>JANHMN010000002.1:1846008-1898234 GCA_030674055.1 Rhabdomys pumilio | reverse complement strand
AGTGTACATGTATGTGCAGGCACACACACCTGTGTATGTAGGTGTACATGTGCAGGCACACACATGTGTGTGGAGGTGTCATTCCTCCTCAGGCTTTTTTCACCTTCTTTCTGAGAGTCTGGCTGACTTGGAACTTTGCCCAGTAGGTTAAGCTGACTGGCCAGTGAGCCTCAGGAAGCTGCCTGTCTTTGGCTCCCCAGGGCTTGGATTACCAGTGCAGACCACCACACCCAGGGTTTTTGTGTTGTTACTGTTTTGTTTTTAAAGATTTATTTATGTTTTGTATATGAGTGCACTGTCACTGTCTTCAGACACACCAGAAGAGGACATCAAATCCCATTACAGATGGTTGTGAGCCGCCATGTGGTTGCTGGGAATTGAACTCAGGACCTCTGGAAGAGCAGCCAGTGCTCTTAAATGCTGAGCCATCTCTCCAGCGCTTTGTTTTTGTTTTTTAAATGTTGGTTCTAAGGCAGGGATTCAGGTCTTCATACTTGCAAGGCGAACCGTTCAACAACTAAGCTATCTCCCAGCCTCCCTTAATCCTTTGTAATAGCCGTTTGTATGGCTGCTTGTAAGAACACAGGCTGAGGCTGTCACAGAGGGCTGCTTTGAGCCATCTCGAGCTGTTCTTAAACAGGTTCCTCAGGTGAGCTGCAGGATAGAGGCACAGATGCACGGCAGTCAGTGTCCAGCTGTTGCCGCTGTTTGTTGTTTTGCTCTCAGAAGACCTGGCCAGCAGACATAACCCTGCTGCCTGGGAGGGGAGCAGGTTCCTCAGTGCAGACAGGGGCCATACAGGAGGGATTTTCATGTGCACGTACACAACCTAGAGGAAGCCTTCTGGGCACCAGTTTGGTAGCCCAGTGGTGGGAGCTGGCTCATCTAGTTTTCCCCAGTAAGAGCCTCATTTACACACCACACTGTAGAACATACTTACACACAGCCGGCTTTCATTTAGCTGTGGAACTGTACAACCTCACACACTAAGTCTGCAGCAGTTTACACCTAAGAAGAACCGTATATCCAGTCATGTTTACCCCCACTGGCCCTGACTCCCTACCCCTGTCACCTACTCTCCCTTCCCAGGAACACCTACCTGTGTTCTGTCTCGATAGAGCTTCATGTTCTAGACATCAGCTGTGGCTGAGTCACACCGTGGGATCTGAGTGTGGCTTCTTGCACTGAGCCTGCTCTCAAGGTCTGTCCACGTTAAGCGTGAGTTTGTCACTCCGTTTCACACCTGTGGAAGGTGGCTCTGTTGCTTGTGAGGATGCTGTAGGCACTAACTAAGCACAGAATGTTTGGCAGTAGAACTGAAGCTGCCATGACAGGTCACCCTGATGGAATGACGGTATCTCACATAGAAAACATAAGGATCCCCAAACTCAGATGCCTACCCCTCAGACTCCCATGACTCAGTACATCACTTAGCTCTGACAGGATGAGAGTGGCTATCCCCAACCCCCCACCCCCGCCCCCAGTATATGCCCTTATAGTTCAGAGCAGATGCTACCACACTGGAGAAGGATAGTGACACCGTGGCCAGTATTACCTGCCCAACCTCAGTTGACTGAGAGTGAGAAAGCATGGCCCTGTGCTTCAGACAGTGGTGACCCCAGAGTAGGTGCTACATGGAGAACCCAGTGGAAGCAGTTGGAGACAGCACAACCAAAGGCCGTGGTGGCTGTGATAGTGCACCAGGTATGCATGCCTCCTGGCTTTCTCTCTTGAGGGTGTCTAATGCCAGACTTCTGTCTAGTTTTGAGGGTCAGTCAGCCTTATGCAAGGCTCCCTTTAGTCTGTCCCAGAGCATGGTTGTATAGCTCTGTCAGATTCTTCTCTGCCCCAACCCCAGGGCTCTTACTTAGCTGCCTCTTTGCTTAAGAAATAGCTCCTTGCCCTTCTTATGGCCGCAGATAGCAGTAAGCTGACCTATCCTCTTCTGTGTACAGCCTCCAGGTCTTCTCTGAACCTCGTTTTCTCCATTGGTGAGTCTGGGCCATCTGTCCTGACTTTTTCCTCTGAGCATGGACAAGAAGGGCTCCTCTTTTGGCATATGTGTGCCACTGTTGTTGGAGCCCTTTTCTGCCTCTCTGACCTTAGCAAACAAAATGTTTCATACCCGTGTTTTGTGTTCCTTCAGGGAAGACCCCTGTCCTGTCCTGTGTTCCTCTGGTCTTGAACACCGTGAGGCTGGTTCCTTAGTGGATAGCCTGAACCTACTCAGTTGGTATCAGTTTGGATTTACATAATTGTTGCTGTTGGCAGGCTGTGGGGGGTGTGGATTGACCTAGGGTCTTAGGTATACTAGATAAGTGCCCTACCTCTGAGCATATCTATTTGTCCGTGTATCTAGATAGATAGATAGATAGATAGATAGATAGATAGATAGATAGATAGACAGACAGACAGATAGATGTTTTGTTGTTGTTTAAATACAGCTTGCCTAAGTTGCCTAGGCTGACCTTGAATCACTCTGCAACCCAGGCAGGTCTCGAACTTGGGTTCTTGTCCCAAACAGCTGTGTTCAGGCCAGTAATACCACCAGCCCAGACTGTTTCTTGAGAGTATCAAGAGAGAGCACCAGGGATGGTATTTCTGATGCCCAAGCCCACAGGCAGTGATATTCTTGGAGTTTTTCATCTCACACCTTTGAGGGTTAAAGAGTGTTTGTTGTCTGATGACTTTGGTTCCTCTGAGCTAAGGGAAGGTATGCTAGCCACCATATTGGAGTAGCCTGTCAGTCTTGCTGGGTGTCAGCCTTGCTGGGATGCCTCACCAGTCAGGTTACTCAAGAGGGCTCATCCCTGGCGTGGGGCGGGGCCTACAGTCTCCCAGTGCCTTCACAAACCCAGTGCCAGGGATTGCATCTGGTTTATGCATACAGTGTGACTGCTGGCTGCTGAGCAGGGACCCGAGGCCCTTCAAGGGAAGAAGACGCTTAAACATATGAGCTGAACTGGACCCGCTCCTCCCTCTGCAAGTGGTTCAATCCCTGATCAGGTCCTACCACTCCAGGCTGGCCTCAACACAGCTTACTGTGGATCTAAAGACTTTGGCAAGGTGTTGGTTACTAGAGAAAGAGCCTTTGCCTTCTATGGTTCACTATTTACCTCCTCCCAAGCTAGCCTGCAGGGGTGCTTTCAGTAGCCGAGGAGATAGCAGGGCTCAGGTAGGAACTCCGAGGTCTTTGCTGGCTCTTGGAATGTTCTGTCCACTGGATGACTGGCAGCATTAGCAGAGCTGTCCACCTTCTGTTACTTGGGTGAGGGTGGGATTCTGGTCTTTTAGGGCTCCTGGAACTACTTCTTAAGTTAACCAGGAAGGTAGGGACTGTTAGAAATGGGTATTGACCCCATACCCTGGGGTGGCATGACTGTGTTTGTTTGGTTGGTTGGAGTTTCTCTATGTAGCCCTGACTGTCCTGGAACGTACTCTGTAAACTAGGCTGCCCTTCTAACTCACAGACATTCATCTGCCTCTGTGCTAGGATCAAAGGTGTGGGGCACCACCGCTGGGCAGCCAGTATATGTCTTAAGGGCACAGCATAGAAACTGAGACCTTGACTTGGTTCATCTGGTTGCTCCAGCCTAGAGAGATTTTTCCTGCTTCCTTGAGATTCCCTTTTGTGCATATGAGGTTTCTCTACTCTGTGCCCCCTCTGGCTTGGCTAGAACCAAGCAGGGTCAGACCATGGTGAACCTAGGGTTTAGAAAGTCAGATGTCGGCTAGTGTGGACATCTATGTGGAAGGTGTCCTGTGACAGGCACAGAGGCCCAGCTTGGGATCTGTGAGCCTTACCAAAGCCTGGGGCCTAACAACAGCCACCATTGGAAGAAGAGGCCAATGTATTTGGCTACCTCGTCCCAACAGCCCTTGTTTAGTCAAGTATGCCCATTGCTGCCCTTAGTTTGTGCTTGTTGAACATGGTTCCCTTTCTCACCCCTGAGAAGTGAACAGTGTATCTCAAGACCTTGTCCCACTGATTTACAACAGGGTCCCTGTGTGGGTGGTTCCTGACACAGCTAGGACACTTCCTCAGCAGCATGTGTCTGAGGCTGCTGGACATCAGGAGGCTGAGCCTCTAGAGCTCATGGTGACAGGCCTTCAGGGGTGCTAACCTGGTAGACAGCCTCCACCATGTGCTGCTGACCGCCCCCATTATCTTCCTGCTTCTGGGCTCCGCCGAGACTGGACCACTTAGGATAGCGGCCAGACCTTCGTCTAGAGTTGGTCTAAGGACAGACAGCCTGTTTACCGGAAGGGTGGTCACTGAACACAGAGGTTGTAGGACATAGAACTGCTTGGGCTAGGGCCGTGTGAGGTTGCAGACTAAGCAGAGGGAGGGAGGAGACAGGCACCAGCAGCACTGTCCAGGTTTGCAGGTGATGGCTACCTGGGCTCAGGGGTGGACTGAGCCAACCACGGTTACAACTGCTCAGAGCTGAGCTTTCCTGTTGAGAGCTCCACAGAAAACTAATTCTAATTATAGGTCAGAGAATGGGAGCTTAGAAGCATTTGGGGCACTAACTGGGGCGGGTAGTTGTATGTTGAAAAGGGAAGTTCTGAGGGCCATCTCTCACAGCCCATGGGTCCTGCCCTGACATGGCCTCCCCTCCAACACACTCTGTCACCACAGGGTTGCCAGCCAGGCATCGGGAAACGCCTGCACACATGAGCAGAGTGGGAAAGATGTCCTCCTGAGGAGCAGTGGACATGCTATGCCGGGGGTGTGGCCTCTGTCCCCAACTCAGAAATTGAGGGATGTGGTCATCCCTTTAGAATCCTCTTGGAAAATGAAAAGTAAAAGCCACACTGAGGCTTTAGGGCAAACCAGACTCTCACTGTCCTCTCATGGCAGGGGAGGAAGGAGCCTGTGACTCACTCAGCTACCCTGTGGTAAATGGGGAAGACCAGCCCCAGAATACGAGAGGTGCCTAGCTCTTTTCTATCAGCCCTTGTCCTCCCTCCCCATCCCCCAGGGGTGAGGTGGACCTGAGTGGTCATGCTGGCCTCTCGTAATGGTAACAGCTAGCTGCCCAACCAGCTGACAGCTGCCTAAGCAGAGACTGAGTGGATATGCTGGTGCCTCCTTTCCACCATGTTGTTCCTAAGCAGCCCCTACTCAGCACCCTGGGTAGAGCTGGCTGTGCCATTGTGCTTGGGTCTGAATTTTTCTGGTTTTCTCCTATTTGACTCCTCCCCCAACCTAGCTCTTATTAGAACAAGACAGGCAGGCACAGGTAGGAGGCTGTCTGCAAATGACAGTCTTCTGAGAGTGTGACACTGCCTTTGCTTTTCCTGCTGTGTGACTTGCCATCTCCCCCCTTAACCAGCACTCACCCTTCAGAGTAGCGAGTGTGAAAAAGTGGGGGATTAGAACATAGAAAGGGGGCATGCCAGTGCAATGACCTTAGGTGTATCTTGGGCTTGGAGAGCAGTTTGCCTTTTCCTACCCGGTGTTCACTCTCAGGGCTGAGAGAGGGAGCTGAGGCACAGTGTCATGCTGAAGCCCCAAAGAGTAAGATCCCAGAGAAAAACAGCTGAAAGTGGGTAGGCAGGCCTCACCCCAGCCAAGATCATTCTGAAACCAGTGTGACCCTGTAGAAGGCCCTGGAAGGCTCTGCCTGACCCACTGTCTGTACACGGTCCTCCTGTTGGCAGGAAGCATGCCAGGTTCTCTGTGCAGGAAAGTTGTCCTTAGTTCTCTCTGAGAGGACATGAAAGGGGAAGCAGGTATGGGCTAGCCATTTTAAAGAGGAAGTAGTCCATGTCCTAGGCAGGTGCCTGCGTTAGAGGGTGGCGATGGCATGTCCACCATACTCTCATGAGGATTTCTGGGTCTAGGTAACTGGTGTCTATTCACCATGACACAGGGGCCTCTCCGGTGACTTTGGCACCTCTGGAGTCTTCGCTTGTGTCCCTTTGTGGGATTTGCCTGTTCTAGGGGCCTGAGAGAAAGGAACGATTCATTCTATTTAAAGGGCTGTGTAATTAACAAAGCAAACACAAAATAACCATAGCTGAGATCTTCACAGCATATAATAGCAGAGGCTGGCCCGCCCAGAGTGTGATGTGGTGCAGGCGGTGTGCCCTCACCCCAGCACACAGGGCAGAAGGTCTTGTTAGCTCTGAATCTCAGAGACAGCCAAGTCCAGGCCTGGCCTCCAGTGAGGTCTCACATGTCAGCGTCACATGGTCAGATGAGGATGACTTCCAGGCCCTGTCCTGATAATGCTACTCATGCTGTCCTGGGGAACACCCCTAACCACACCTAGCTCTAGGGACCTCCCAGAGGCAGGCCTTGATTCCACCTAGTTTCATTGGCAGATGGTTTTGAAGACTGAGTTTCTGACACATTAACTTCCTGGACACTTTGGTCTATGGCAGTGCTCCTTGTGAAGCAGAGTAGCCAGTCCTGCCATCTGCCAGCCTCTGAGCACGGAAGCACCAACTCCGTCCACCCATGCACAACATCTGCTGGCTCCTGCATTTCCCTGGGCGCCACGCCCTTCAGACTGGAGAAGGCCTTTCCTTGGCTTCAGGTCCCCAGTGACTTCAGACAACATGGAACGTTAGGTTCTTGCTGTTCCCTCCCTCCCAGCACAGCCCAGGGGTTCTGAGTTGTCTCCCTGGGAGTCGTGATCCACAGTGGTAACAGCAGGGCCAAGCCTCATGGACTCATTCATAAGCTGTAGAGCACCTTGGGCAGCCCAGGGGTTTGACAGTTGTGGGAAAGCCTCAGTGGTCAGTGGATTAGGGTGAACCACAGCAGCTTTTTCTAGAACATCCTTCCCCGCTCTGAGTCACCGGCTGGCTCTGGAGCAGAGGAGACACACTTTCCAATCACTTCTGTCTTCTCAGATTACAGGGCTGTTCTGCTGGGTGACTAAGTGGGAGCGCTGTTTCTGTGGGTCTTAAATGCTTTCAGTTGGGCGTTTCTATAGTGCCGTCTCCATAGCACCCAGCTAAGCAAGGAGCTGTGAGGCAATGTGGGGTGGGTGGGGACAGCAGGAACCTGGCCACTGGGGGACAGGCTTCATGCCATTTTAAATGGCCGAATGCCAAGCTATTGGCAGTGCAGGCTCGGGTCGTGTTTTATACTCTGTGCTCTCCAGAAAATGTAGCCATTGCACCACACTGGAGTGCCCTGCCCACTCCCTGGACACCTGCAGGGCTTACACCACCCATCCCCTGTCCTCTGCTGTCTCCCCTGCATGGGGACACTTCACTTGGTCCAGATTTCCAGGATCTTCCTGGTAAAATTGTTGGCTGCCTGTGAGGAGCTGGTGGCCTGGAAAAGGAGGTCAGGAAAGTCGGCTGTTATTCCTAGACAGAAGTGGCAGCCACATGTCACTGCCAGGCCTCGCTGTGCTGCTGCCCGATGCCTTAGGACCAACACTGAAGCTTGCCTTCTTCCAGATCGGACTGACGCTGGTGATGCCAGCCCAGGCTGGTATGTGGTCCAGGGCTCTTCCTGTCTCCCAGCTGGGGCTTTTTAACAGTCCCTGTAAGTGTACTACTCTGGCACTCGGTCACCTCTCCTTTTCATGGGCCACCCCTAGGTGTGTAGGTATAACCTATGAGGTTACATTTATTCCTAGGGGTACATAAGTAAATGGAAATCTTAAAAATAAGACACCATGCCCTCCTAACTCACAGACCGCCAGACCCTGCTAATGAGGCTGGGCCCCACACCGGTGCCCTGTACCCCAGGGAGCTAAAAGCCTCTGTAAAGGTAGTGTGCAGCCTACAAACCCAGAAACTGCTGCTGGTGGGCTGGCTTCAGGCCTCAGTTTGGAAGGTGCTGTTCTCAGGGCAAGGAGACCCAGGGGGCCGTGTGGCCTGGTTTATACTGATGTCCTAGGTGACCGTTCTAAGTGGTGCCTCTTTTCTGAAGTCCCGAGATAATGAAATGATGCAGATTGTCACTGGCACCTTCTCCTCTTCCTTTGTCAGACACCTCAGCTCTCCTTTGTAAGACTCTCCTGCTGAGCCCCTTGGCTGATGTTGTTCTTGAGAAGTTTCTGGAAGAGGACAGTGGTCCAAGGATCCACTCTAGCCTCCAGAACCTTGGCTGTTCCTTAGCTGACCACCAAGCTGTGTGTGTGTGTGCGTGTGTCTGTCTGTGTGTCTGTGTGTGTGTGTGTGTGTGTGTGTGTGTGTGTCCCCGTGTGTCCATATGTCTATCCATTCATGTCCTTGTGCCAGAGGTCAAGACATAGGAGGAACTACTCCTAGCCTAGTTCAGCCCTGAAGGCCAGAGTGCCCCAGTCCCAGACAATTGATGACTTGGGATGGAATGAATGGAACCCGAGAGGCCAGTGCTAAGCCCTGTGTGATGACTGGCAGGTGCTGATCCTCTCCTGGAGACTAGCCCACTCCTTCCTGACCCAGAGTATACCTGGTCTCATCTCACCTCTCTTCCCTAAACCTTGGGAAGGAGCTCACACCCAGGCTGAGCCTCCTCCAAGACTCCCTGGAGTCCTCCCAGCACAGCTCCTGTGGGGGCAACAAGGCTCATGCCCCACCCCTTACTTCCCAGAGGACCCTGGAGTGCAGGGGAGGTTCAGGGAGCAGGAAGCCCTGGTAGGCGCATGTTGCATAACCAAAGGAAAAGTACTTGGCACTGTGAAGGAGAGAGAGGAGGATCAGAGAGGGAGGAGGTAATGCACACACACCTCCCCCAACCCCCCACCCCCACCCCCCGCCATCACAACAGCAGAACCCACTGTCACTCTCACCCGGTATTTTGACTTCTCTTGTTAGAATAACTGTCTTGAGTCCCACCTAGCAGACCTTATGGCTGGATCCTGCTGCCCCTTAAGAGGACCAAGACCTATTCACAGGCTGGTCCTGTCAGTGGGGAGGGCTGGAGTTTAGTGTGAGGCTGCAGGGGCAGAAACAGGAATCTGTGTGGGTTTGGGGGCAAGGGTGTGAGTATGGCAGGCCTTGACCTTGGAGAGATCAGTGCTGGCTGGTCGGCAGAGTTGGTACATGCACCAATAGCCTCGGTGAAGACCAGCCCCCACCCAGCTGGGCTTCCCCCTCTTCTGTCCCTCCAGCTGAGCCTTGTGTGGGGAGATGCTAAGGGAACAGCCTGCTCCAACCCCCTCTGTCGCCCACAGCTCAGCCGCCCACCCACGCTGAGTCAGAGCTCCGAGGTGGCTGTGAGTCAGCTGTGAGCACCCTGGCAGCTCAGGCCTGCCCCCTGCTGGAAGACAGCCACGTTAGGAAGCACGGCAGCAACAGCTGCTCCTGGGCAGATAGCTGGCTGGCTGAGCACTCTGCTCCAGGCTGGTGGAGGTTCAATCTAAGAGGGGTGGGTGCTGGAGATGCACTAGAGAGGTGTCTCAGGTGTTTTGTAGCAGAAAAATTTCTGCCTATACCTGGATGTGAATAGACCTTTTCTTGACATTTGGGCAGTTTGATTGTCATAGTAGGGTTTAGCTATGAAACCAAGTTCCACACACATTCTTATAGCATAGCTCTGTCCAGTGGTTTCCTTTGGTGTGGATGGCTTCTACCTATTTGTTGAGGCTTTCTTTCAAATTGTGAACTACATATAGCTGATATAAGTCGCCATTCTGCAATCAGTGAACAGCTCAGAGACAAGAGCATTTTCTTAGGTTGGTTGGTTTAAGAATGACAAGGTCTCAGGGATCCTAGGTTAACCTCATTCCCTATATCGCTGAGGAGACCTTCAGGAGTGCGGGGTGCACTGGTGTGCAGCACCACACCTCTATACTGTGCTGGGATGGTACCCAGGGCATCTCTTGTGCTATGCAGGTACCTACCATTGAGCTATACACTTCCAGTCTAGAACGCCTGTCTTCATGGTATGTGTCAGCACCCCCCACCCATCTCCCAAATCTCTTTATCTTTACAGTTTGTGACTATCCCCACTAAATGTCAACTGCCAAACTTCCCTGGTCCCTATGAAGTTGACTCCCCTGGACTCTCCAAACCCCCTACTCCTCTGTCTTGGCATATTCAGAATAGGTAGTCAGGTGTGGAGGTTTGTACTGGTCTTGGGCTTTTTGACAAGAGCCCTCCTGGGTAGGTTATGCTTCCACCAGGAAGTTCAAGAATAGTTGGGACAAGACAGCTGTTAGTGGCCAGAGACGTGCCTGTGACCTCAGGGGCTTCAAGGGGATTGAGTCTTTAGATGGGGTTTGGGGAGGGCAGCGCTCTCAGAGCCCAACGGAAGCATTTGACCACATATCTCTCTTGAGCCCAGAGTATCTGAGCGCCAAGGGGGGCTCACAAAGCCACCCAGATTGGACACCCAGGTGAGACCCAGACAACCCAGATGCAAAGTTGAGGGTTAGGTCATATTTCAGTTCATGCTGTGAGGACCCCCTCACCAGGCACATGCCATCTCAGGGGCAGTGACCTCTATGTCTTTGAGGAAGGCCTCTCTTGCCTGCATATGGTATTCCATGGAACAGTCTAGGGCTTGCTCACCTGTCCCGTTCTCCACTTCCTCAGTGCCCATGGTCTCTCTCCAGCAGCAGGCTTCCCTGAGTCTTCTCAGTCAGTATCTCTTGAGACCATTCTGTATCTGCTGGAGCTGAGACTCTGAGGCCAGAGAAGCAGTAGGTGACACGAGCCTCGGGGCTATCCTGTGGTTTGTGGAGCCAGGACATGGGAGCACACTGCAGGAGCCCCCACTCTGACATTTCTGTGCTGCATGTAACTGAAGCCTGGAAGGGATGGCCTGCCCCTGGTACCTTACTTTTCCCTTCTCAGGAAGAAGTCCAAGGAATGCTGGGATTGATGGCACATGCTTGTAATCCCAGCATGACAGGCAAAGACAGGAAGACTACCTCATGCTCAGGGCATAACTAAGTTTTATAGTTTACAGCTAGCCTGCCTACATGGAGACCATTTCTCAAAAATATGTTTGTATGGGGACTGGGGAGATGGCTCGGTGGATAAAGCACTTGCCACAGAAGTGTAAGGACCATAGTTCTGATCCCTAGTACCCACTAGTACCCACATAAATGCCAGGTAAGCATGGCAGTGTGTACCTGTTGTCCCACACTTGGGAGGTGGAGACTGGGCTCCCCAGGGCAAGCTAAGCTAATAGAGTTAGGGGGCTCTAGGTTCCATGAGCCCCGGGTTCAGTGAGAGACCCTTCTTCAGTTGATCAAGGAAAACACCAGTGTTGATTTTTGGCTCCATGTGCACGCTTCTCTGTTCACAGTGCATGTTTATAAGCCCGGAGATCCCTCCACCTCGGTCCTGCAGGGGAGACAAGATCCTGGGCGGTGTGGGCAGGCATGCCAAGAGAGGCCTTCAGGGATGGCTGGGTATGTTGCCTAAACCCAAGCAGGGTCTGCCGTCTGCTCACTGACCTGTCCCCTCTGTTTCCTGCCTCCAGTACATCGATGCCATCAGTAACAAGCAAGGCGAGCTGGAGAACTATGTGTCTGACGGCTACAAGACAGCACTCACTGAGGAACGCAGGCGGTTCTGCTTCCTGGTGGAAAAGCAGTGTGCGGTGGCCAAGAACTCTGCTGCTTACCATTCCAAGGTGAGCTAGTGCTGTGCTTACCATTCCAAGGTGAGCTAGTGCTGTGCTTACCATTCCAAGGTGAGCTAGTGCTGTGCTCACCATTCCAAGGTGAGCTAGTGCTGTGCTTACCATTCCAAGGTGAGCTAGTGCTGTGGCTGCCGCGCCTTCCTGCTCAGTGCAGCCGGCACCATCTGCGGGTGGGAACTAGCTGTTCATGGACCCAGACTGTATTGTGAGTGTCTGAGCTTCCAGAGTGGACCCTAATACTGGGACAGGCATCCCTGTACACCTCAGACTGAGGAACAGCATTCTAGAGAAAGAATTGCCAGGCCAAAGGGCAACATTTTAAAAACCCACATTAGAAATCGCTGAATGTTTTAGGAGACTGTCTGCTGAGGAGAGTCCAGGCATGGGTTTTGGGAAATCTTTTGTTTGTTTGTTCATTTGCTTTTGTTTCTTGTATTTTCTTTTTCTTTTCTATTTGGTTTTTCGAGACAGAGTTTCTCTGTGTAGTCCTGGCTGTCCTGGAACTCACTTGGTAGACCAGGCTGGCCTCGAACTCAGAAATCTGCCTGCTTCTGCCTCCCAAGTGCTGGGATTAAAGGCGTGCACCACCACCGCCCGGCTGTTTTTTGTAATTTCAAGACAGGGTTTCTCTGTGTAGCCCTGGCTGTCCTGGAACCACTGCCCAGCGGTTTTGGGAATTCTTAAATCACCGTTGACTTGTCTGCTCCAGCCAAGGTCTAGACTGATGGCATTCTACAGAGGAGTGGCACAGTCCCCTGGCCTCAGGAAGGGTTGACTTTCCTCCTTCCCTCAATCCTGACTATGCCCATCTGAACTCCTGGTGGCCCGTGGGCTAGTGGGTCTACAAGCTGTGATACTGATGACTTATAGCCTCTCAGGCCGGACCATGTCACCAGACATCTGGACCTTCCTGCCTTAATGTCTAATAGCCGCCACAGTTTGACTGCCTCCATCGAACTGGCCACACCTCCTAGGCAGCTGTGGTCCTGCCTAGCTTCCAAGCCCCTCCCCATTCACTGCTCCTGGTGCCTTCTTCTCAACCTGGTCACATGGTGTCCTCAGAGTCCTTCCTTGCCCCCACTTTTTCTGGTGCCCTCAAGCACTTTTGGTGGCTCATTGAGTCTGCCATCCCTGGTCTCTCCATGACCCCTGAAAAACCAACCTCCTTCCACTAAGTCTAGTGAGTACTCACTCCCAACTAGACACCTCCCTCATGCTTCCTCTCTCTGCCCTCTTCCATCACAGGACACACACTCACGGACACACACACACACACATACACACACACACACACACACACTTCCTGGGAAGTGCCACATTCCAGGACCTGGGTGGTCTGCCATGAGCCCTGCTTGTGTGGCTTGGGCTTAGGGCATTCAGAGGATGTACACAACCCTACGGGTAGGGAAGGCTCCGATGATAGATTCTTGCTAGAAACATGTTGGGGTGAGTGGAGCCCCGTCATTCATGGCATCTGTAGGAGCTGAAATGGGGCAGAGTGTGTGCCCTGAAATCTTCAAGATGAACACACACATAACTTAGAGCACCACACACACTGACATGTGTCCTTCCCACTGTCACGTGTGCTCACATGAACACACACATAACCTAGAGCACTACACACACAGACATGCGTCCTTCCCACTGTCATGTGTGCTCACGCATGCACACACATGACCTAGAACCTCAGCTCCGGTTCTCAGGGCCTTTGATATCAAGAAAACAAAAGCCCAGCAGCTTCTTTCTTACCTGGTAGTTTAACTAACTGGGTACACTTGTCTGCACAGAGCTTTGAGGCTGGCAGCAGTATCCGCCCCCTAGTGGGGACCTGTTTGTGTCGGGTCTGGGAAGAAGAGTCCTCTGACCTCCCTATAAAGGCAGCTGGCCATGCTGCTGCATAGACACTGAAGTCGGACCTTGATGCTGGCCTATAAATATGGCCATCTCAAGACTACTGGCCCGCTATCCAATGGCTAGCAGGGACAGGGGCTGCCTTACCTGTGCTCACGCCAGGCACAGCTGCACTGCCCATTTGGGTCTTTGACTTAATTCAAATAGACACAAGACCCTAAAAGTAGAACTCTGTGTCATGTCTATGCTTCCTCATCTAGTGAACATTTTTTTGAGGGGGAAGGAGGGGAAGACAGGTTTCTCTCTATAGCCCTGGCTGTCCTAGAACTCAATCTATGAACCAGACTGGCCTTAAACTCAGAGATCCTCCTGCTTCTGCCTCCAGTGCTGGGATTAAAGGCGTGCGCCATTACCGTCCAGCTCCCTGTGTGCTCTTTGTGCTCGTGGGATTCGGCTGTGCCTGAGACAGGCCTTCATGTGCTCCAGAGGCAAGCCAAGCTCTTCCCCCTAAAGATGGATCCAAGAGGCAAACATTCTCCAACAGAGGCCGCCTTTGCACATCTCCAGCCTGCTGGCCTGATCAGCCCTCCATGGCTCTGTCTGTCTCCAATCTTAACCCCTCTCTCACCTGCCAGTTGGCTCGTTCCTTGCTGTTGTGTAGTTTGCCCGCAAAGGAGTTACCTATCCTGGGGCTGGCTGTGTGAACCCATCCATTTCTTTATTCTCTAGGCCCCCGGGGAAGCACTACCAGAACAGGGCCTCCTTGGTCTGGTCTCACCCTGGTGTGCTGTCAGCGACCTAGCACATAAGTGCACACCCTTTAGCAAGTAACCTTTTTCAGGATGCAAGGCCTCACAGATTGAAGAACCCTTGATGAAGAACACTAGGGCCAGGCAAGGCCACACACACGGGATGATGCTCAGACCTGTGGACTGTGCCCCGCAGCAGGACCCCATGCTGCTCTTGACACCGTCTTGTCCTGTGTCTTCTATTCCAGGGCAAGGAGTTGCTAGCCCAGAAGCTGCCTCTGTGGCAGCAAGCTTGTGCCGACCCCAACAAGATCCCAGACCGTGCTGTCCAGCTGATGCAGCAGATAGCCAACAGCAATGGCTCCATCCTCCCAAGTGCCCTGTCAGCCTCCAAGTCCAACCTGGTCATCTCAGACCCCATTCCCGGGGCCAAGCCCTTGCCCGTGCCACCTGAACTGGCACCATTTGTCGGGGTGAGTCCCGGGGTGTTTAGATGCTTAGGGGGTGCTCCCTTTGCTTGGGGTGGTAGCATGTTCTCCAAAGGGCAATGCACTGAGCCCAGGCCCAAGCTGGCTCCCAGCGACGCCCTGCCCCTGCCTCTTCCTCCAGCGGATGTCTGCTCAGGAGAATGTACCTGTCATGAATGGCGTCGCAGGCCCGGACAGCGAGGACTACAACCCCTGGGCTGACCGAAAGGCTGCCCAGCCCAAATCCCTGTCTCCCCCGCAGTCTCAAAGCAAGCTGAGCGACTCGTACTCCAACACACTCCCCGTGCGCAAGAGCGTGACTCCGAAGAACAGCTATGCCACCAGTAAGGGCCTGAGGGTGCTAGGCTGAGAAGCCAAGGCTTGTGAGTGCGTGTGTGTGCACATGACTGTGCAAGTATGTCTATAGGTATATATACGAACACATGTTTCTGCATGGTATATGTATGCATATGCCTATGTGCATGTCTGCAAATACCTGTTAATGGTATGTGCCTGGCTATGTAGTGCATGTGTGAGCATGTAGTGAGTATCGATTTGGAGTGTGACACAGTGGAATGAGACTAGGACCCTGTCTTCAGCAGACAGACCGGCCAGAGGGTGGAGGGGCTTCAGTTGATCGCGGGCAGCTCCTGTGTTTGCTCCATGGCTGTTGTTAATACCTGTATCCTGACTCCATCTGCCATGGACAGGCCTCTCACGTACACACCCATTGTCTCGGCAGCTGAGAACAAGACACTGCCACGTTCAAGCTCCATGGCAGCCGGCCTAGAGCGTAACGGCCGCATGCGGGTCAAGGCCATTTTCTCCCACGCGGCTGGTGATAATAGCACTCTGCTGAGCTTCAAGGAGGGCGACCTCATCACGCTGCTAGTGCCTGAGGCCCGTGACGGCTGGCACTATGGGGAGAGTGAGAAGACCAAGATGTGAGCACCAACCCGCAGAGCAAGTCTGAGGCAGCGTGCCCACTTCTGAAAACATAAGGGAGTGGCAGCACTCAGATGCACTAGCAGAGTCACAGGGTTATGGGAAACCTGAGCAGGAGAGACAGGGACGACATGATGGCACATACCTCGGCCTTCTCCCTACTAGCCCAATCTTTATAGCAGACAAGTCACTGGCTGTTACGTCTGTCTCTCGGTGCTTGATCATTCTTTGCTGTTATTTGGCACAGGCACAGTGTTCTAAAGCATAGTCACTGTGGCATACTTGGCTGTTTCCAAGATGGAGGCCTGTGGTTTCCCTGGCAGAGCAGACCTGACCAGCCCTCCCCACCAAACACACACACCAAACTCTCTGTAGGTCTAAATAGCCTTCAGCAATGTCACCAGGTCTCAGCCACCCAGCTCTACCTAACTTAACACCTATTACAAGATATGGGGTGAACAGCCAGTCTTGGAGGCACCCCTCACCCACCCACTCCACCCACAAAAAACAGTAGTTTTGTCTGGGTGTGTCTTTGGCACATGTAGCTAAGCAGCTATGGTCAAGATACTGAGCTTTGATGTGGCCCAGCGGCAGCCACATACTGAGCAGGGAGCCTCAACTCCTTGGTCCCTGAAGGATAGGAGGCTGTATTTGCCTCTGTCCCAGTGGCCTTCTGGACTTGGAGCTATGACTGCCATGGTAGTGGGCTATGTATCAGATGAGGTACAGGTTGTCAGACCATGACTCCACCAGGCAGGGCAGCTGGACTGCCTCAGCCTTGGGACTAGGCCCCAGCCTCATTGTCGGGCTCTCTGGAACATGAACATCTGTCCTTCCAAATAAGGATTAGGACAGTCTGGGGAGCTGGGGAGACTTTGGATCTGACAGGGGTCCTGTCATGCATCTGGGGGGTCTATGCAGTGGATCCTGGAGCCTTTCTTACCTAGGACCTTTCTTCTAGGCGGGGCTGGTTCCCCTTTTCCTACACTCGGGTCCTGGACAGCGACGGAAGTGACAGGTTGCACATGAGGTGAGCATACTGGCTAGGGCTGAGACCCCTGGACACAAAACTGGGCAAAATATCTAGTTCTTTCTCTGCCCCTCAGAGCCATCTTGTAGGCCCTGCTGCATGCTTGAGACTGTGTGAAAGTGTGTGGGAGATGGGTCCCAAGCCCATGGGAATGCTGAGAAGAATACAGGTAGAATGTGGGACAGTTGTTAGCCAGCCCATCATGATTGGGCTGTGCCTACTTCCTGGAGCAGGGTTGGAGGGACCTGTCACAGGGCTTCAGCAGCCAGCATTCGGCAGTTTCCTCCTGGCATGTCTGTATGTACAGCTCAGGAGCCTGGCGCGAGGTTAGACAGGAGGTTAGACAGGAATACCTGTAAGGTCACTGGCTGCTTACAGCAGCCCGGTGGAGTGAGTGGGGCATGAGGAAGGTTGAGTCTCTCCAGACGACACTGGCCTGTGTGTTAGACTGCCTGGCCTGTTACTGAGCCTCTCGACCTCGCAGCCTGCAGCAAGGCAAGAGCAGCAGCACGGGCAACCTTCTGGACAAGGATGACCTGGCCATCCCTCCTCCTGACTACGGCACATCGTCCCGGGCATTCCCCACCCAAACAGCTGGGACTTTCAAGCAAAGACCCTACAGTGTGGCAGTGCCTGCCTTCTCTCAGGTGAGTTCTGAGGCTAGGATGGATCTGCATGGAGGGAACATGGGTTTGGCTGACAGACTTGTGGCAGAGGCTCCATGGGTTGAGATTTTTAGCCCCACACCTTACCAGACGGAGTCTGCTCACTACCTTTCTGCTAGGTGGGTTTGGGGACTTGGGCATGGCTGGCCTGTGGGTCGCCCTGAATACCAACTACCACCCAGGGCCAGGGAAATCAGAAACTCCTTTCCTAAGAGCAGCAGGGTGCCTGGTCACATCCAGCTGGTAGCATGGCCTGCTGCTGCCCAGAGCCTTTTAGTCAATGTGAGGCCACAGGTGGCTGATTAAGGCCTTAGGCCCTGGGGACAGTCCCTAGCAAAGTCCTGTCAAGTTGCACTGAGCATGTCCAACTTCAGTTGGGCTTTGAGTGCAGGACAGAGTTGTGGGGTGAAGAGAGGCTCCTGTAAACCTGGGACTCAAATGTGAAGGATGTTGGTCTGTTCTACCCTTGGGGCAGAAAGGACAGCAGCTTGTCCTTGGCTCTAGTCCTAGTCCTAGGGCAGGGCCTCTATGTACACAGAGAGAGAGAAAGAACTCACCATTCCCAAGTCTTGGGCCACCTGAGGACCAGCATGGTGTCCCAGCATCTGAGGGGTCTGTTGACTGTATGACCCAACCATGTGCACTCCTGTCAAGTTGTTGGAGGCAGGCAAGACTCCTCCCTCTGGCTCTACACATCGTGACCTAGAGGGACAGTGCAGCTTTGGAAGTGCTGCCTCTGGGGAGCCTGCAGTCCAGGCTGTGCGTGTCATCTTGGGGGCTTGAGTCTAGGGAGGTCTAGATTGTAATGATCCTTGGCTGGAGCCTTCTGGGTCAGAGCCACGCTGGAGCTGGGTCTCAGAGCCTGTGGTAGCAGTGAGTGTGCAGTCTTCCTGGTTGGAGTTATGGCACAGGCCAGCCTTAGGGCAGCAATTGGTTCAAGGAGGCATTTAAAGTGAAGTCATAAAGTGAATGTCCTGTATATACAGAAAGAACACATGATCCAGTCTACCCTGGCCAGATGGGAGATATCCTTGTTAATGTGAGAGGTCACCACATCCATGTCACCATAGTCTCTGGAGAGGTCCCCAACCACTGTGACCAAAGAGAGGATAGAGATTTGGTGGGGAAGGAGCCACCTTCCTGTGGAACCCAGCCTAGACCTCAGCAGGGGCAGGGCCGTCCTTCTGAGAACTGTACTAGGGACACATTGTCAGCAAGCGCGTGGTTCTTAGTCTCTGTTGTCCAACTTGATCGTTCCGCCTTTGTTCCCCAGGGTCTGGATGACTACGGGGCACGGTCTGTGAGCAGGTAAGAGGCTTCAGGCTTCGTTGGGACTGTGGGTGGGTGGTCACGGGCTTGGTAAGGGTAACCTCTCCCTTGGGACCTAGCTTTTCTTACTCTGGGAACCTGAAGCTTGACCCTAAGCCTGCCACCAGAGTTGACCCACCTGGGCCCCTGCTCTGTTCTTTTCTAAGTAGAGTGAGCCCCTCCATTCTGCTGGGTCTTGGCGTCTGGGCGTGCTCTGTTCATCCCAGCAGGCAGGGCAGGGTTGGGGAGGGTTGTCAGCCTACCTCTAGAACTTTCTCCCTAGAACCAGGTAGGACATCACCAAGGGCTGCAGCTGCTGCCCGCTGAGCACAGTCTTGTTCTGGGTTCATCTTCCTCCCAGGGCCAGGTAGCCTGGCCAGGGCTCTGCCGGGTGGTGGGCGGGCCTGCTCCCCTAGGCTGGCAGTGGGCCTGCATCTGGGCAGCTGTCCTGTGCTTTGTTCCACAGTGGCAGTGGCACGCTGGTGTCCACAGTGTGAGGACGCTGACCCCAGGCAGCTGCTCTGAAGAGCTCCCCCAGTCTCCATCGGTTTCCCTCCTCAGCTCTCGTTGGTTTGTTCTTGGGTTGTTTTCTTTCCCGCCCGCTCCTGCCTTTTGGTTGGTGATCCCAGACTCTGAAATCCCCCAGGGTCCATGGTGCTGCTCCCTGCGCCCCTGCGCTCATGCCCCCAGCAGATGTCCCCAGCCATGAGCATTAGCTGCCAGGCGGGGGCCTGCTGGCTGAGTGGCAAAGCAGCGTCCACACCTGCTGTCCTAGCCCTGTGGTGTTCACGACGCACATTCCTTTTCTAAGGCTGGCCATGAGCCAGGGCTAGAGTTTGAAGAAAAAGAAAAAAAAATCTTTAAAAAAGAAAAAAAAAAAGAAAAAAGAAAAACAGGAAAAAGGACTAATTTTTTTTCCTAAAAACAAAAACAGATATGCATGGACTCCGGTGTACGTACTGTTATTCTGCATCTGACCCCCAGAGTGCTGGCGTCTTCTAGAACAGGACAGGACTTAGGGTCCTGGGGGGGTCAAGCCCAGGGACCTTGACCTGCCTCAGGCCCCTTCAAGGGCTGCACCAAGGAAAGGGGCATAGGCACTTGGGAGCCTCCTGAGGAAGCTGGCCACTCCTGTGATGGAGGCTGCAGCCCCAGCCAGGCCCTGCCCACCCCACAAGCCAGGCACTAGGCTTCTTCCTCAGCAGATACTGCTGGGCAGACGCATGTAGAGCAGAGTGTGGTATCCCGACTCAGGGTGGCGTTACCTCATGCAGTGCCCTGGTGGGAGCTGGCGGCAAGAGCAGGTGCTGCCCGGCCACATGCGAACATTCCAAAGACCTCAAGACCAAGCCCACCCATCCATCCACACACACACACTTTTGGGGAATCATTCTATAACCAGCCTTTGAGAGAGTCGTGGCTACCTGTTGCGCCTGGGCTGCCGAGGGTACAGCCAGCCTGTCAGGGCCGGGGGGAGCAGCAGGCTCTGACCCAGCTCCTAAGCACCCTCATCTTTTGTGTGTCTTGGTAACTTTAGAAGCAGGCACACTGGACTCAGTGGCTACTGGTTTTGTCTCTTCACACACTGAATTCTGGGCAGCGGAGCCCAAGGCCCAGTGGGCTCAGGCCTACAGCTGGCGGAAGCCCTTGGGAAGCCGCGGACGCACCTCTGATGTGGTTAGCAAAAGCCAGCAAGCCTGCTGAGGACTAGGGCGTGACTGGTCCAGTCTGACAGCAGCAGCAGCTCAGACACAGACAGACCCTGTTTTATATTTAAGGAAAACACAGCCAGAACCTGGACCTGTGTAAAGAACTTTCTGTGTTGTTCTAATTTTGCTAAAAGATTTCATATCCAGGGGATTCCATGTGCAATGGATGAATGTAGACACAAAACAGCAAACTCGTAAGATGTAAAGTGCTAAAAAATATTTTTCCTTTCTTTTTTTTTTTTTTTTAAATCTGAATTGTGCCCTGTACTGCGGTTAACTGTTGGAATAAAGGCTTTATTTATTGCACTGAGTTGGCTTGGCGCCTCCTTCCAGCTCTCTGGCATGTGTGAGCCACGCCTCAAGGCACCCCAACTTGTGGCCCATCCTCAGTCTCTTAGCTCACCTGCAGATCATTCCAGGTCATTGCCAAGGACGGTCTAGACTGCAGACAGTGCAGACCGAGCTGACTCTAATGATGACACCTGGGTGGCCTGCCACCCTGGCTGAGAAAACAGGGCCTGGAAGAGCTTGGTGCAGACTCCAGCCAGAGTGAGGCTTTTAGTCTCACTTCCCTGTTCAGCAGACAGTTGTGTGTTCAAGGACTGTAGGTTCCTTCCTAGCAACCTGCACCTACCCCAGCAGGTGTCCATCCTGTCTGGCCTTCTGCCTCCCGGTGTCCATAGGCACTCGTCGGCTGCTCTAGCTTTACCAATAAGCCTTGTGTTTCCTTACAGCGCGGATGTCGAAGTGGCCAGATTTTGAGCTGACCCTGACTAGAGTTAGTAAGTTGCCCTGGTCTTTTGCCCATCTGTCTGCATCTGTAATGGCTATGGTTAGACCCTCTCCGGCCGGAGTCAGGACAACCTCCACAGGAGGGGTCTGGGCCTGGGCAGGGCTTGGGGGTCTGCTGAGGTGCCTTGCTCCGGACGTTGGGCCTTCCTTCCACTGGTTCCCTCCTTGGGCTTGTGATTCACCTACCTTCCTTCCTCCTGGAGGCTTGTGGTTCTAACTCTGCCCCATCGCTGCCTTTGCTGTGGAATACGGGGCTGGCCTAGATCTGTTCTCTCCTACCCTACAGGGTAGTCCATCACAATCAAAGGGTGACCTGGGAGAACAGCCTCCCCCAGTCACGCAGCACATGCCTGGGTATTCATGAGGGATGCCGTGGGGTTGGGCATGAGTCCATCTGAACCACGCCTGGGTCAGGTGGACCTCAGCCATCAGATCTTGCCTCTTCTGGTTCCCTGTACATCCCCACATGGCCACAAGACACTGGCCAGGCTGCTTTTCCTTTGGTGCTGCAAAAGTGGGCCGAGGTAGACCACTTGGGGCAGGGAGGAGGACACGACTGGGCATTGCCCACCATAGTGCAAGGGGTTTTTATTCCATTCCCACACCACGGAGCAGGTGGCATGAGAATCCAGGACCTGGTGGTCCCTTAGCAAGAGTGGTCATTATCCCCCTGATAGTCACAATGAGGTATCCCAGCCTATGGTCAGCCAGAACTCTCGCTGCTGTCTTCCTGGGTTTCTGTAATGTGGGTTCTGGAGTAAAGTTCTGCTAAAGTTTGCAGAGAGAATGAGATGTCCTTGGCTGACTCTGAGCCGGCCACCTTCTCCCACCTCTGTCTCCACATCCAGGATGTTCTCTCAGATGCTTACATTTCCTGCCCAAGTCTGGCAGACCCCCACCTCACTGCCCACTGGGTCCCACTAAGTCAGTTAGAAGCCATGTTGAGAAAAGGTTCAGGGAGGCTGACACAGCCTCTTCTGGGGACCAGGTCCCTGGTGTGTGCTGGGACTGAGACTCGGGTGTGGTGGACATGAGGCAGAACGGGTTTGCTACTTCAGCACAGTGCTGCAAGTCCCCGAACAATTCCCGGCCACAGACTGCCTAGCCTTCCAGCTCACCTAATGGGGGTGAAGGGGGTGCCCTAAAGCTCCCCGTGGTTGCTGAGAGTGGTCGCCACCTTTGGCTTGGTTCTGGGGGTACCTCAGCCCTGTGTAGGTCCTCCATGGGACTTGTTCTTGGTGACATCTATCCTCTCATTCCATGGCTGATGAGGGAAATAGTGAACCATGAGATGTGGAGGCCAGGCTAGACCGCTGCAGGGAGTCCAGGCTCTTTAGGTTTCTGGTTACAGCATTGTTCATAGATGGCTTCAGGGACAGAGAGGGAACTGATGCTAGCTTGCTGCAATGGCCAGGATCTGTATCTCAACTCACAAGGCAGTCAGGCCTCTGCAGCCATCCACTACCCAGCCTGTATTCCACCAGGCTGCCAAACCCATCCGGCATGAATGCCACAGGTCATTCCCAGATGCCTGGTCCTCCTTTCCCCGGGTGGTGCAGCTTCAGTTGTTGAGTCCTCCCACTCCTGGAGATAGGCTGTGTTTGGCACACCATGTGCTGACCATGTCCCCTTTGGGTTAATTTCACTAGTCTGGTTGGGTGTCTTTGGAAGGAAACATGTCCCCAGATTCTGCTAACGGGAACATGTACAGAGCAAAACTTTCGCAGTGGCTTTGGTATCTGTAGATGGTACTTTGTGCTCCAAACGGTCCCATGGCTTTGTGAGGAAGCGAGAAGAAAATGTTTCAGAGCCTGTTGTGTAGGTCACTCTGGGTCTGAACTTTCATTCTGTTCCTAGCTGGTAATAGATTCTGTGAGCAGTGGTGCAAGCCAAGGCTGGCAGGAGTGAGGCACGTTCTGCAGATCTCTCAGCCACTCTCCCGTTACCTGGGGCAACCTGCTCATTGCTCTACTGTTTCCCATTCCCTCAACGGGACGACCTGTCCTGATTCCGAGTCTCCCCAGAGCTGTTGCCCTCGCTAGCTTTGGGAGCCCTTCTGTAGAATCTGGAATGGGCCAAGAAAAGCCTGGCCATGCCAGAGGCTACAGCTAGCACCCTCGCCGCAATGGCCAGGGTCTGTATCTCAGCTCACAAGGCAGTCAGCCCCTCTGCAGCCATCAGCACAAAGCAGAGAGAGGTGTAGCCTGGCCTGAGGCCGAGCTCAAGCTGCAGGCATAACTTAATATCTGGCTCTCAGCAGAAGTGTGCAGCAACAGAGCCACAGACACCACCAGGGAGGGGACAGGGACCTGTGCTGCTCCTGCTCTTCACCTTTAAAACAACTCAGTCCAAGTGTTTCAGATTTTAGAAAATGTAGGGTGGGGCTCTACACATGTAGGTCTTCTTGGGGAGCCTGAACGGAGAGCCTGCTAGCCCACCCTGGGCCTACCACCAGCCTCCGGGCTTCTGAGAACCCACCAGAGTCAGAGGTGACCCCGATGCAGGTAATGGCTGTATAGCCAAGCACGATTCGCTAGAAGTGCAGTCCTGTGCCTTGCGAGCCCCCATGTCCACACGCCATCTGTGCTGTCACTGTGGAGCTGCGTGGCCCTTCCCACCTGCTGCCGTGTGCTGTTCCCACTGGAATGGGTCCTCCCAAGCCTGACAGGGACAGCAGAACAGGCCACCGGGAGGGCTGGGCTGCGGCAGCCCGTCTGTGCCCATCGCTCATTTCCACATCTTGTCTCGAGTCGTGTTTGTGTATCAGCTGTGGCCCGAGGGGTACTTGGGTGGCTTAGCCACCTCTCAGGGAGGAGGCTAGTGCCTCAACAAAGGACATGGCCATCTGGCCAAGGCTGCAGCCCTGGTATCTGTCCCCAGGCTGTGACGTCAGGGCACATGCGTCTCATGTTTGTCACGTCTGCGTGTCTACAGTGTGCCTCCTGCGGCGCCCTGCATGCCTGGGCTGGTTTGTGAGACCTACTGGGCCATGTGCTCTGCACAGGAGCAGAGCCACTCCTTAGACTCAGCCTGGGGAGGGGCGTGGGAACTTACCCAACCACAGTGAGCCCTTCCTTAAGAATGGGGTCATCCGCCCCATGTTGGGAAGGGGGCAGCTAGTTCTCACCATCATGCCCACTCCACTGCCTTGCCTGGAGCATGTAAGGTGACAGTGGGTAGCTGTGCTGGGGGCAAACAGGTCTTGAGACAACACCCAGCTCCCACCCCGGTTTCAAAGTGGGCCATTGGGCTCTATAGCACTGGGGGTCCCAGGAGCAAGTTCCTGGTGGTACAGCTTAGTGGGGACACCAGCCCAGACTGAAACTGCTCTTTTTCCCCAGGAATCCCTTCGCCAACGTCCATCTGAAACCAACAGTGACCGATGACAGATCCGCCCCTCTGCTCAGCTGATGGCCCTCTACAACGCCACCTTGTCCACACCCTCGAGCTGACGGTGACCATGGCATGTTCCTGTCCGGAGAAGACCGCCTTGCCCCACTCCCTAGCATCATCTGACATCGGCCCAGCCTGGGCTGGATCCCAGGTGTTCCTGGCTGCCTCAGGAGGTCGATGCCCCAACAGAGGGGCCAGCACTTGGGCGACAGGGATCTCTGATCCTGCCTGTGGAACCTTGAGAGCCTCTGGACACAGGAGGACATTCTGTCGGCTTGTAGGGAAGGGAGCCTATTCCCGTGCTGGTTTTTAAACTTTTTTAGTTCACACATGTCTGGTCAATAAACATGTGCTCACCCGTGTGCAGTGTGTGATCTGTTAGCCTGGTGGTGTGACCAGGAACGGAGTAGGGGCGTGACTGTACCCTCATTAGAGTGATTTATCATGAGTGCAGCTGTGCTGTTGAGCAGGGGAGCCGGCCCCAGCCCAGCTGCTTCACCACCTCAGCTACAACGTAGGATCTCTATAAAACCCATCAGGTCTGTGTTCTGATGCAGCGTAAGTTGTAGGATGCAGGTTAGACCCAGGCACATGTCATCAGTTTGCCCAAGAAAAATCCTCTGGAGGCACCCACTCACTATGTAGGCATATAGGCTAGCCCAGGACAGGGCAGGCTAGAAGCTAGGCAAGTGCTGCTCTGGAAGGTACCCTTTCATCCGACCTAAGAGAGCCCCCTTGAGGGACAAGAGAGGGTTGGAGGAACCTTACCTTGCATGTGGGGCCAAAAGGGCAGAGGTGACAGCTGAGTTCCCCATCTACCATCCCCCAGGGTGTTAGCTACAGACCCCTAAAGAAAACACGGAGCACACAGGCTGTTTTTTCTTAGCTTGGTTTCTCTTAAAAAACAAGGAACAAGAAAACCATTGCACCAGCGTCCGTCCTAAGCCTCAAACTAAAAACAAAAACAAACAAAACAGAAAACATTGCCCCCACCCCCAAAGCAACAATACACTTTACATGTCTTTGGCAACAATAACTTAGAATCGCCCCATTTTCATTCACTCCAGCAAGTTACAAAAATATTCCCTGTACTACCCACCCCAGCCCTGTTTTCTCCCAGTCCTGCCTGCAGGCAGGAGCCCCACAGTGGCTGTAGGGTACCCCCTACTTGCCTCTAGCCACCAGGGTGTGGGGCAGGCACTGCCCTGCAACAGAGAGGTGCCCACACTATACTGCAGAGGGAATCTCTGGGGCAGTCCAGCTGCAGCCTGGAAGCCCCTGCTACTGGACAGGACCTAGGCCAGAACAATCCAGACAGACCCTGTGGGGAAGGGCTTCCACAGAGGCAGTGAAGGGGAAATAGCCACAGACTCTGAGATAAGGGCTTGGAATCCAAAGGTCCAACCTTGCTCCAAGCAAACCTAGACCTAGGTAAGAAGGTGGGGGGTTGGGGGGGAACCAAAAGGGACCTGCAGGCTTAAAGCCATCTTGAAACCTGGCCAAGTGTCCTTTGGACACATGGCAGGATCTAGCCAACAAGGGCATACAGGCTCTTGGACTGCCTGGTCCTGGACTGAGGCCAGTTCACCACCAACAGCCATATAGGAAGAGTGGCTGAAGGGTGGCTGGTCTTCCCGGGAGTGGAGAGTCACCTAAGAGTCAGGGGGCCCTTCTTGAGTGTGTATGTATATATGCTTCCAGATACCCACAGACCCTCAGGCTCCAGGCATCTCCAGGGGCTAGCAGCAAACCCCAGCGTCCACGCAGGACACTTTCTGCCATCAGAGCAGCACAGAGAAGGTACACAGCCCAACACGTCTAGGGCTAGATACAGGCCTCTCGTCCGCCTGCTTCTCCAGGATGCTGTAGGGTGCCGGTGGTCCCCAGTCATTCCCAGTCACCATCCTTGCTGCTGCCTGGGCAGGATGGCAGGGCTCCAGTGATGCCAGCCTCCGAAGGGTGGAACTACCTGGGTCTCAAGCCTCTGTGTATTGGCCCCCAGCACCTGCTGCTGGGCCTGGTAAAGGGGGCGATTTGTGAGCATGTGAGGAGATACCGGACAAAGGTTCCCACATACCAAAACCCACCCACCCCTACAACTACCTGGCCCAGAGACAGGCATGTTCATGTCTAGATGAAGGATGGGCTCACTTATCTCCCCCCCCCCCCACACCCATGGAACCCAGATCCAATGCCAACAGTGTTTAGCAAGTTCTCCCTATGTCTGTACACATGGAAACTGAGGCCCAAACAAAGACGGTATGGTCAGAGTCATGTGATCGTCTCCCCCTGCCAGGGACAAGGGTGATGAGTTCTTCTCTCACGGCTACCATGGCCAGGGCAACTGAGGAAGAGGTATCCAGAGGGGAGAAACAGGCAGAAAGGACTGGTTAAAACTGTGAGTGGGCTCTGGGAAGGGAGCCTGGCAGAGGAGCCTACCCTGTGTAGGCAGTTGAAGGAGGCACATGACTTGACAGGATGGACTACATGGTATCACCACCTGGGTAAAGTCCCAACAGAGACTCTTAACAAGAACCCCAGATCAGAGATAAGCCATAGATGGTAACAGGAGTAGAGACCACCATGCTGGGAATGTTCTAGAAAGTTATGGGAGGCTATGGTCAAACTGAGAAGAACGGAACAGGTGCCCAGCATTCGGCTGTGAAGCTCAGAGTAGGCAGGGGGTGTGTAGGTCCTGGGCCCAGGAGGCATAGGTCAGGTACCCCAGAACATTGTCTGCCCAGAGGCCGGGGGCCAGACGCTGTTAACAGGGCAATGTCTAGCAGACCAGAGGCCACCAGATCTCCCCTGCTGACACCCCTCATGGACCCCCATTCACGGTGTCCCTCTGCTCCACCTCAGCCCCCACCACACTCATACCTCCCACGGACTGGGCATCTGAGTCGGATACGTGGGTGATGGAAAAGCGGGAGGCGGGTGTGGGCGACACGGTGAAGCGTGAGAAGGGTGCAGCTGGCGTCGGAGGCGCCGTCAGGACAGGGTCAGCAGGATCCGGCGCAGTCACCAAAGCAGCCTTGCCGGGCACCAGCGGGAAATCACCGTCCCATTCGAACCTACTGCCTGCAAGTCAATCCAGAGAGCCACTTCTGTTATATGACACTCCCTCCACCAGCCCCACTTAAGGTCATACTGCATCTTGAATCCACACCTCCCATGACGGAGATGTCACGCTCTGGCCCCCAAATCCTGGCTCACCCGGTTCGGGAACAGAGCTGTCTGGCGAGTGGCCAGCCCGCGATGGTAGACCGGTGGCACTGGGTGAGCCGGGGCTACCCTCCAGGAACGTGGGGAGTGATTCCTTCGTGCTGGGGAAGGGCTCCCCAGTCTCTCGGGTAGGGCTCTCCTGGAGGGGCAGAGCACAGTGTGACCCAGGCTGCCCAACCTCTCCCCGCCCCGAGTATACCCAAAGCAGCAGCTCACCTGGTCAAAGAGGTAGACCGTGACATCATCAAAGAAGGACACAGCCTTCTTCTTGCGCTCCAGGTCGTCGCAGAAGGCCTCTGACAGCAGGCTGGGCATCTTCAGCAGGCTGCGTAGATTTCGGGCACTCTGGCTCTCAGCCACTACCACAGGCACCGCTGGTGGCTCCTCCTCACTGTCCTCACTGGGCTCCTGGACACTGTAGCACCGGAGCTCCTCGTCAGACTCCTCGCTGTCCTCAGTGTCCTCTTCATCTTCTGGCCGACCCTCCAAAGCCCCAGGCAGGGCCAGGCAGAGCGGGGATCTGGGTGTGCTAGGATTCCCCGTCCGCCCCTGCTGGGCTGGCCCTGACAGCTGTCCTGAGGGACCCTGGGACTCTGTGCCATTGCCTTCTGAGCTCAGTGGAACTGAGGTCAGCAGGAAACATTTGGAATGACTTGGGCCAGGCACAGGCTGCACTTCAACTGGGCCTTGAGCCCCAAGAGGCTCTGGCCTGGAGCCTTCTGGCAAGGGCTCCTCTGACTCCTGTGGAGGGGGCAGCACCTCGCTGGACACCTCAGGCCTGGGAAAAGCCTGCACAGACTGATGCCCTGGGCAAGGTGGGCTCCTCAGGTCTTGCTCTTTTTGGGAGTCCTGGATCCCACTGGGCTTCTCAGGGCCAAAGGTGGATTCGGACTCAGCATCCAGGTCTGAAAAGTAGGCAGAGTCTCGGTACGGGTTCTTCTTGCTGAGGCCACCGAGGGAGACAGAGAGCAGAGTATCGGGCCCTGGGCTTTCACCCTCTGAGGCTGGCTCCCCAAAGGCCTCAGGCTCACTCGACTCATGGGACTCCTTGAGCACAAACTCAGGAGACTCATAATTCTCTGTATCATAGCCACTGTCCACAGCACGGGGCTGCCCGCCGGGGGGACCAGCAGCTGATGGGCTTAAGACTTCACAGCCACCATCGCTGGCTGAGGATGGGATGTCCAGAGAGTCCAGTGAGTCAGGGGTTCCCACCTGCTTCTGCAGACAGCGCAAGACTGGTACTATGCCTGACTTCTCCGTGTGTGGGCCATCGCTGGATAGGTCGGTGAAGACTCCTGATGTGGCCTCGGTTGTGTCTTCATCCTCGCTGCTGGGTGCCTCTTGTCCCAGAGAACTGCTGCTGCTATCCAGGGTGGGGGCCGGCTCAGGGACCGTCACCCAGCTGCCAGCAGCGGGTGTAGGAGAGGCAGGCAGGACGTCAGGAGCGCTTGCCTCCTCCGAGGGAAGCGAGGCTCCTTCATGGGACGGGGAGGGGACAGAAGGAAGGGGTAGCTGGGGTTCAGCAGAGCCCTCAGCCTCCTGGGCAAGTTTGGGTTCCGCGATGGGGTTCTCAGCCCCACCCACAGCTGCCTCTGTCCAGGGGGGTGTGACAAGGCAGGCAGCAGGTGCCAGGCTTTTGGCAGGACACAGAGGGAGCAGGTTGAAGCAACGGCTTGGCTCCTGGCCAGGGGAGGCTGCTACTAGCCCAGGTAGAAAATCTCTGGGATCCTCCTGGGACAGGGGGTGGCCCAGCTCAGGGGAGGCCCGAGGGGTCTGCTCTAAGCTGGAGCAGTCGTCCCTGTAACTGTCTGTGAAGCTGCTTACATAACCAGGATCCCAGGATTCTGGGTCTCGGCTGCCACTGTTGTTGTTGGCTGACATATTAGAGCTCCAGTGTCCACACTGAGCAGCCTTCCCCGCCTTTCCCTCCTCCATCTCCTCATCACTGGGGGACGGCTGGGCCTCAGGACTCCCAGAGGGAGATGCACCCAGTGGGTCATCAAAGAAGGCAGGGCAGAAGGTAGCCACACCCCAGTCAATGTCTTCAGCTGGTAACATCGGGGTCCCAGGAGAGGGTGAGCGTGAGGGGCCAGGTGACTCTTGCCTCCTGCGTAAATGGTGGTCACAGGAGCCCCACAGGCCCCCAGTGTGGGGTGCGTGTCCCAGCAGCGGCTCCATGACAAGGGATGCAGTGGTGCTCTCCTCAGAGTTATTGTCCTGGTCAGTCACAGCTTGGGGGCTGGGAGCACAGCCGGCACAGTCTGGATCATGGCCGGCAGCAGGCACTGCCCCCTCGAGGCGGATGAAATACTCGCTACCCACTGAGGGGCTGTGGGCACTGAGGACCGGCACCACGCCCGGAGGTGAGCTGTCAGGCGCACACAACTCCTGCAGCCTTGCTGCTGAGCCTGGGCTGGATGCAGCCCCTGGGGGAGGGTACGCCTCAGCCCCACAGCCAGCCTCCCACTTGTATTCAAAGTTGAGGCCGTGGCTCGTCTCAGTGACTGTCAGCACGTCATCGCTGTCCACGTGGAAGCCGTCACTGGTGAACTGCTCCAGCAGCGGGAAAGACGAGGCAGCAGTGAGTTCAGCAGCAGCTGCTGCTGCTGCTGGGGCTGCGGAACCCAGGCCCGTGCTGCCCCCGGGCCGCAGAGAGCGCCATCGCCGCTCGAACTCCTCCTCCAATTCTGTGGTGCCCTTAGCACACAAGTAGGACAGCAGCAGGTGAACGTCTTCAGCTGTGGGCCTCTGCTCTGGCTGCAGCCAGCAGAACTGCATAACTTCGTACCTGCCGGGAGGCCCTCATGGGTGGCCCTGGCCACATCCAGAGGCACGCTGGCCAGGAGTAAAACCTGCCCTCCAGGGACTGTTCCTTCCCGCACGTTCAGGGTGCCCCGGGGACACTGGGGGCAGCCAAGGCAATCTCCCAAAGCAGACCCAGAAGCCTGGGAAGGGGTCTGGGGTAGAGTATTTCCCTGGGCTTCCCCCATGCCTGTTCAGGCTGCAGAAACCCGGAAGCCCTGTCAAGGTGACCAACCAGCCCCAGGCTGTAGAGTTCAGCCACCTGTGCCCCCCTAGCCTGCCTGTCCAGGGCGGTGGGGTCCTCACCATCGATCAGATAGAGCCAGCTGCAGCTGGGGCTTGGGCAACTTAAGTTGCTGCTCCCGGACGGCGTAAGCCAGCACCTGCCGGTCCGAGTGCTGGGGGTAGGGCTGAGTACCCAACTCGAAAAGCTCCCAGATGGTCACACCCAGGGACCTGCAGGGGCAACCACAGTGACACGTGGCTGAGCGTGACTGCACAGAACCCCTGAACACCTGTTGTCATGCCAGCCTCTCTGGGGCTGGAGCTCATTACGCCACAGCCGCCCTTCTCTGGTGGCACAAACGCAAGCCAGAGTCCTATATCCCATAAGGACACGTGACCTACAACAGCAGCTCAGGGTGGTTTTAACCAAAATATGGCCCCGGTATTGATGGGTGTCAGTTGGTCCTGTCCTGAAGGCCCACACCCTTGACTGTCAAGGCAGTTCTCCCACCAGCTTAGGAACCTTAGGAACCATCAACTAAGTAGCCTGTGAATGCCTCTTACGGCCACAGGATGGCAGGCATGAGCACACTTTCCCTGGGTGCCAGTCCTCATCCTAGCTAGACAAGGAAGTCTGTTAGAGCAGGAGGCAGAGCTGAAAGCCAGCATCCCCACTAGAGTAGCTGATACCAAGGCGTCTGAGGAGGCCTGCGCTCACCACACATTGCTGGTCTTAGTCTGGTCCACCACCAGTAGGTTGCCGTGCACTTCGTCCACCAGCTCCGGCGCAATCCAGCGCAGCGGCACCCACAGCTGGTCAGCGGTCACGAGGTAGTCTTCCTGTAGCACAAAGGGACAGGATGGGCGTGAGCTCCGGTCAGCAGCCGCCCCTGCACACGGTCTCTGCCCGCCCTTACTCACCCTGTATTTGCAGTGCGACAATCCATAATCTCCAACCTTCACTGTCAGGTCAGCCGTTAGTAGGCAGTTCCTCAGGGCCAGGTCACTGCAGAGTGGTAGGCAATGTCACTAGTGTGCCAGCCTGGGTGAGCCACAGCTGGGTGGTTTGGCTCCCAGGCATAGGCAGGCAGACAGGCAGAAAGGGGTGTCTGAGGGGCCACCTGCTTGTGCCCAAGCTCTGGCTCCACACCCTGCCCTGGCTATTTTGGAAGCCCTGTGTGTACAACACCTTGCGCCTGATAATACATGTCAAAAGATGCTCAAAGATCCCCAGCAAGGTGCGTCAGAGCCCTAGCCCACTCTGCCCTCCTCCTGATCTGCCCAACAGGGGCCCCGAGCCATGGAGCAAAGTGTGTCATCTGCAGTGTCCTCTCAGGATCATTGTCCTTCCAACCCCACTACACTAAATCGTCATCCCAATCCCCAGGAGGCAAGAACTGATGAAGAAACCAAGGCCTGGAGTGTCTCAGAGGGTCCTTCCAGCAGTCAGAGCCCATGTTCTAGACTGTAGACCTGCCCACCCTGCTACCCAAGCTGAAGCCGAGGTTTAGAATAGGATGGACCACAAAGCCCCCTTGTGTGGAAGATAAAAATCAGCCCAGGACTTCCTCCGACTCAGTGACAAGCCTGGGATGCCAGCCTCTATGTAACTCTTGCTTGGCTGGAGGCCTCCGGGTGCCTGGGGCACAGAACAATAGAGTGATATGGGACACGCCCTCATCTGCCACACTGCTGTTATGCTGGGGCTCTCTGGGTGTAGATGAAGCCATCCTGGCTGCCTCTACCCCAGGAGGACTGTGCCAGGGGACAGCTGCAGGGTGGGGTGACCTGGGTCCATGTCTATGGGTGGGGCAGCTGGGCTAGGCAGCAGGCGGGGCAGGAGGCTGGCAGCTGCCCTCTTCAACAAAATCACTGATGCTGGAGTTACTGTGCACCACTCAGCACCAGGATATTGTTGGGGAGGACGGCCTGTGCAGGGTCGGGGCTGGCGGGCCGCTTGTCCATCGCCACTTCTTCCAGCACGTGCCCCCGGCTCATGGGAGACTGGGCATCCTGGCCTGTCTTTTGGCCATCAGAGGCAGGAGAGACTCGCCCCTCCCACTGCGGGGCCAGCCCAGCCACTCCCTTTGTGGCGTGAGGGAAAGAGTCTGGGGCTGATGTGGGGCCCAAGTATGGCTGACTGCTCTAGTAGGCAGGATGGGTTTCTTCGTTTAATTGTCTGCAAGGCGAGTTTCAAATGCAAGTCTTCGCAGTTTATTTATTTTTGAGATTTTTCTCTGCATAGCCCTGGCTGTTCTGGAACTCGTTATGTAGACATAGCTGGACTTGAACTCACAGAGATTCCCCGACAGCTGCCTCCCAGGTGCCGGGATTAAAGGGGTGAGCCACCATGCCCAGTTAGTTTTCACAATTTTAAGAATTATAAATGCCTTGCAAAGTGGCTATTAGGCCCACAAAGTGAGATCACTGTGACTTTCCTGTACATGTGGTGGTGAGGGTCAAGGCACTGGGGGAGCGGGGCTTTGTGGCCATGGCCTGGCTAGTCTCGCTATCCCTCACCTGTGTACGTAGTTGTGCCTGTGTAGATGCAAGACACCACACGCCACCTCGCATGCCATGCGCTGCAAGGTAAGGGGGTCAGGTGCCATGGACTCTGTCACCCGGCAGCTCCGTAAATAACCTTTGAGGTCCCCCTGCCGAGAGAGCACACAGTCACCTGCTAGTAGCTACAGCTACCAGAACGTCAGAAGCTTGCCACCCACCCCGAGAGAACGTGTGGTGACCTGCACTGGCAGTCCTAGTGTTCACAGCAGTTTCAGCAAAGCCTACATCTCAATGCTGACACAGTGACTTCCATATAAGCAGCCACCAGAGCTGTGAACGTAAAGAAGCCAAGGGGCAACACGAAGACCCCGACCTCAGGCTCTGCTCCAGGAGCTGAGTGAGCCCTGTGGCTGTTCCAGGACACCTCACGCTGAACTGCCCAAGATCCCACAGTGTGGCCCCGGCTGATGCTGGCTCACTCTCTCTAAGCAGACCTCCTCTGAGCCAGCAGGGACTACTAGGACTCTAAAAGTAACAAAAGATCCCAAGAGGCTCAGCTCAGAAGGGCCTCCCACTCCCCTTTGGAACAATGAGCTACAGAACAGGACCTGGAAAGGCAATGCTCCCCCAGATGGCCACTTACCAGGGGACAGAACTCCATAACCAGCAAGTAGGGTGTCACCTCAGCACACTGGGCCAGGCACTGAAGCAAGTTGCTGTGCTGCAGGGCCCTGGAAGAGCCCACGCGTGTTTAAGTTGGAGGGCAGGAGAGGGTGCGTGGGGCCCCAGCATAGCCCTCCCCTCCCCAGATCCACCAGGTTCTCCCACTGTGCCGGCCCCCGCCCCGTCCCCACCATACCACCCACCTGTAGGGCTGTGCCTCCTCCAGGAACTGCATCTGCTCCTGCACGCTGGCGCTGACCTTCAGTTCCTTCACCACCACCTGCGTGCCGCTGACACCCGAGTGGACCTCCCCCAAGAATACCTGCCAGATGTGACCGGTATCACCAGGGCCCCTCTCAGTCTCCATAGGAAAAGCCATTTATCTCCCATTGTACAGCTCCCCACCAAGCACGCTGGCTAGAACACTCAGCCCTCATCTGCCTGCAAGCCCCCCACTTTTCTCACTGTCTGGGGTCCACAATGAAGAAAAAGGAATCGGGTGCATGGTCCAGTCTTGGGGGGATGTTACAAAGAGCCCCTCCCCAGGGGATCCCCAGGAGTAGCAAGCCCACACCTTGCCATTCCCACCCCATGAGGCATGCTTACCTTCCCAAACCAGCCGTGGCCAATCTCCTTTAAGTACAGGAGGCTGTGCCGGCCCAGGTCCGTGGACTTGAGAAGCTGCACTAGAAGGAGAAACCCGGGAGCCGCTTAGCCACCACCCCTGTCCGTCTTCCCTACCAGGCTCTTCAGGGCTCAGGGAGTTTCCCCAAGCTCCCCAGCCAGGGAGGCTTCCATAAAGTGGAGGCCACGCTTGAAGGCTGTCGTCAAGGGCCAGTGTCTCTTAGGCTCTGGGGTGGCTGCTGTCACCAGAGCCATAGATCTCAATCTCCATCCAGGCCAGTCTGGGAAACGGTGCCCAGAGCCACAGGGAGAAGGAAGCCAAGCCCAGACAGCAAGGCCTGGAAGCCTGTTTGGATGAGGCAAGAAGCTGGTTCTAAAGCCTGGGGAGACAGCAGAGCAACCAACCCCCCATCCCTGCCACAGGCTGGCATTCAAACACCCATCACACCAAAGCCGCCTTTGTTGGGGGCTGCTTGGCACTGCCCTGTACGGGACACACTGGGCCCATTCTCCCTGTGGGACAGGCTGAGTGAAGTCACAGGAGAAGAAGGGTCACTGTGGGCAGAGGAGAGGGCCAGGACTCATTGCACCCACTCATGCCCCCTCAGATTCTCTGAATTCTGCTCCCACGATAATAGCCCTGAAGGCTGGGGTTTGAGCTGTTGGGAAGGCCCAAGGGAGGGCAGCAGCCCTCAGGGACTAAGAGACTCAGGGAATGTCGGCTTGGTGCCCAATTCACAGAAGAGTCTCACCAGGCCCTGTGTCCCAGGACTTAGGCCTGAAGCTTATCTGTCTGGATGTCTGGTGGAGATCCTGGGTTCTCTAAAACCTCAGTTGTCCCAGAGCAGGTTCAGGGTCCTGACAGTAGATTACAGGGCAAGCGCTGAGGCAGGAGAATGCTTGAATGTTAGAGGCTGGAGGTAAGGGAGGAGGCTTAGGTGGGCTGACCCATCTCACGCCAAATTTCTCCCTCCTTGAAAAGAGATCGCAGGGCGGTGGTGGCGCACGCCTTTAATCCCAGCACTTGGGAGGCAGAGGCAGGCGGATTTCTGAGTTCGAGGCCAGCCTGGTCTACAGAGTGAGTTCCAGGACAGCCAGGGCTACACAGAGAAACCCTGTCTTGAAAAACCAAAAAATAAAAAATAAAAAAAATAAAAAAAGAGAGAGAGAAAGAAAGAAAAAAGATGTCCCCACAAAACAACAGAGCTGAACAGTGCAAAAAGCACCTTTGCCCTCTCCTGGGTCCCTGACCCACTGTCCTTGCCTGTGAATAGACAAGCCTGCCTTCCTGCCTCTTCGGAGGTGCTACGGTTAGCTGCAAGCCTTTGAACCAGGGGATAAATGTGTCCATGTCTGGATCCTGCCTGGGTTTTGAGCTCTCCCCCATGAGACTCCATGGGCCACAGAACCATGCATTAAGGGCTGGGACAGGCTGGTGGCTGGAGGGCCTAAGTCTCTATTGGCTCAAACAGGTACTGAGAGCCCCAGCCTTTGATGCAGGCTGGACCCTTAATGGAAAGCACTATGTTGAGAGCCTGTGAGGGCTGGCCCAAGGTTGAGGTAGGGAAAGAGGCCTGCTTTCACCACAGTAATGAGGCACTATGGCCAGCCACACTCTTGGCTTGACACCTCCCACAGTGTTCTTGACACCATCAGTTGGACAAGGACCAGCCCTGAGCTGAAACTTCCAGGCTATAAGGGCTTGAGAGCTGACTGCTGTAGAGGCAGCCATGGTCCCAGGCACCATGATGACCAGAGCAGCATTTACCTTGTCACCTCTAGAGCCTGGAGGAGGGGGATGAGCCTAGAGGAGGAGGCTCTGAGAAGGCGGCAAATGGGAGAGGCAGACAGGGCAAAGAAGCCATGGGAAGATACCCTGCCTACCCTGGGGGTGGAGGGGGTGGAGGGGGTGGAAGGGTCGGGGTAGGAGCTGGGGGTTGGGGGTGGGGTTGATGCTTCTCTTGTTCCCTATGCTGTGTGGGTAGCCTGTTTGGTAGGAACAATGAGGCCACGTTCCTACAAGGTTGTGTATAAGATACTAGGAGTCTGGGGTTAAATATCCTGGGAAGAGCAGAGAAAGGTAGATAATCTAAGAACCAAATTGCTGGCCATCTGCCCCAGTTACTGCCCTTCTGCATGGCAGCCCCTTGGGTGGAGGAATGGCAGACATAAGGCTACTCGCAAGCCTGCTGACAGCTGGCCCCAGGTCCAGAAGACGGTCTGTACACCTTCCAACACAGCCCAGCCTGAGGTGCAGCCAAGGAGGCCTCGGCTTCCCACTGAACATGCCCCAAGCCCCCCCCCCCCCCGCTGTGCACTTTCAGGGAGACAGGCTCACTCACCTGAGCGACCCGGCTGCTTAGCCATGGGCAAGGAGACCTCAGTGAGAGGCAGAACATACACATCTGGACCGGTCTGTGCAGCTGCAGCCGGGGAGCCCTGCTCCGAGAGCTCGGCCACATACTCATCCCCTTCCACATTCTCAAACTCCTGCAGGTAGGGCCAGCACAGGAGGGTGATCAGCACAGAGGGTTATGGGAGGCAGACTATGAAAGGCCCCTTTCCCCTAAACTCAACCTGCCTAACACAGTCCTAGAGCTGGGCCCCTGCTGGATGGTGTCTCCACACCTCTTCATAGCCCATGGTTCCTCAGAGACACCATCTCAGCAGAGGCCAAAGGCCTCAAGCTCAGGTAGCACTGGAAGCCCAGTCCTGCTTGGAGAAGGGCTACAGAGTTCAAGAGACAGAGGCAGAGCAGCCCTCCATGGACCCTGTCAGTGGTCTCCCCCGGTCCCTCACCCACCCCATGGCTTGGAGTAGATTTACAGGCAGGGCCTCATTCCAGTTCTTGGGGAAAGAAACTAGGTTCTTCATCCCGAGCTGGACAGGAGCAAGGAACCCAGGGACTTGTTCATCGTCCCCACCTCTACCGCCTGCCTGCAGGCCATGGTGTTCCCTCAGCCCTGCACCACCAGTGCCCCAGATGCCCTAAGAGTCAGCTGCTGGGCATCCCTGGAGGCCGCTCTGGGGACAGGCTGCTACTCTGAAGAGTATCCGCCTAGGAGAGACCACCCCCACCCCCACCCCACCTCGTCTAGATCACATTCCAAGCAGAGTCAGTCTGGGGTAGGCCACAGCCAGGAATGAGGACGGGGTTAATGGAAGAACCACTTGCCTAGAACCACAAACAAACACATAAAAACCAAAACAAGGACAGAGTGGAAACAAGGCCAGCTTGTCCTCAGCACCGGGCAGATCTCCCGGCTACTCAGCCCCACCCCACATTTCCTACCCAGGTGAAGACTGAGGCTCTGAGAATTGAGGACTGGGCACAAATCAGAGCCTGGCTACCCGCTCCAGGCCACATTCCTGTGGACAGACAGCTAAACATACCCTGGGGACCTCTTCTTTTTCTAGGTCATTTGTCTTTCTGTAAAGGGGTTGGCCCTACGTTCCTCATGGCTAGCCCAGGTCTGTGCTCTGAGCACAGTCACTGGCTTCTGTGGCAACTCTCCCTCCCCAGAGCCTAAAAGACCACATTAGACTCTCCTCTAGCCCCACACACCAGGGCCTGCGATGCCCACTACCCCTCTGTAGTATTAATTAGTCCTGGCTTCAGCCATTACCTTCCCTTGCCAGGGAGCCAGCCGGGTTCCCCCAGCACAGCGGGCGATCAGGTAGCACAGAGTAAGCATCCAGCCCCTGCCCAGAACAGCTCCAGCAGGGAGCTCACTGTGGAAGCAGGAGGCAGGATCCTCCAAGCAAAGCACACTGGTGCTGGAATGTTCTGGGCACCATGTTCCCAAGGAGGTGAGAAGGGCGAGGGTGGGAGGGACTGCTGCCAGTCCTTGTGTGGGGCCTTGTTCTCAGTGCCCGAGGAGGGGCTTGCTACACAATGGTTGCCTAAGCTCACACTAGGTTCCCACCCCCAAGTCTACGACCTGAGGCTCTGCCCTCAGGGTCCTCCAGGATTGCCACTCTCCTTTGATTGTCCAGCCTGTTGTGTGCTGACAATCAGGAGGTCAGGAGATTGTCCTGGGGGTGGGGGCACCAGGGCCAGTGCAGATCTGCAGCCTCTGGGGCCACCACACTGCTGTTAAGGAACTCAATGCCCATGTTTGGCTGGGGCCTGTGGTACTAGGTGCTAGGACTCTGCAAAAGGGTAATAGCATTTGGTGCAGGTTACCCAGTAGCAGGTACCCCCAAGATACAGGCGGGCTCTGTGCTTGGCTACAAGCCCTCCTCCCACCCTGACCTCCTGCCCAGCCTGCAGCCCCACGTGGGTGCGGGAATGTCCAGGGCTCTGGCCAGGCCTCAATGTGCTGACAGACAAGGCTGCAGCCCCCGCAGCCCTCAGTGGCGCCTCCTCTCTCTCTCTCTCTCTCTCTCTCTCTCTCTCTCTCTCTCTCTCTTTCTCTCTCTCTCTCTCTGAGTGTGTGTGTGTGTGTGTGTGTGTGTGTGTGTGTGTGTGTGTGTGTGAACTCTGTGCTTTCTGCCCTGCATTTCTGTTTAGAGCCAGTGTGACAGTGGTGGCCATGGGGTTGGAGAGATGCAGGGAGGCCCTAGGGCCTGTGGGGTCTAGCCTCCTCGGGAGATTGTAGTGAAGGCCACAGGGCCTTCAGTGGACACTCCAGAAATAGGATTGCTCTTGTTTCTGGAACCTGATGGATGTCCTCTGAGCAAAAAATGTCCAAGTTAGGGAGCTCCCGAATAATGATATCATTGCCAGAGAAGTGTGTCTGTGTGACTTCACTGTCCCTCTGACTCAGTGAGCACAGATATAAGGATCTCTGCGGGGAGCCCCTTCACTGAGAGTCAGAATGCTCTCAAGAGCCCCTAAAGGCTCCTTCCAGTCATTCCGGTTTCTCTGGACACGGACAGGTCTGACCCGGTGCTGGAATGGGACAGTGTGAGGCCATGTCTACACAGAAGGCCCCTAAAGGAGGGGCAGGGGATGGGGTCCCAGGAGCCCCCAGTAGAGGGGCTGTGGAATATCAGAAAAGGGATTCAGTTGGTCCCCAGGTAGCTGCAGAAAAACCAACCATCACAGTAGCTCCAAGATGGAGTGGGACGGGTGGTGGGTGGACACAGCGGGCCCTCGGGATCCTGTGCGAGGTCCTCACCTTGAACCCAATGCCGCCCTTCTTACAGCACAGGCAGGCCAGCATGAGGATTATGACGGTGAAGATCCCAGAGAAGGACACGGCTACCACTGCGAGGGACGAGGACCACGACAGCTCACTGAGCGGGGCACCGTCTGCAAGGAAGCAGAGCACAAACGTCCCATCCCAGCCTCAGCACGTGACCCCTCGCTCTGGTCCTGCACCTGGACGTGGTCTCATACCAATGGACTGAGGAATGGCCCTGTAGCCAGAGCTAGTGAAACGGCCAGCTCCCACTTCCGAGGTCCATGGACACCTCTCTGTGATATCAAGGTCACTGCTGTATCACCCTCTATATAACGACTCGCTACTGAAGCTGGAGAGATGGCTCAGTAGTTCAGAGCGCTGGCTGTTCTTACAGAGGACTTGGGTTCAATTCCCAGCAACCACATGGTGGCTCTCAGCCACACTAACTCCAGCTCCCGGGGATCCAACGCCTCTGTGACCTCCACTGGCACCGGCACACATACGGTACACAGACAATAGACATGCATTCAGGCAAGAACACCCACGCACGTAAAACTGGTATTCAAGAAAAGGAAGATCCACAGTGGAGTCTCAGTCTCCTCTCACGCCACTCAGCTCACTTTGGGACTGGAAGGCCACTGAAGGCCCTGGCTGGTGAGGAGGAGCTGATTTTCCAAGGTGCAGAGACCCTACTGGCATTGAGGAGCTGCCCTGTATCTGCTGGGCAGCAAAGTGTCCCCTATTCCAACCCTGGCTTGTCCCCTGAGTTCCTGGGGGCTGCTTCTGATCTGGGGAGAGCAGGATCTCCCACTTTCTTTAGCCCCTGATTTAAATGAGCCCGCTCATCTCAGATGAGGAAACCAAGGTGCTGGGACAGCAGAACACACCCCAACTCCCTCATGCTGAGCTTCCAAACTGGGGTTCCTTAGCAGACTATAGTGGAGGGGAGGCAGCTCTGGTGTCTCCAGATGGCTTATGGGGCCAGCCCAGCGTGTCCACTGGATGGTGAGGAACGTGCTTGGAAATAGCTCTGCCTCCCAGGCCTGCCCTTCCTCAGCACACAGGCTCTGAGTCATCCTATCCATGGGTCCTCATTAAACCCCTGGCTATGTAGAGCACCCCAGATCCCCTGGGTGCTGAGTCTGTGCCGCCTTTGTCACCAAGGCAGCTGTACTACACACTTGGGAGTTCCAAACTCAGCACGGATGAGGCTCCAGGGCTTCTGGCTAATGAATATCCGGAGGCTGCCTGGAGGAAGGGTGAACCTGAGGGCCAAGAGAAACACAAGCACAGATTGGGATTCCTACTCGGATGCCGCGTGCCCGTGAACACTTTCCATTTCACACCTAGAGATGACAGGGTCCTGAGGCCAGCATTCATGGTGATACCATAGCAGGGTAAACAGCTAGAAGCAAAAACTCCACGGGAGGCAGCCACATTCAGGAGACCAGTCCCCATCTTGAGCCAATGCCCTTCCAGTGGCCTTTAATAGGCAGGGTTTCCAGGCATGCCTGCATGTGTTTGCCTTTTTACATGTCTGTCCTGCATGTATGTATGCGAACTACTCCCACCCCGTGCAAGTGATACTGTGTGCTCACGCCTGCATGTCGCGTCAATGTAAGTCCTGACTCCACCATGGGGTGGACACGAGTGAGCATGTCTCACGCCCTCCTGCACCTTCAGGAAGCAGTGAGCCCCTGCGGACTCTGCCGTTGCCATGGTGAGCCCTCTCTGCTTTCTCCATCTGGTGCCACTATGGCATCAGAACTCGCCCCTCCTACACCCACAGCTCCCTGCATTCACAGGCCCACTTGATGGCCCTGAGACCTGGGGCTGGCATCTGCTGCTTTATCTCATCCCTTGCTTACTCCCTGGGCTGCATGGGCACGTGCCAGGTAAAGGACTAAGCTCACCCTCCACTCCAGCCTTCACCCCAGCCACTCATCAAGGCCATTGGCTTTTCCATGGGTCCCTTGTGACCTTCAGCAGGCCCTGGCCACAGAGGGTTGTGGCAAGATGCTGGCTGGTAAGTGGGCCTGTGTGGGGTGCACAGAGGTTCTTGTGCTCACAGACAAGCAGTAAGGGAACCAGAAATGTTAACACATAGCATTGTTCCTTCAAAGGAAGGGATGCACTGCCAGCCCCACAGCTGGTACCCAATGTGGGGCTCAACTCTTGGAGAAGGTAAGAAGTCTCTTCTTTAAACAAAACTCAGGGGTAGGAAGTGAGTCCGCTCATGTCAGGAGTCAGGACAGGAAGCGAGAGAGTAACCTGGGTTCTTCTCCGTCCTGAGACAAAGCATTTTATACAATGTTTGTGACAATCCAGAGGAGCAAAATATTCAGAGCAAAACCTCTGCGACTTTATGCAAGTGGCTAAGATTTAATTCTCCGTTTCCTGAATGAGAAACCATTGGTGTTAAAAACGAGAAACGCATAGGCACTAATATAAAAAGAACCCGTGGAAGGGGGCGGGGGAATCCCAGTCAATTATCTTGCAAGCTGGATCACAGTAATGTAGGATTTCTCAGGATGATCATTAAAAACAATAAAATCTCTACGGGACATATGCTGTCAGGTCTTAGCAGGCGGGAACTCAGAGTTCACGAGGAGACTCTGTTCTGCTAACTTGGGTGATGCATGTCAGACTCTGCTCATTTTGACCTGAGAGACAGAAACAAGTCTTCAGAAACCAGACTCCACTGTTTATCAGATGGACCAAGGAGGGTTCAGAGTCTGGCAGTCATGATAGGGCTTTGGAACCCCAGTTCACACATCTTCACCCAAGATGGATATGTCAAAGGAAGACTGAGACCCAACACCGACAGACTCCATGTATAAATTAGCATATGAGGGCAGGGAGGCTCTGAGAATGGGGACCAGTCTAACGTGAGAGACAAGAAATGTTGCAGAAGGGCTCTGGATGTGGAGAAGGAGTAACAGAAGGATGGAGATGTCTACGGTGAGGTCCTCAAGAGTGCAGTCTGGTGAGCAGAAAGCGGAAAGAGCGGGGTATGAGTAGCTCAGAGACAGAAATGGAAGAGGTCAGCATCTCTGTAAGGGAATCCTGCCCCAAAACCGAGTTTGGCTGATTTTGAGGTTTTCATCTAAAATTACTATTTTTTTTTTTTTTTTGGTATAGCCTGTGAATCAATGACATCAGACTGTCTGAGAAATGTCAGACTAGAACCTTCCAGCAAGTTCTTGCTCCATGGAACTATCACGCTCTGGTAGTGTTCACGTTTCTTGTGTCATTTATGGTATCAACTGGCGTGAACTTTCGGTGATTATTTCTCAGGTATTTCTGAGTGCCCTGTCACTCACTGGGGGGAGGTGTCTTTCTCAACCTCAGAATTAAAATTGCCCTGAATTTTTAAAGATCCCATACTTTATGTAAACGGCCTGAAGTTTAAATCCTTAGAAGTTAGTGACTGCTGTCAATTAAATAGGTCTTGTTTGTTCTTGTGTGTTGTGCTTATCTTCCTCTGACAGAAATGATCAGACTCTGGCAATGGCGGGAATCCGAGGAGGTTCACAAGAACCCATCTTCTACTGGAGACATACTCTACACAGCATTCCAAGCTTCTAGTACATAATTAGTAGTGGGTGCTTCTCACATCAGCTTGATATCTGGAACGAGGGCTGTCTGTGACTGAGGGCTTCTCTGTGGTCAGGTGTGTAGAAATGTGTGCACTACAGTGCTCTACCAATGTGCACAATGCCTGTCCCTAAAGACAGCTGTCAGCTGAAGAGCAGGGTTCTGGGCGTGGCATGGGACCCTGGAGGGTTCAACGAAAACACCATTGTCAAATAGCTTTCTATGTATTTCTTTTCTAGGACTCCCAGCACAACTAAGAGCTGATAATGGTCCTACTTATATTAGCAAACTACTTGAGGAATTTTGCAATTTATGGAATAATAATTATGTGTCCTTGCTGTCACTGAAATCCCTGACAACCCACAGGACAGGATCAAGCTATTGTGGGATGACACCATCAGATACTTAAACAGCAAAATTTAAAAATAAAAAAGGACTAGGGTGAGAGGGGGGACTGGGGAGAGAGGAGGGAGGAAGTCTGTGATCAGGATGAAAAGAGAATAAATAAATAGATTAATGAAAAACATAAAAATAAAGAGGGGTATATACACCTACCTAAGTTCCCAACTGCTATGCTACACTCAGCCAAACTAACTTTAAACTTTTTCCCTCTAAAGGATGCTTCTCCTGTTGCCCCCAAGGCATTTTGCCCTAAAGTGGCAGAGCCTAATGTGTATGTTAATGGAAAAATCTAGAAACTGATCAATGAGAAGAGAGCCTGATGCTCTTCTAACGTCATGGTGAGGTTACGCTTGTGTCTTTCCAAAGGTGAACACAGTCCCAGACGGCTCCCACTCTGATGCATCCGGCCAGGACAGCATCCTGGAGACTACCAGATAAAGGGAGTATCTGATGACGACAAACCCATCAAGAGGAGACATCCCAGGAGGACGAACAAGCCAGTGACTTAGGGAGGCAGCAAGGACCCAATATCAGTGACCTAAAAACGACGCTGTTACATTATCCGAGCTCATGTTAATTCTCAGCTTGTCACTGCAGAATCCACAATGCAGAGGCACAGCCCTGATAGCTGACGGTGTGATGTTTTAACAGTGTGACTCTGATGTTTTGCGATTCTGGTTTGCCAAGCTAGAGGTTGTTTTTAGTCGTTTTTTTTTTTTTTATTACCAGTCGCAAGAGTGAGTACTGAAATACCAAGAAAGGTTTCAGATGGGGCCCGTACAATTAGTAAAATTACAGCAATTATTAGTAAATAATTAGTAATATTACATTAATTACTAATTAGTAATATTAACTAATTTCTAATATTAGAAAATATCAATAATTAATTAGTAATATTACAGCAAAAGTGTTAGCAGAAATTAGTCAAGAGGTGAGAGGATTAAGAAGCACATTTCTACAAGACAAGGCTCCTGTGGATTATCTGCTGCTCGAGCAGAGTGGTGACGGTCAACAAACTCCCAGCGTGTGTTGTTTTCGTGTGTGCTTTCCCATACTGTTGATGACCTGCACAAAGTCTCTCAGGTGACCTTTGAATGCCCATCTTGACTAAGCTGGCTTTCCCCTTTCCTGGGTCCTCTGTAGATATTCTGATAATGCTGTTTCGATTGCCTGTATTGGTTAGCGCAGCTGTGCAGGCCATGCATTCAACCTTGGCCTCCATTAAAGCCACAATTTTCTCTCTACAAACCAAAAAGGAAGGAGACGTGGGAGGCGTGGAGGTTCCTGTGCTCGCAGAGGAACACGAGAGGAACCAGGGATGTTAAACACACACTCTCGCTCCTTCAGAGAAGTGGACACTTAACCTGCTAACCTCCCAGAAAGCTGGGAGCAGATGTGGTTAATAGCCTGGTGACCTTTGCACTATGTGGCCGAGACTACACTGGATCCTCCTCCAGACTCCTGTCACGAGCTTGTCAATCTATAGAACCTATCTTTATGGAAGGTGTCACGTATAATCAAACTATAGACCCCATCTTCATGGGAAGTGTCACTTGTAGTATATAAAGAAGTTTAATGAAGTCACACCTTCAGTTACATTGTGCATGTGACTGAGTTATCACTAGGAAAATCTTTCACCACATTGTGCTGTGACTATCTTCAACTATTTGGCATCAGACTTCAGAACTTTGAACCAACACCAGATGCTTACTCGTCTTGAAGTGAACTACCTTCTTGCCTCCTGAAGATCAATCCTCTGCTGGCCATGGTGGTCACAGAGACCCAAGTTCCTGAGGGTGGATGGGCAGGGTGAGACAGCCAAATGGGCTGGCCAGAACCACATAGCCGGGGATGCTTTTAAACTCTCAAATCTCCGTGTGTACCTGGGTTTCTGAACCCCTGCTACATGGGGGGAGCCCCAGAGACCCTTCTCCCAGACTCAGTCCTACCACTGAAGACATGAAAGGAAACCTGGCTAGAGCCACCCATAACCCACAAACACAGAAGCTACCCAAGCTGGCTCCAGTCTAGGTCCCACCTGTACCCATTTGTCTTGACTCCCTCCAGACATTCATGCCTCTCTCATCAGCAGAGGCACTGGCCACCCATCCTGCTGGGTACCAGCTCCTGGGACAGAAAAAGGTCTTCCCCAAATACAGACACACACAAACAGGTGCTCACACACAACTGAGCATGTGAACACATGTATGTGCTCACAAACACAAGTGCACACATGCATGCCACCCAGTGTATATGCCCCGTATTTCTGTCTCTATTATTATCCCTGAATCACAGTCACGAAGCTAGAGAGCTGGCTCCATGGACAAGAGCACTGGATGCCGTTCCTGGGTTCAATTCCCACGACCCACACCGTAGCTCATCTGTAACCCTAGTTCCAAGGAATGTGATGCCCTCTTCTGACCTCTGTAAGCATTAGGCACAGGTGTGGCACACAGTCGTGCATACAGGCAAAACACGAAGAGACATAAAACAACAGCAAAAAAACCCAACACCTCAATGTAAAGAAAGAAGAAGGAACCCGGGAGACAGTGGTGCACACCTTTAATCCCAGCACTCGAGAGGCAGAGGCAGGCAGATCTACAGCCTGATCTTAACTCTGTCTTGAAAAACCTAAATAAATAAATAAATAAATAAATAAATAAATGGAAAGGAATAGAAAGGAATGGAAAGGAAAGGAAAGGCTAGGCTCCTCAGGTATGGAGTTGTCCTGGCCGCCATACATTCCCTGGGCACTAACACTGAGAGAGCCAGGCCCAGCATCTTTAGCTGACATGGCTAAAGATGGGGCCTGGGACCAAGGCTCTGTAGGAAAGGGTAGAGGTGAAAGGCAGGAGATGCTGTGCTATGGCTCAAACAAGTCACCACAGTGAGCAGCAGGGCCTTAGTTTGGGTTGGACGCATCAGTGTGTGGGCAGGACTTACAAAGCCTACGCTTCTGTGGTGGGAGCCTGTAATTGCAGGATTCCCACTTCTGTCCACCAGGGCTCGGGAGCACAGACAGGAAACCATGCTCAGCTAGGGCACACTGACAGGACAGCCCCTGCCCACTATCAAGCCAATCGCCGTTTCAAAATTTCACACTCAATAAAACAGAAAGTGTGCACGCCTTTGTGGTTTTCTGGGTGTCTCAGACGTATTTGAAACATCGACCACATCAAGACCTCGGCTCTGCTGAGGTCGTTAGTACCTCCTACACAATCCTAAGCTAGCTGTTGCCTGGAGAGGCCCACTTCATAGTCACCCCTGTTCCTGGCCATCCATCTTCCACGCTCCCTCCCAGGACTTGAGGGGGAGGATGCGGGGGATGTTTCCAGGTCAGAAATCAGTACACAGATCCACATTTGCATAGGAGTGGGACCTTACCCTGGGGGTGGGTGTCCCAAAACACTTCAGTTAAGATTTCTGTCCATCAGTCTTGTTAACAAGCACCCAAATCTACCATCTCTTGGGTCCGCTTGTACCCAAACTTCCACCACTCAGCTCCCATGTTTGGCACCCATGTTTGGGCCACTCCCATACCTCTGAGGCCTGTCCAATGGGAGCTGGGCTATCCCCTACACTGTGCCCTGTTAACCCTTACTCCTCCTCTCTTCCTTGTTGTTGGTTGGTTGGCCTTGTTTGTTTTTCAAGACAGGGTTTCTCTATGTAGCTTTTGCTGTCCCGTAACCTGCTCTATAGACCAGGCTGGCCTCAAATTCACAGAGATTCTCCTGCCTCTGCCTCTCAAGTGCTGGGATCAAAGACTTGTGACATCTGCCCTGGATCTCCTCAGCTATTCATGTCACCCTCCTGGATTCTGAGATCTTCAGGAAATTGAACTGTGTTAGGGTAGTGAGTGTCTCAGGAGGCCCAGGTTAGATGGGAAGGCACCTGCAGTTGGAAGAGCGACCCCAAGACTGCCCACCTATTCCTCCCTCTGCCCTGCAGCTGTGTCACCAGGCCTGGCCAAGGAGACTTGGCAGATATTAGTAAATCTTCCCATAGCCTCCAGGGGTGGCCCTTTTACCCTTTGATGTCAGCCAATGGGATTGACTTTAACCTTTTGACCCTAGTTGTCAGGGAAGTCATTGAAAACAAACACACGGCCCTTCTCAGGGGAAAAAAAGTCTCTGAGGTGAGCCGTAGACAGTACATGCCTCAGATCCTCTTTGCCTTCCAGATGACATAGGACAGGCCACATGGAAAGACACTCTTAAACAGGCAGATCTGCCTTGGCCGCAGAGCAGGTCCACAGGGCCCTGATTGGACTGGAGCTCCCAGTCATGCTCACCGTGTGATGGGTGAGGCTGGCTAGCAGCCAGCGCTGATGTGAGCGTGATCTGGGCTTCTCTCACCCTTCCCTTCTGTTTGAATGCTAGGCAGACACTCTGTGCTGCTGCCTGGAAGGTTCTGGACAGAAGTGTGCCTCTCAGGTCACATGCTTGTTAGCTGGACCAGACACACCCCTCAAGCCCTCAGGTTCATCCTGCACTTGGCCACTGTCTGTAAACATGGGGACCAGCTGAGGAGCAAGAGAAATGAAGAAGGGTCAAGACTGGGGGTCCGGGGGGAGGATGAGTAGGCACCTGCAGTGCAATCGGAACCCCCCCAAAAGTGAACATGGCTTTGATCTGGTCCTGTCTTCCCAGGTACTCCTGGCTGTACAGTTCTACCCAACACGATCCTGTCCCAACCTGTGAGTCCCTGTCCAAACCCACATCTCCACATTTTGACTAGCCCAGGGTTCAGCATATCAGGGTCTGTCTCTTCATCACAAATACCCAATTTAGGTCACAGTAGATGACCCACTTCTGCCACCAGATGGCGATCCCTGGGCATTTTACTTTAATGGCTGAGTGGGATCCAGAGACTCCCAAGTCCTTAGCAGGGATGTGGATGGAGAAACCAGGAGGCCACCTCAGGCTGGTGCCACCCCAGCATCTAGTGCATGGGAAGACGACCAGGGAGGTGGCCTGCTGAAGGGCAAAGGTCGAGGACACAAGCTTGGGGTGCAGCGTGCCCCAGCACCCTGACAGAGCACTGCCTAGGCTGCTGGGAGGGGATTGTGCCAGGCTTCAGACCAGCCATGTGGTCACCTGCTCCATGTAACCATTCTGTCAGACCTGATGCCTGCAGGGCCCCCATTCTATGCCCCTGTCACCAAACTCCCTGGACCTGGTTCCCAGACACTGCCTTCAGAACAGTAAAGAAAGCCAGAGACCTCAGAGAGTGGCAGCTGGCTCCCAGAACTCAGTCCCTTCTCTGGCGGCTCCTCTGAGGCTCTGGGGAGGGGCAGTGCTGCCAGACCTGCATGAAGCCAGGGTTTTGCTGGCTGGTGCTACATGTCAGCTAGCCAGCCCAGTGATACCACTGGTGATTCATGGCTCCAGGAGACAGTTTAGGGCACACTTTAACTGTAGAAAACTGTGTCCCCTCCAAGAAGCCTCCTGTGTCTCAGGGACCTTGGTCACTGTGGTTGTCTCCTTTCATCTGTTCCAGGGTCCCCTGACAAAAAGTGTACAAAAGGCTCTTTGGCCGCTGGGTTCTCCACATCTTTCCATAGGTGACAGAGAGGTTCCTGGTCAGAGGACAGGTGGGTATTCATCTGCCTACAGGATGGGTGAGCCAGCTCCAGCACGAGTGATTCTACCTGGGGTCCACCAGTCAGGAAACTGCTGGGAGGGGAAGGCAGGTGGGACAGAGGTTGGTTGCTGGGGCCCGAAATAGCATAGTGGCTACTTCCCACCATGGGCCCTTGAGCTCAGCCTCCCTGTCCTGAGAGGAGGGTCTCTTGTTACCAGGGCTGCCCACAACATTCTCTGAGCAAGCAATGAAAACATGTCACCCTTCAAAGTCACCTGGGCCTGATCTGTCTCCCACACTGCCTGAGGCCAAGGCTTCTGTTGGACCCCTGGGCCCTGGACCAGCTCTGCTGAGGGGGCTACCCCTCCCCAACCCCTTTCAGTGAAGCCCCAGACAGTGACGGGAGAGGCTTGTCTTAGAGCCTAAACCACGAGCCCCCCAGAAAACAAGAGGCTATGCATGGAGTGACTTCTTCCAGTACTCTGTAACCTCTGTCTCCTCAGTACTACGTGAAAGATTAGCAGATATACATGGGACAGCTGCTTAGAGTTGAGGACCTGGATACCCCCCTACCGTCTGTGCAGCCTGTCTGTGAACTTTGTCTGCTTATACTGAATTCCTGGCATCGGCAGCTTCACAGATGTTTATAACATGCCGATGACAGGAATATAGGGCCGAAGAACTTGACCACCCACTCAGATACAGGCTCATCTCTGGAGCCTTCATTCAGGGGTGCCTTGCCTGCTCCAGCTCTGCCTGGTTTCTCCCTAGGACCAGGTCCACCGTCCGTTCTTTGCATCAGAGAATTCTCTGTGGAGGATCCACGTCCACTCCTCTTCCCAGGCCTGCTGCAGGCCACCTGCACATTAGACTGTCAGTCACAGACGAGAAATGAGGAGGCTGGTGCGGTAGCCTCTGCGGAAAGGGAAGTCTTTCACTATTGAGTCTTGACTTTCTGGCTCTGAACCTTCAGGGTTTGCACAAGCTGCTGGTCATCAGACCATATGTTTCAGGTACAGTGAGTCCTCAAGCCCAGGCACGGTTTGGGTCGCTCTTTCCTATGCCTGAGTGAGGCATAGACGAGGACACCTGAGTGAGTTCCAGCCAGATGGGAGAAGTTAAAGCATGCCTCCCCCACCCTCTACCCTTGTGCCAAGGCAGGTGCTAAGGAACCACTGGAAAAGGAAAGCACCTCAGAGTTCTGGGGCCCTTTGGAAGTGGCTACTGGCATCTATGTTACCTATCCAGTGACAAAGGGCTGTCCCTCCAGGGACACAAGACTACCACCCCATCCACATGAGGTGAAGCACTGCTTCCCATGAGGTAAGATACCTCTTCAGCAACAAAGGTCTGTCTTCTCCAGTGACACAAAAGTCTCTACAGTGATGGCATTCTCCCCTGTACTGATGCAAGGCTTCACTCCAGTGACATGAGGCTAATACAAGGTCCCCTTGCAGTGACTCCAAATTGTCGTCCCATGATGTCAGGCCCTTCTCCAGGAACCAAGTTTCCCTTCCAGTGAGGCAAGACACTCTTCAAGTAACAAAGACTCCTCTCCAGTGATACAAGGTTCCCTTTGTATCACTTTGTGTCACACAAGCTCACTTCCAGGGACTGGAGTATCCATCCCATCCAGGAGCATGGGACCACCCTCAGGTAATGAGGGCCCTCATCAGTGATGCAAGGACTACCCTCCCTTTTGCCTTGTGCAGCCTGGGTAACTAGGCCTGCACATAGACTCAGCCTGGACCACACCCTAAAGTATCTCTCTAAGTGCCCCCAAGATGGGCATGGCTAAGCAAAAGGATAGAAGATGAGGGAGCTAGAACTAAGGGGGTCCTGTGGTCAGCGCCCGGAAAGACGGTGCCCATATAGTCACCCTCAGGGCTCATGGGTGAACCTTGAACTCTCCCCATGGAGTTCTGCTGTAGTCTGTGGGGTGTGGAGACAAGAGGACTGAAGTCAGAATGTCCCCTAGGAGGACTGGGGAGGCAGTCAGTCACATGTGTCTATACTCCTTAAAAAGGAAGGAAAGGGTAGAAGACAGGGAGCTTTGTCACATGACACAGGCTCCCATTCAAGAGGATCAAATGGGGAACAGCCAGTCAGGTCTGGAGCAGAGAGGCCAGCCCCTGGTGCAGCGTTAACTACAGAAGCCTCCTATGCCTGGACCACCCAGCATGTCTAAGTGGATCACAGAAAAGACGGAATGTTGGCGGCAGGGTATGGGTGCTCAGCAGCACTGAGGGTGAACCCAGGGCCTCACACAAACTCAACAAGTGCTATACAACGGAGCCACGCCTCAACCCAGCTTCCTCAAGGAAGACGGCATGTTAAACCGTCAACTAAAAACCACAGAAGCAAAAATTGGATCTAGTTTTCTTTAAGTATGCTTGATTTTCTTTTCTTTTCTTTTCTTTTCTTTCCTTTCTTTCTTTCTTTCTTTCTTTCTTTCTTTCTTTCTTTCTTTCTTTTTTTTAAATAAAAATACACCTGTAATCCCTGAAAGGGAAAGGCAGAGGCAGGAGGCTCCCTGAGGCCTGCTGGCCAGCCAGAAGAATCAAATCAGTGAGCACCGGGTTCAGGGGACCTTGTCTGGAGACTAAGGTGAGAGCAGTTGTGGGAGATGCTCCATGGGAGTCTCTGGCTTCCACACGCATGTGTGCACGCTTCCACACACGCGTGTGCACGCATGCATGGGCATATAAACATGTACACAATAAGATAATTGAAGTGGCTACAGCAGAAGATGTAAAAGCAGGGTGTGTTGGTACGCATCAGTAATTCTGGCACTTGGGAAGCTGAGGCAGGGGGACAAAGGTTTTAAGGCTAGCCCGATGCATAGCAAGACTCTGCGTGAAACAAACAGGGGATGGTGGTACAGGTGAGTGGTAGAGAGCTTACCTAGCACAGGGGAGGCCCTGGCTCAACCCCAGCACAGGAGGGAGAAGGGGAGACAGAGGAGGAGGAGGGAGAGAAGGGGAGGAAGAGGGAGAAGAGGGGAGGAG
>JANHMN010000002.1:1831082-1845998 GCA_030674055.1 Rhabdomys pumilio | reverse complement strand
GGAGAAGAGGAGAGAAAAGGGAATGGAGAGGAAGCCACAACTCATCCAGCTCTACTCTGTGAGAATGGATCTTCATCTGATCAACTGCACCCCACGATGTGAAGCGAGGGGCAGGACATAGGGCTGTGTGACTACCAACCACAAGTACCAGAAACAGAAAGTGCGGAAGCATCCCAGAGGTAGACAGCGGCAGAAGACAGGGAGACTTCATTCCTCAGGTTTCATGTTGGCAGTTGCGTGCACTCCACTTAAGAATCAGGGGATGTGTAAGTTATTCCAACCCCGCAGACCTAACCCTGTCAGCCTCTTGGGTTCTCTGTAAAGAACCCAAGAATAACATTCACCCCCACCTTAGGGTCTCCGAGCAGCAGTCTGCCCACCCCACCCCTGCCACATTTAGTACCCACGTGCTGCTGCCCCAGCTGCTCTGCCATTGGCCGAGAGCCCTTGGCCTGGAGTAAAGCTGGCTCTCATGCTCACTTTGGGGTGTATAGACTCCTGCCCTGCCCAGGCCTTTCCTTGGGCCCAGAACCTGGAGAACATACCCCAGGGACTTCTGTGAGCAAGTGACAGGGCTAAGACCACCGACATGAAGCCCACATGGGCTACATGGGTTCTCTAGGACATTGGCAGTGTCATAGAGGGCAGAGTAGGGCACAGTGGGGGAGAGAGTGCCTGTGTAGGCCAGGGTGTGAGCAAACACGGGTGCTATGGTTTGTATATGCTTAGCCCAGGGAGTGGCACTATTAGAAGGTGTGGCCTTGTTGGAGAAGGTGTGTCACTGTGGGCATGGACTTCAGACCCTAACCCCAGCTGCCTGGAAGTCAGTCTTCCACTAACAGCCTTTAGATGAAGATGGAGAACTCTCAGCTCCTCCTGCACCATGCCTGCCTGGATGCTGCCATGTTCCCACTTTGATGATACTGGACTGAACCTCTGAACCTGTGAGCCAGTCTCAATTAAATGTTGTCCTTATAAGAGTTGCCTTGGTCATGGTGTCTGTTCACAGCAGTAGAACCCTAAGACAACAGGCATGCATCCTCTCACGCACACACACATATTCACATACACCCATGTATTATACACACACTTGTGAGCCCACAAGTGTGCAAGCGCACACTGATAACACTATGCAGCACATTCACATTCATTCACAGTCATTAGCCCACACTGGGGCACACCTATTGCACACTCAGAAACCCGCTTTCAATCATGCCTACTCACAAGGGCACACATAAATGTACTCGGCACACACAGCTACCTTAAACACGTGCACGCTCCATCTGTGCACACTTACGCATTCATTAGTCTATGCACACAAGCCCCCCATGCACAAGCACTTGCTCACACACACATTGATGCTATTTGTACACTTGTGTACACACTCATACACAAAAGCAAAAGCCTTCTTATAGAAATTCATGCCCATCTGCATTCAAATGCCCATGAAAACAAAGGCTACAAGGGGAATAAATGAATGGGTGAGACCTTATCCCAGGAGCCTCGCAGCCTCAGTTTCCCCATCCTGCAGAAGATGCAGTCAGGCATCTGAAGAGCAGGAGTGAGCCACCTGGCCTGTGAAAACAGCAAAAGACTACAAGGAGTTGAAAGACAAAATGCCGCTCAGAGTCCCCAGATATTCCACCCGGTGTGATGTTACCTCAGTGGACATCATGAGACCCCACAAGTGAAGGCCAGCAAACTCAGACATACATGGGTTTACAGTAACCAGAGGCCAGAGTGGCAGCAGGATTCTTCTGAGATAGGAAAGATGATCTAGAACCAGACAGAAGCAGTGGCACACTGCCTGAGTGATCGCCTCACTCAGAGGCAGTGAGTTGCTTCCCAGCCTTCCCCAGGGTGGGTGCTCTTTGCAGAGAGCAGTTTAACCCTTGGGTGTCCACCTAGACTAGGGGCTCTTACGGCCAACTCCACCCTACACCAATGTCCTCATTGGGTCTATGCTTCTTCCCAGACCTCCTTCCTGCCCTGTTCCAGGGAGCCCTGCCCAAGCCTTGTTCTTCAATGTCCATGCTCAGAAGCCACACAAACAGTCCTGGAACAAAGACCACATTTATGCAGATGCAGCTCTGGGGTCCCCCTCCTGGAGGTGTAACAGTCACCCCTGACCTAGGATCTCAGGGGCTGTGTCAGTACCACTGTGGGTTCCAAGGGCAGAGCGTCTCCGATATTGCAAATGCAGCTAGCTCTGTCCTGGAGGTGGAACACAGGGGCTCCACGCGCCTGAGGACCCCTGAGCCTTGTGATGCAAAAGGAACCCCAACCAGGAAGGAAACTGCACAGACAGATCAGGCACAGATAGAGACTGGAGGCCCGGGCGGCAGGCAGCCCAGGGTCAGGGCCAGGGCACAGTGTCTGTCCCATAAGCCCCTTCCTGATTCCTGCTGGTGCTATAATGGAGTTCAGGGATCCTAGACAGAGAAGGGAGGAGGAGGCAAGTCTTGCCCCAAGGTGGGACACCAGTTCAGCAGCCTGAAGCTAGGCCACTGGCACCACCATGCTGTCTTACGGAGCTAGCTATTAGGTTCCTGGTTCTCCATCCTCTGGGTCTCCCAGGATTCAAGTCCTGTCCACAGGACACCCCAGGCCCAGAGCAAAGGTACAGAGAGGTGCACACAGCCTCACAGATTGTTCCTAGGCTCTCCTCCTACCCTGACCACCAATAGGAGGGAACAGAGGCAGGTGTAGCAAGGTGTATCAGTCCCCCAGGAGGTAAGATGGCATTGCTAGAGGGCACTGTGAGAAAAGACTGTGCCCTCAAAGACCAAAGACTTAACACTAGGGACTGGAGAGATGGCTCAGCAGTTAAGAGCACCAACTGCTCTTCCAGAGGTCCCAAGTTTAATTCCCAGCAACCACATGGTGGCTCACAACCATCTGTAATGGGATCTGATGCCCTCTTCTGGTGTCTCTGAAAATAACTACAATGTACTCATATACATAAAATGAATAAAGAATGGAGAGAGAGAGAGAGAGAGAGAGAGAGAGAGAGAGAGAGAGAGAGAACACTATCCTCCCAGTGCCTCCCCCAGCCTCTTAGCCCCAGCATGCAAGGCAGGTCCAGGCCACCACATGGAATTCTGGGAATTGTTTAGGATGTCGGGCGGGGAGGTTGAATTACAGAACCACTTTTGGCAGACAGCAGAACACAGTGCCCAATGGATACAAAGTAGCTGTCACTAAATGAGGTGTAAATGCTCAACAAGGATGCTCAGACATTGACCTGCCTCCAGACTACTGTGCTGCAGATAGCCCTGCTGCCCTCCAGGGTTTCCACACTTGCCTCCCACTGCCTTGCCTGGTGTGGAGGGGCTGAAGGAAGCAAGTCCAGCTTTCGATAGGGGCAGCTGATTGACAGGTGGACACAAGAAAAAGACTACATGAATGGCTGACCTGGTTCATTATTTCCAGAGCCTGGTTCAGCTCCAGGAGGGCAGGTCATTGGTAAAACTGGTGTTTGTGCCCCTTCTGTCATCCAGGTAAAAACGGAAATAAAATGACCATCTGCACCCAGAAGCCTAAGAGAGCAGTGGGGAGGAGCAGGGAGGGCAGAGGGGTTCTGGGGTCACATCCTCACACCTGCACTCAGAAGCACACATACGTGTGCACACGTGCACATAAACACGTGTACCCAACAGCTGCTCACGTGTTCATCTCCCCCATCCCTGGGTCATATGTTCAAATACATGTGCATACATTACACTCACTCATACATACACAGACACACAGTAGCTGTGGCCCACATGTACACACTCTCTCACAGACACAGGGGTATGCACACACGCTCGCATGAGCGTGCACACTCTGCTCTCAACACATTTCTCACAAGAAGATTCCCTGTGAGTGTTCTCATGTGTATTCTCATCCTAAGTCACACACTAGGAGTCAGCACTACTGCTTCTACTCTTGCAGGGATCCCACAGGGCCTCCTCTGCAAGACCCCAAACCTTGTCTTCCTGGATCTTCCAGAGAGTACCTGTAATCAAGTCTGCCAAGGGGACTGGGAACAGAAGGAAGTTCCACAGGTTGACAGTCACAAGTGGCCTCACCTCCACTGACACATGTCAAAACTAAAGCCAAGTCTGACCTCCAAGCCCCTCATCCCTTTTTGTGGCATCCCAGCGCCCCACCCCCAGGCTGGTCCAAGGATGGGGTGGTTATTCATCACCTCCCATCTGAGAACTCCCACACCCAGCCAGCTCAGGTGGCTTATGGAAGTGACAAGGTCAGAGCTTGTCCTGGTAGCTCCACTCCCAAGCTGCTCCCTGCTCCAGGCACACTGTCTGTCCCCTTTGAAAGGGCATGCTGCAGCCTCCTGACACACACCTCTTAGCCTGATTTTTTTTGATCCTTTTGGAACCCCCAACTCTCACACACACGAGATGCCTAGCCTAAGCTGTGGCGGACAAGCTGGAAACCCACAGGTCCTCAGCTAGGCTGAGAAACACACAGAACACACTGGCTGTGTTTAGACAGGACTGTGAGAGAAGATAAAACAGGAGTTCCGGCTCCTGGGCAGCTGCTGCAGTTCCACTCTGGGTAACAAGGTCCTCTGGATAGAGAATAAGGCAGCTCCATCAGGAGTAGGCCTGTGTGGGCAGGACAGGCCTGAGGGCAATAGTAGGGTGTCCCTTCCTGTCATCCACTCTCACGAGTCAGCCAGGAAGTGCTGCTCAGCCACGACTAGTGAATGCCAAAAGGACTCCAGGCAGCTTCAGGATACACAATGGCCTGTACCCAGCGGTGCCCAGGAAGTGGCTAATTGAATGGCCAACATGCCTCACTGGAGGGAAGAGGGTAAGTGTGTCAGTGCCAGGGGCGAACACTCTCGCTCTGGCCCTCATGCTGGGCAGAGGTGTCCACCCTGACTTGCATTGCATTGTAGTCACAGACAGAACAAGACTGTCAGGGAGTAGACGGACTAACAGCGACCTCACACACACACAACTGAGGAGGACACACCAAACCTACAGATGTGTCCCCAAAGCAACCAAGAGAAGGGTTTTTGTGGAATCCACTCAGCCAGGCAGACTCACAGAGGCCCTCAGGGCCTTAGTGCTCAAAGACAGACATGCCAGGCCACCACACTCCTAAGACTCCTTCTGTAGGGTCAGGAGAAGTCACACAACACTGTCCAGGACAGCCCCTGTGGTATGTGCTCACCAGAGACTGACCAAAGAAACCAGGAGACATGACATGGGACTAGGTTGTTATGACAGGAATGATCAAGGGACAGGGACAGCAGGGTGGTGACAGGAGTCATGGCTAATTGGTGTGGGTGATTATTAACGAGACAAAATGTTCCAAAAACGACTACAGTAAAGACCTCACAACTCTAAAAATTCTAAAAACCATGAATTCTATGCTCTCAGAGATGACCGTATGATATTCAAATTACATCTCAGTAAAGTAAAAGGAGAGGCTAGTAGTTTTAGGCAGAGCATGCCAGTAAGGGAAGGGGGGAGGGAGGAGGGAAGGAGCAAAGGAGAGAAGTGGATGGTGCCTTTTCAAAACAGTCACAGGAACATCACCAAGACAGACAGCCAAAGCTAGACAGAACCCAGTGCCTACCCCCAAGAGCGGACACCTCTGGTATTCTGTTCTTAAGGTCTGGGAGACACACCATGGGCTGCAAAGGTCTGAGGCAGCCATAGGTGGCTGTGTGGGACAAGGAGGCTGCCGGGGGCCTGGGGTATGGTCACATAGGTGTGTCCGACTGACGTGAAGCCACAGAGTCTTGGGAGCACCTAAGCACATGCATGCCGCCATTAAAAATAGCTGGGGACTCAAGGAAACCCCACATATGTGCCTCACAAATAGCTTCATGTCTCTAGAAACAAATCCAAGAAAGCTGACTACACCCCCCTTACCTAGGTCACCCTACCCAGGTGACCTTGCAGCCACTCAGGGTAAGGCAGGAGCTGCAGGAGCGGCTGGGCGTGGTGTTAAGGGAAGCCACCTGGCACCCTGTTGAAAGTTATTGGCAATTTCAGAGCCAGCCATTCAGTAATGAGTAACTGACTGGTACACACCATTCCTATATTTCCTTCTAAGCAGCACAGAGAGTGGGGGAGAATCTTAGGAAGTGGGGTACAGTGGGAAACCAGAGCACGAATGGACCCTACGTGCAGCCAGCCATACAGCACAGCGTTCAGATGCCCAGCGGGCCCAAGCTCAGAGCACAGGGTGGCTTCCTTCAGAGCCCAGTCTGGGATGCTGGCTCCCCCATCCCACCAGGTTCACATGGCAAGCAGGTGATCCCTACAAGGAGCCCAAGGCCAGCTGGTCAAAGCTCCCTGATGGCATGTGCCCAAGTCAGTAAGGCAGCAACAAGAGGGACCTCCCCAGAGATGGAGATATTTAAGTAGTGCTGGATTCTGTCGCTCAGCAAGAAGGTGGTGACTCATGCGAATCTTGGGGGTGGCATAGAGAAAGGGAAGGTATGGCCATCACCATCGTGAGAAGTACCTGCTTCACCTCACCTACCTGGGACAGGTGACCCTGGCTGTCCAGCCCACCTACCACAGAGGCCCTTCCCTGGAACTCAAGGAACTGCCATGGCTTCGGGTAGGGTCCTGGTTGGATTGGAGTTCTGATAAATAGTGTGTCCTCCCCCACCCTGGCCTGGCAGGGACAGAGTAGGCAGTGTACTCCCAGAATACCCACATACCGGCTCTGGGCGCTGCTCCTGTGAGGCTCCAGCTTTGCTCCACCCAGAGTGGCCTTCTGGAGAACACCCCACCCCACCCTCATGTCCCAGCCCCCTGACCCTAGCCCTGGCCCCGGCCCTGACGGAAGTAGACAGGGGATGCCACGTGACTCTGACTCCTGTGACAGTCCTCAGGCAACCATCCACCCAGACTGTCAGCCTGGGAACTGGCTCTGGCTTCGGCCACTGCCCTCATTTCCTCTGCCGGCTTCCTGAGCTGGGGGTGGGGTAGGCCACAGACGTTGGTTCCAATGCTACTGGTTCCTCTGTGACAGCCAGGCAGGGCCCAGCCTACAGGGGCCTGAAATCAAAGCCCCAACAGGCACTATGACCCAGATTATCACATGACAAGGATCAGGGGTGACACAGGGGTCTCTCTACCATAGACATGGCTCTCAGCTGACTCTCCACCCTACCTGAGAACAAGACAGTAAGAGAGGGTCTCCTGGCTGGGCAGTGGTGGCACATGCCTTTAATCCCAGCACTTGGGAGGCAGAGGCAGGCAGATTTTTAAATTCGAGGCTAGCCTGGTCTATAGAGTGAGTTCCAGGACAGCCAGGGCTATACAAAGAAACCTTGTCTCAAAAAACAAAAACAAAACAAAAACAAAGAAAAAGAGAAAGAGAGGTGTTCCCCTAATCATGGACTGCATCAGGCTCTCCTCCAGTTGACCCTAGTCCTTGTCCCACTAGCCATGGGGGAAAAGCTGGTGGTCACAGTCCCAGGAGGAGGGCCTGGCAGAGGACTGGGCACAGCCTGCCCTTGGGAAATGCTCCAAGAGTGCAAGACAGGTGCCAGAGACGGCCAGGACATTACTCATTAGGACTCACCATGTGCACACAGACACATAGTGAGCTACAGATTTGCAGCTCCTGCCTTGGTCCCTAGGCCTGAGGGGAAACTGTACTATGTTCCTAGGATGCTCTGGGCAGGAGATCCCCAAAGTGTTGGTTTCTGTGAGAATGGTTTCTTTCTGTCCCAGCAGCAAGCAGGCTCAGTGAGGCCTGGGAGAGACCTCGTTAGCTCTTCCAGTGTGGGGTCTACGCAGGCCTCTGCTCATGGTTCCTCCACTCCAGTCTCCACTTCCTCTCCCCTGAACCCCATCCTGTCTCCTCCCATTTCTGTGTCTTCTTGGCAGGACATCTGCCACAGAATTTAGGGCTCGCCCTGCCTCAGTATGATCTCACCTTTACAAATCATCTTTGTAGATCCTCGTTTTAAACACGACCCCACCCTGAGGTTCCGGGCAGACATAGAGATGGTGATACCTCTCAAGGGAGCACAAACATGCCGACGTTCTGTCCTTGAGATGGGACAGTGAAGCTCAGCAAAGAACCCTGTGTCTTAGAGAGCAGGTTTCTCGGGAGAAGAGTGCTCGCACCCACAAGAATCCCCATTGAGGTGCCTGTACTCTCTATACACTTGGACATAGACACACCAGCCTGAATAGACCTGAATAGAGCCCTGTAGACCTATGGGGATACAGCTGTGGTGTTGGGGAGAGCAACAGAAGCCTCCTTATTCCCCTGGCCCTGCCTCTGCCCCAGCCCTTGCCCCTGACCCTGCTTCTGCCCCAGGGTTCTGCAAATTCCCTGGTTCTCTGGTGCTTTCCCTGAACTAGCTCTCAGAGGAGCAGCCTGTATATAGCCACTGCCAGCCAGGCCCTTGCCAAATCACCTCTCAGCTTGGTCACCTGTAACCAAGAGTTTTAGTGATTCATCGAGATGAGGTCATACTGAGGTAGTTGGCCTTAAATCCAGGCTCTGGGCTTCCTGTCACTGGGCCCATAGGGCAGGGTGACAAGCCAGGGGTAGCACCTGTACTCTAGGTTCAGCTGCTATGAAGGCCCGGTGAGCTGGTTCCTTCAACCAGGTCCTGTGAGGATCAGGGTGCCTTGTCACTCAATGGACACAACTTTGCATAGTTCAAGTGAGCCAGTGACTAGGTCTCCTGGGGACTCCCTGGCCCATTCCCAGGGCCCGCTTTGGCCCAAGCTCCAAATACACCCATCCATGTGCTCCTCAAAGCAAGCCTCTTTTGCCACAGTAACCACCATCCCAGCAATGTCAGCTCTGTCCCCTGCCACGTGTGAACACCAAGGGAACAACCATCCCAGAAAGACATGCTGGGCTCTTGCTCAGGAGCCTAGCATGGGGTGAGGACTCCAGTGAGAACCAGGATGTAAGCTGAAAGGCTGGAGATACCGGGACACAGAGCTGAGTACGTGGGCAACGCTGAATGACAAAACGGGACTGCCATGCCTTCTCTGGGCTTCTGCAAAATGCCAGTGTGGCTGCCAGCTCCACAGCCCACCGTCCTCAGGCCAGACCCCAGCAGATGCCATTTTGACCAGCCTTGCCTGGTGTTCACACATGCTCAGTGTTCCACACCACCACATGGGACCAGAGAGGGCCAGATATCAGAAGGTGAGCAAATGGAGAGGGAGGGGGCGTCTCCCAGAGCCCCAGCATGAAGGGCAGCCCCAAGGCATGCTAGGAGTGCAGGTTCCTTCAAGGGAAACCTTAGTAAAGCACCTCCTTGGAGTCCCTTTCACTGCTATTGCTGGCACCAGGGACAGTACCGGGCCACAGCAACCACAGCACCCTGGCTGAGGCTTGCCCATCTCAACACCTGGTACAGTGATGTGGAGAGAAATAAGATCATCCCAGCCTGCATCAGTGCAAGATGACTACATGGTCATTGGCTCCTTCTCCTTCCAGCCGCCCTTGCCTTCCACGAAGACCCCCCATCGTTTCATGCCTTCCGGGTTCTGCCTACCTGCAGAGTGATCACAAAGAGGCTGAAAGAGTGGCCCAAGACCACACAGCAAAGAGGCCACTGGGCCAAGTCTGCCAAGAAATCCTTCATGATTATCTACATCCTGGATGCCAGGGAGCAAAGAGTCAGACTTTACAGACGGCCCTTCTGGGTGCTTGTCTGCCAGCACACAACACCCCACGATTATGTGCAGCCTCAGCACCCTGTCCTGGCCAGCGTGGTTGTGGTGGAGAGGGTGCAGCATGCTAACAGTCTCTACTTCAAATTCATACATCAGTCCTGTGATGCTTGAAGACCTGGGCATAGGCATAAAGGCTTACCCTGGGGACTGTCAAGGGCAACACTGGGGAGCCCATAAATACGCTCGTCAGCCATTGTGAACATGAGACTTTGAGTTCTGATGGCTCCAACACGGACAAGTTCAGATAGACCACCTCTCCACATTATGAGCATGAAGAAAAGCCACTCCGCCTCCCTGGGTGCAGAGGCCTCAGGCACCAGTTGTGTCCACACCTCTTCACCACAACAAATAGCTCACCAGGCACCTCCTCCAACCCAGATCTAGCCATAGGCATCACCATCCCATTTTACAGATGGGGAAATAGCGGTCCAGAGAAGCAAAGACAAACACAGAAACTCTGGTGGGGGATAGTGGGTTTTGACCATAGATTTAGTGGGAGGAGTGGAGCCCATATTTCCTCTGCAGCACCCACAGGGCCAGGGTTTGTTACCCCAGTAAGGTCCCCAGCCCCATCACCACCATCCATGCCCAAGGGTGGACCATCAGAACAGTAGGGACACAATGTTCACAAGCATACAGCTCTCAAGAGAAGTCTTCTTGCCTACCCACTTTCCCCCTTAGATCATTAAAGCATCACACTGTAATTACACTGATCGACTGCACAAAAAAACGCAAGAGCTGCAAAGCCCTGCTGTTTCTCTGATGTGGGGGAAGGGTACTTCTGTCCCGGATACCCTGGAGGAGCAAGGGGTGGTGATAAGCCACCAGGGCAGGTCTGGGCCCAGCAGAGGCAGGTGGGAGGGTGCATAGATTCCTCCCTACTGTGGTCAGCCTAGGCCCCACCCCTACCCCCCCCAACACAGCTCCAAGGCCACCTGTCTGTAGTCGGGAGTAGCCGCCCACTGGAAGGACCAAGACTGAGTGAGGCTTGCCGTGAGGGACATCCTGAGATGTGATGCTGCCCTTGGATGTCCCTAAAGATAGTCTGGGCCTTAGGCTGCTTCTCAAGGCCACCTCCACTCCCACCCTGGGTTTAGGGGGGTCACTGACAAGGCTGCTAGGTTCTGTACCTGGGTTGCATGGTGAAATGGTGACCTCCAAGTCCCTTGGCTCACTCAGGAAGTCATTTCTGAGCAAAGGACACTTATAGCCCTACACCAGGTAGACAGTTCCACCAGCTCCCCTCCCTGGGAGCAAATGCCTTCGGATCCAGCCCTGCCCAGGGGACTCTCAGCATCACTGAACATTCTGGCCCCACTCCAGGAGGGAGACCCAGGAGAGTCATCATTTGTGAGCAGGGCTTTGTTTGGGCTGTGCTGCCCAAGCCGAAGCTGGGGGGTGGGGGGGAAGTGTGGGGGGGACTCCAGGCTCCTCCCGGGCACAGGTTCATTCCTCCCCTCCTCCCAGGTCAAGCAAACAGAATCAGGATTAGAAACAGCTGCCTTGGCCCCCTCAGCCCACCACAGCTGCCCACCCTGGCCAAGCAGTCGTGGTAAACACATTACCCCTATGTCCACTAGCCAGGTGGAACAAGATGCCCAACCCCAGGTCCTGTGCAGTAGGTCAGCACCACCTCTCTCTCTGGAGTGGAATCTCAGCCGAGCTCGTGCTAGGGTCCTCATCGGTCCCCACACCCAACACAGGCTGCCTGGGGAGACGGACTTGCAGAAAACAGCACCAGGTTTAGGAAGGGGCCTTCTACACCAAAATGTGGTTCAGCAAGCTCCCTCCCACAGCAGGCCTGGGTTCCCCCCTGCCTTGCAGAACACCCCTCACCTCCCCAGGGCCCTGAGTCCTGGCAACCTCTCTCCGGGACACCTGGGGCCAACACAGGCCCTCTTGTCCCAGTTACCTGTGCCAGGGAGGCATCCAAAGAGACAGGGGCTGATGCTACCAGCCAGCGCTGAAGGGGCCAGCTGTGCAGGGTCTGGCCCCAAGGCCTGCCCACCTCCGGAGACCTGTAGTGGGTCCTCGCCGGTCCCTGTTCTTCTGCGGGGACTCAGGGTGGAGAAAGGGTTAATTTCCAGGCAAAATGGGAAACCGTGGCTCCAGCAGCATCATGTCGGCGGTGGGGAGACAGGTGGGGGGGCAGTCGCAGCCGCAAGGCCGCCTCCGAGGGCGCCGCGCGGACTCACCCGGGTCGAAGTGGGAGCTGAAGGCAAAGCTGGGGTTGAAGAAGGACGACGACATGGCCAGGGCCAGCAGCGCGATGGGCATCCCCCGGGCGGGCGCTGCGCTTAGGCTCAGAACGCCGGCGGCCTGGGCCGGCGTTCCGGCATCATCGCCCAGCGGCCTCCGCAGGTGCGGAGCGCACGGCCCCCCGCTCCTAGCGCCCCCAGCCACCGCCGCAGCGCGGGCACCAGTGGGGGCGGCGACAGACTAGGCGCCTCCGCCCGCCGCCGCGGCGCCGCGGGGCTCTTGCTGGTGCAGTCCGAAAACACGCGGGAGCGCGCGCGAGGTGGGGGGGGGGGGACGGAGCGGGAGCGGAGATGGAGAGGGGGGCTGGGGGTTACTTTCTGGGACAAAGCAGGAGAGGGGCATGCAGTTCGTGGGGTCACGGAGGTACGGGGGCTATGGAATGAGGGGGATGAAGACTGAGGGGCGTGGAGGCTGGGGACACGGAGAGGGGACAGAGGCAGGGGAGGAGCACGTAGGTCGTGGGACACTAAGAGATGGGGAGGGGGTACGGAAGCCGGGACTACGGGGGTGGGCAGGATGAAGGCTGAGGGCACGGAAGAGAGGTAGGAGTGCACAGATGATACGGAGGGGGCTGGAGGCGTGGAGACTGGGGGAAAAGAGAGGGGACCGAGGCAGAAGGAGGGGTACAGGCTGTGGGACACTAAAGGGTGTAGGCTGGGGAGGGGGCGCAGAGGCCGATGCTATGTGGGTTGAGGAGCACCGAGAGGAGAAACAAGCGTAGAAGGGACACGCAGGTCTGAGCTTCCTAAGGGTGTGGGCGAGGGAAGGGTATGCAGGCCTCGGCTGCTGGCTGCCGAGGTGGAGACTGGACACAGAGAGGGGGACACTGAGGCTGTGAGACACGGAGTGTTGAGATGAAGACAGTGGAGTCACCGAGGCTTTGGGGCTCCAAAGGAGTCTACTCCAAAGTGGGTGGGGGGTTTGGAGGAAGGAGCTGATGGACGAGGGTGATGAAGGCCAGGGACACCCAGGCAGGTTACTGTGATATCAGAGAGTATGGAGGTCGGAGGTCGGAGGAGGCTGAGATGAAGACGAGGCCAAGCCCTAGATGGGGGAGTGACTGGAAGCTGACTTGAGACTGTGGGCATCTCAAGAGGTCACTGAGGTCGAGGTGGTTGTCACGGAGGCCAAGGGTCACGGAGGAGGTTACAGACGGGAATGGACATAGAGGTGCGGAGCTGGGGTCCTGCTAAGTAGCAGAGATTGGAAGGAGATAATAGGTGGGGGACCCAGGAACTCCTGGACACAGGGTTATTCGCAGGTTTGGGGGTGGCTTGTAGGGAGGCGCTTACACTGGTTGAGGTGTTGTTTTTGCACTGACCGCCTGCAGCTGTGCCACGATGCGACAAACGGCTGCCCCCACCAGCGCAGAACAGCCGGGGCGATTGGAGCGAGCGCCGGCGCCGAGCACCGACGCTGTGCCCTGCGCCCCTCCTCCTCCCGCCGCAGCGCCATCTTGCGCGTTGCGATGCAGCTGCGGGCCTGTAGGCGAGGCACGAAGAGGGGCTGTCACCTGCGGCTCCGGGGTCCTGTAAAACCAGCTATAGTGCTATTCATTCATTCTTGGGCTAGTCACAGAGCCCGTTGGGGTCCGAAGTTGGGAGAGTAAGGGAATTGTGCTAGACGGAGGAGCCCTGTTGTCAGGAGGGCCTCAAGGCTGAGGGAGAGGAGTTGTCTGGGTAGCCAGCCAGCAGCGACTAGAATAGAGTGGTCAGGGTCAGCAGACTCCGAGGTATCAGGGCTGCCCTGATTTTTCTGACAAAGTCTTTGTGAAGTTTGGGGGTAGTCATCTCTGTCAATGTTGTTAGCAGAGTGACCCAAAACAACTCACCTGGAGGGCAAAAGTGGGCTTTTGGGTTGGTTTTGAGCTCATGGCTGACTAGGTATTAGAAGATTTTGAGTTTCTGAATCTCTGGGAACCCTACAGAAAGAGTGGTCAAGGTAGGCCTGGCACAGAGAACAGCTTCTTGCCATGCCAGGCAGGGGCAGCAATCACCTCTAGGTAAGAGGACCCTTAGTGTTTGGCCCTATTCTGTTCCGACCAGGGGTGAAACAAAGTTCCGAGACTCCCCGGTTAATATACAAAGACCATATCTAGTGCGAGTTTGGTTGGACAAGGGCCATGCACCTGTATGACTGTAACCAGAAGCCTTAGGGCCTACAGTCCTGTCACAGAGGCATCGGCAGCTGATGTTGAAGGACAGTCTGCAGACCTGCTTCATGCAGGTCATGGGGTGCCATAGGAGTCTTCCCTGGAAGCAGCTGACCTCAAGGACATGGACTGGCAGGGAAGCACACTCATGAAGGCAGAGAGGAGGCCCCGGAGAGGAGACCTGGGCTGTGCAGAGGAACAGGCAGGAGAACAGACAAGGTGCCTTCAGGTGTAAGAGGCTGAAGGTAGACATAGAAGGTAAGGTAATGAGGCACCCACATCAGAGAAAAACAGGGTGGGGCCCCCAAATTTCACAGTTAGGTCTATCTGAAGACGAATAGACAAGGCTTGTGTCACACAGTGCCATCAGAATTGAAACACTGGCATGTGCTGTGTGGACCGGGGATGGGTCACAAAAACAGGCTGCTCAGTGCAGAGGCCATGGAGGCCACGGAGGCCACGGAGGCCACGGAGGCCGCAGCTCTGTTTACAGGAATGTGCAGAGCAGCCTAGTCTACAGAGACCAGCCGCAGACGGGGATTGCCGGAATCCCTGGGGAGGGGAAGTCCTGGGTGACCACAAGGCTTCTTGTGGAGGTGATTAAAAAAGAGTTCTGGAATTACATAAAAGTGACAGCTAGGTGCACAGAGATTATAGTAAACAGTGCCGACCAACCAAAGGCCACAACAAAACCCCACTGAATCTCAACTTCAAAAGTTTACTTATTACATTTACCTACTGTGTGTAGACACACACTCATGGGTGTCATTGTGTGTAGACACACACACTCATGGGTGTCATTGTATGTAGACACAC
>JANHMN010000002.1:1767141-1831072 GCA_030674055.1 Rhabdomys pumilio | reverse complement strand
TGTAGACACACACACTCACGGGTGTCATTGTATGTAGACACACACACACTCACGGGTGTCCATATCATGAAATGTGTGTACAGGTCAGAGAACAGCCCTTCTCTCCATTCAGCATGTGGGCTTGTGTGATCAAATTTGGGTCATCAGGATGGGTAGCAGGTACCTTTACCTACTGAGCCATCTTTTTGAGACAGGGTTCCTCTGTGTAGCCCTGGTTGGCTTCGAACTCACTTTGTAGATTAGACTGGCCTCCAACTCGCAGAGATCTCCTGCCTCTGCCTTCTGAGTGCGGGATTAAAGGTGTGTGCTACCACTGCTTGACTTTGATCACCCGAGCCTGGTGCCTTCACTTTTGGAAAGGCTAAGATCACGGCACTCCACCTGGCATAAAGGCGGTGAATCTTAAGGTTCTTGACATCTCAATAAAGCTGGTAGGAACCGAATAATTGACTAGTTCTGTCTCAACGCAGCGTTCTTACAGAGTCAATTTTTGTGTTAAAGAACCAAAAACACAACAGGTAAAATATTTCATTTTTCAGTGACTGCAAGAACAGAGAGGCAACTGGGTCTCCAGAGCCTGAGGCCACAGCCACCACTCAGGGTCCATCCTGCACCATCATTCTGGCCATTAGCAGAGAGTTTGTGCTGGAGACACAGCCAGGGTATTCTAGGGAGCTCTAGATCTTCCAGGCCCAGAGCTCCATCACAGCGAAAAAAACTAAAGTGTTCTGTATTAGCATAGGTTCCAAACCTTTCTTCCTCCCGCCTTCTTTCTGACTTTCATAGTTCCTTCCATCAGGGTCCCCTGTGGCCACTAAGACCATCCGGATACTTGGGGAGGGGCCATGGTTGAGGAAACAAGGCACGGAAACAGAGCATGGGGAAGAGGGAGTCCTGGGGCTGCCAGGGCAAAAAGACACAAATGGAGGCCTGGAACCACCAGACTCACTTTCCCAAGTGTGGTGTTGAGATGTCAGACGGCCACACTTTCCAAGTGCTTCTGGCCAGGGTCCTTCCTTGTTCTCCTGGGATTCAGGTGTTCCTTCCTCAGTTGGAGGTCCCAGAGTGACTCCAGGTCTGCCTCTGTGGTGACCTGGTACTCTGCGTACACCATCTTCCAAAGTCAGAGGTCACTGGATTTAGAGACTGCCTTAGGCTGATCTTTCCCTTTCTCCTTTCTGTGTGTGTGTGTGTGTGTGTGTGTGTGTGTGTGTGTGTGTGTGTGAATGTGTGTGTGTGTGAATGTGTGTGTGTGTGTGTGTGTGTGTGTGTGTGTGTGTGTGTGTTACTAAGATGCTGAGAATAAAATGCCAGGGCTTTTTGCATCCTATGCAAGTGGCACTTGGGCACTAAGCTGCACCCAGGCACTCTGCAAACATTTAAACCACAACACACAAGCATTTGTGCAAGGTAGCAAGCTCCCTAGAGTCAGCAGACAAACCTGTATGGTGGATACCACAGTGGACATCCCCAAGGGCACCCCTACCTGGAGGGTGCATATCCTACCTCCAGGCCCATCCCTATCTCAACCTGCGAGAACACAGAGGGAAACTGAGTCACTGCAACATGTACAGAGCAAGATGAAGCCAGGCCTGGGATCCATGGGCAAGGATGAGTGGAAGGCTAGGGTCACCACTGTGCTCACATTGTCCCTGTCCTGTGGGAGTTTCCTGCCTCTTCCAAACACACTCAGAGACAGCCCTTAGCCCCGAAAAGAGCCCCACCTACCACAGCTGTGTTCAACAAGCTGGTGGTTTGACTAAGTGTTGACGTTGGCCAGAGACACCAGACGCCAGGGACAGCCTGCCAAAGTTGCCTTGCCTCCCCAGGAAGGTAAAGCCCTTGCCCAGAGCACAGAGCTCGTTAGGAAACATCCCACTCTCCCACAAAGGGCAAACCATGGTCCGAGGCTGGGGCTTGGGGGCTGTCTTTTCATAAAAATGGCTCCCTAGGAAAGAGCTTGTTCTCCTTCCGGCTCCAATATGTACAGGGCAGGCTGCTGGGGACACTGGAGTTGGGGAGGCGGCTGCACCTGCTGCTCCAGGCAAGAGTGTAGGCAGTATGAGCTCTCTAACAGCCTTGCCAAGGGGACAGGGAGGTAATAGTGTAGTGTCATCACAGTTATGGCTCTCGGAAGCCAAGGCCAGGGCTGGGACAGAAGTAGCAGCACCAGCAGAAGCAGAGAGCCCACAAAGAACTCCGCTTGAGGGCTGTGTTAGTTCTAGAATCCTTGACTCATGGTCCGGCTCCTGGCTCTTGCCCCCCAGCCCTGAGACCGTTCCCTCCCTGGCTCCCTTTGCTAGGCCAGGTGCTGCCTACAGCATCATTTGGGCATATACTTGTTTCTTTGGTTTTTATTTTACTGAAAACATCAGCCTGGTATGTTGTTGGACACCTGTAATCCCAGCACTAAGGAGACAGAGCCAGGAGGATTGCTTTGAGTTCAAGGCCAGCATGTTCTACAGAGTGAGTTTCAGACTACCCAGAGCTACACAGTAAGATCCCATTTCAAGTCAACAATAATAAATTAATAAAATAAGGACCTGGGGGTGCGATTCAGTTGGTAGGACCCCGGTTCCATCCCTAGCACCCTGTAAATCAGGCATGGTGCTGCGTAGAGGGCAGCCTAAACGAAATGAAACCAATATAAAGGAAATAAAATCATCCCTCTCCACTGTGCATCCTATGTGGTGAAATTCACAGACCATAAAAAATTAACCATCTTAAGGCAGAGAAACCAGTAGTATTTACACATCCAGACCACTGTGTGGCCATCACCACTGCTCACTGCAGAGCAATCCTCTCGTCCCAGAAGGAAACTGTCCCCAGGAAACACCCATGGCCCATCCCCCTGCCTGAGCCCCAAGCAGCTGTGATCCCTGCTCAGTCCCTGTGGATTTGCCTATTCTGGACATTACTTAAAAATAGAGTCCTATAGCATGTCGTGTTTCCTGTCTGGCTTCTTTTTGCTCAGTGTGGAATTCCCAGGGCTCTTTCACATGGCAGCATATTGCAGGCTGACTCCCTCCAGCCGTAAAAGAAATTCCACAGTTGGGCTGGGCTGTATCGAAGTGTGTGTGTATGTGTGTGTGTGTGTGTGTGTGCGTGCACACGCATGTGTGTGTACATGTGTATGTATGTGTTTGTGTGTGTCAGCTGCTGGTGTGTATGTATATGTGTGTGTGTCTGTGAGCATGTGTGCATGTGGGTGTGTGTGCTCATTTGTGTGTATGTGCATGAAAGGGTATGTGCACTAAAGTGTATGTGTGTGTGTGTGTGCGTGCATGCGTGCGTGCGTGCGTGCGTGCGTGTGTGTGTGTGTGTGTGTGTGTGTGTGTGTGTGTGTCAGCCGCTCGTGTCTGGGAGGAATAAAGCCAGTGCATACTGAATACAACAGAGGCAGTCCAGGTGCTTCTGAGACAGAAGGAAGAGTTACAATGTCTATGCACAAAGTGACATAGCAGAGATGGAAGGTCAGGGAAACTTCTGGAATGTCTTTAGCCAACTGGCATGATGAGGAGAGGTGTTGCCTCAAAACCGTTTAGAGAGCAAGTGACCTGTGCAAAGATCAATGAGGCAGCTGAACGTGGCGGTGCTCATCTTTACTCCCAGCACTCAGGACGCAGAGGCATTTTATCTTTGAGCTCGAGGCCAGCCTGGTCTACAGAGCCAGTTCCAAGACAGCCAGGGCTACACAGAGAGACCCTGTCTGGAGACAAACAAGGACACAAATGGAGACAAGGGGGATGCTGGGAAGAAAGGTTCCCAGGGTAGGAGAGGGAACACGAGGTGGGGATGGGTGGGGATTGATCCTGGTCAAAATACATGTATACACACATGTATGAAGTTGTCAAGGGATAAATTGAAATAATAAAAATAAATATTTTAAAGATTTATTTATTTATTATATGTACATTGTAGCTAGCTGTTTTCAGACACACCAGAAGAGGGCATCAGATCCCATTACAGATGGTTGTGAGCCACCATGTGGTTGCTGGGAATTGAACTCAGGACCTCTGGAAGAACAGTCAGTGCTCTTAACCACTCTCCAGCCCTTAAATATTTTAAATAAAAAGCCAAACAGAATAAGGCAAAAATGGGCAAATACTGGAATAGCCTGGAGCTGGAAAGATTGAAAAATGCTAAGGCACAAGACAGACGCCTAGCACCACCAATCACAAAAAAGCAAATATGACCAAAGATCCCGCCTCCTCCCACCAGGTGGCTCCTAAGAAGACCCAGGAAATAACAACTGTAGGCCAGCTATGGACAACCGGACCGTGTACAATGCTGGTAGGAATGTGACCTGGCTTAGTTGGTGTAGAAAGAACCCTGCATCTCTCCAGACACTAGGTTTTGAATTACTGAACCATCAGTAGTTCCACTTCTAAGCATATTTCCCAAACAAGTGAAAATGGGCTTCAGGACGCGCTGGCCACTGTGATCCTAGAACCAACAGGTGCAGAAAATCTCAATGTCTGTCAACGGTACAGGGCATAATAAACAAAATGTGGTTGTCCATGCAACGGAATCTCAATTGGCCTTGAAAGCAAAGCCTACAGGATGGGGTTTAGCAATGTGGGAGCCTGTTCACCCTGCAAGCAAAAGACCCTGGGTCAGTCCTCAGCTTAAAAAAAAAAAAAAAAAAAAAGAAAAGAAAGGCCAACTCGCAAAAAGACAAATCAAATATGGAATATTGTTTGGTTCTGAAGAAATAACTCAGTAATTAAAAGCATCTGCTGCTCTTCCAAAGGACTGAGCTCCCAGCACCTACATCAGGTGATCAGGTGACTCACAGCCGACTGTAACTCCAGTTCCAGAGGGTCCTATGCCATCTTCTGGCCTCCACAGACACCTCTCCCCACCAACATAAATACGAATGAGATCTTTAAAATGATTCTGACACACACTACCACATACGTAAGTCCTGAGGATGGTATGACAGATGAGAAAAGCCAGCCACAAAAGAGTAAGTGCCATACATCTACCTATGGGGGTGCTCCCCTCCCCAGAATTGTCACATTCCTAAAGACATAGAGTAGAAGGGGGTTTCTGGGGCCTACAGGAAGGGTGAAGAATGTAGTATCTAACTACTCTCGTGGCAAGGTGAGAGTTTCTGTGAATGTGCGGCACACATGGAACTGATGTTAACTCCTGTTAACTTTTCTTGTTGCTGTGTCCAAAAACCTCAGGGTAAGGATGAAGGACTTATGTGGCTTTAAGGAGACATAGGATACATTCTATCAAGGTACAGCAGTCATGGCACAGGCCTGCATTTAAGAAGCGGGTAGATTGTAGCCAGGCTGGGGAAAGGGGTGAAGATATTGATATTCTAAAGAGACATTTGTGGCCCTCTCTTTGGCTATTACAGTGTGAAACCAGGAACCTTCGGCAACTGGAACTTTCCCAGGAATCTCACTCCAGGAGAGGAACAGGCTGAGGCCTCTGGTGGCCAGAGGAGGCTAACAGGCTCTTTGCAGCAGACTGGAGCCAAGATGGTGGTGGGATCGACCACAGAGCTTGTCTTGCTCTGGCCTCACTGAAACCTAAACCTCATGTCCCTGCTATGACAGGGCAGCTCTACAATTGGTAAAGAGCATTGCAGGGACAACGGTGACCCAGTACCCTGTTTTTAACTGGCTTTGAAGTCTTCCTTGCGGCCCTAGGTGACTTTCTTCACCACTGAGATGTTACTAGGCTGAGTCTCAGTCTCCCCAACAGGGACCACCAGTTATGGGGTTTTCTTCTTACCATCTGGCAGCCTCCTGAACAAAGGTGCAGGCAGACTCTGCCTGGGGGCTACTGCGAGGGCTTCTGAGGCAGTGGACACAGCCCAACAATGGCAGGTGCACCTTCTCTCTCATCTGTTATGGCCAGATCAAAATGAAGGTCTCCTTCATTGTACCACAGCTTGTATGTCACCTGTGAGCCAGGGACCTCTGAGGGAAAGCTACACGCTTTTAGAGACGCAGCCCTGCTTCTCTCCCTCCACTCCCTGCCAGCTCAGAGTGACCACTGATAGGTGCCAGGCTGAGTTCCAGGCTCCATGTAGGGTGGAGCCATCTGGCAGAAGGCGATGAGTAACTCGTGTTCACAGACAGCCAGGAGCCTCTTTTCTGGGGGCTGGGAGGACAGGAGTGACTGCAATCTGGGGAGAGGGTGTGGGTCTGCATACCAGACAAACGAACAAATCCCTATATAATCTGGGATCCTCCCCGGTCATGAAACCCTGTTGGGCTGAGCCTTTGTCTAGGTCCAGACCTCAACCTGAACATGGTATCTACCTATCCACAGTGCCTTCCTCCCCTGCACTGTGCTGGCCAGCAGAGTCTTATCTGTCCCTCTCTGGTAGCTCCCACTGCATGGCCCCTCGTGCTGGCACTTTTGCCTTGCAGCCAACCCAGGGCTCCAGGTCCGGGTTCCAATCTTTGACTTTAGTCAGCACTCCCAGTAAGCCACATTGAGGCCAGGTGCTGCCAGCAGCCAAGCTCCCCAAATTAATGCGGATGAGTCAGGTGGCAGGGAGCCCCTTGGAGTAGCCAGTGCCAAACTGGAGTGTCCAGAAATAGGTGGGGGACAAGCTGCAGCCTCAAGATATAAACAAGCCAGGCAGACACGGGTGTAAAACTGAGGTTCCCTGGGCTACTCAGCAACCCAGTCTGAATGGAAGACAAGCCTCATGGGGCAAGGAAGGCTGGAGCTGGGGCATAGGGGAGCCAGGAGAGTCTGGGAAAATAAGCACGGAAGGATGCTGGTAGCCTTTTATGCAGGCTGTGTTCCTGAGTCCCAGGAAGCCCCATCCAAAGGCAACTTCATCTGCTTGGTCTCAGTCTTATGCTATGTGTTCTCATGAAATCTGTGGCTGTGTGGGAGTCTGAGACCATGTTCACTATTCTCTGGCCCTAGGTACGGGGTGGGGCTGGAGCCAAGACCTGCAGGGCAGTGGGCTCAGGGCCCCCTAATCCCAGACTCCATCCCATGGGGCTTCATTGTGCCCTTTCCCACTCCTGCCTTGAAGGCCTTTCTGTCTCCTTAGCCTGTGACTCAGCATCCTTGGCTGATGTTGGAGTGGCCTCTCTGAGGGCTATGCAGATTGCTGTAATGGGGGGATGTTTCAGGACTGAGGGCTATGCGGATTGCTGTTATGGGGGTGTGTCTCAGGGCATAGCAATGCTAGGGACTTGTGGGGTGTCTGGCAGGCTGTGAAACTAGCCATCTTTGATGGAATGATAATTGACGGGAAATGGAAAGAAGGCCTTTAAGGAAGAGAGGAAGGACTTCTCAGGTACAGAGAGAGGCATGGGGATCTGGGGAGGACCTGGGGAGCTATTGGGGGAGCCTGGGGTTCTCCCACCAGGGTGGAAAGCACAGCCCCAGGCCTTGATGCTGGAGCTGTATATAAAGGATGTCTACAAGCCCCGACTCCACTCCATCCGTTTCCAGCACTGTAGGAGGAGGGGCACCCAGCCTGCAGTCAGATGGGAAGAGGGCAGAGAACACACACAGTCCAACGGCACCAGGCACTCGGCAGACAGGACATCCTGGTCTAGCTACCTCCACAAAGCACGTGACACGTCTCTTGGCGGACAGGCATTGCCACTTGCAGAACAGAGTCCTCACTACCACGGCTTGTAACTCTCTTGTTACAATGTCTCGTTTTTGGCTACTTTGTGGGTTCTTCTTTCTTCCACTCTTTTCCACTCCCTTTTTCTCCACCCTTTCAACCCCTTAGTGCTAGGTAAGAAAGGGAAAAAAGGATAGAGAGGAAAGGAAAGCGATCCCTGAATAAAGTTGGGGGTCAGAAACAGGCTGACATCATTGTTAGACTACTTCCTGCTGATTAGGGGCATCGAGTTCCTGATGAAGCTTGATCTAACACCATCTGGATATCTAATTTTTTCTTCTTGTTTCTTCTTTGCTCACAACTACTCAACAAACCAAGACCAACAACAACCAACCAACCAACAACCCACCTCTCAGGGGCTAAGCATTTATATACCCTCTGAAAAGTCCCCAGAATTCCAAATGTCACACAACCACAGAAACTGTCTGCAGCTGGCAAAATCACGCCCCTGCTAGAGCATGAGACAAATCACAGTCAGCTCCTGTGGACAATCTGAAGTAGCCCTATATCCCACACCTGGGATTAAAATGAAAACACATTCCCATAATATTTCCGTGTCTTTAAAAGAAACCAAAACTCCAAAATTGTCTCCACACTCTAGGAAAGGTTTAACCTCAGAGACCTGAGAACCAACATGTCTCTCACCCCCTTACTCAATTCCAGGCCTGTTAGTCATCACTGTCTAACTCCTTCCTGGGCCAAATGGCAGCTTGGGTATCCATGTCCAGGGTTAGGAAGTAGGACTCCATCTGGAACTGTATCTGGAGACTGGACATGATCCCAGCCACCAGACAGTCCTGCTCAGGACCACAGACTGTACTTCCTGGTACACACATGTTCCAGAAAGCTCTACCTTGTGAACTTTCTGGAGGGCCAAGGAGCCTATGACACTTGCCAGTCTTGCAGCCTGGAGTGCAGAAAAACTTGCTTTTATGGGTACCCAGAACCCATCATCCATTGGGGGTGCAACTCAAGAACTCAGTGGGTACAACCCAGATGGATACAGGATGTCTGGGTTGTAACCAGCCTCCACCCCAGGCTATGCCCAATCTCTTGCCTGCCAACTGGAGGGCCAGTCAGCCTTGACAGCCCTGCATCACATGGTTTCCCTGTAAGGGGAGAAGGGACAGTGAGGTGTCTCCTCAGGCAGGAACATGTGCCATCTCAGGGAGACACTTCCATGAGCAGGTGTTCTGAAATCATCTTTCTCCATGGGGAAATCAAGACAGGAGAAGATGAGAACCCAGGTACTGTACACCTCCCTAGATCAGCTGCCTTTTCAGGTTTGTGACCCCACTGTCTACACACTGAGGTTTCTGGGTTTGAGAGCCCAGGTAGGTAGGGACAGTCACAGCTGGGTGGGTCATACAGCCTTTATCCCTTACCTGTCCTGCCAGGGTCAGGACAGACAAGAGTTGCTCATCCAGATGAAGAAGATGGGCTTAGCCATGACTGTCACACAAGGACAGAGTTGCTACCCTCAGACACGAGACACCATAGTATTATGCCCCAACTTGATTTTTCCCAGAGGGAAGGGATGTGGGACTGGGTCATTCCTTGTCCTTGGACCCAGTGCCACCCACTAGGCTGCCCTGTTCCAGGCCTCTGGGCAGCTGGAATGTGTTACCTGAAAGACCTTCCAGACCCTGGACAGGGACAAGAACACTTCTTAGAGTAGAATAAGATCAGGTAACAGTGATGGCCAGGGAAATGGCCAGAACCCAGTGTCTGCCCACACAGCTGCCACACCTGCCCCCCCTTTTTTTGTTTGTTTGTTTTGTTTGTTTGTTTTGTTTTATTTTTCGAGACAGGGTTTCTCTGTGTAGCTCTGGCTGTCCTGGAACCCACTCTGTAGACCAGGCTGGCCTCGAACTCAGAAATCTACCTGCCTCTGCCTCCCAAGTGCTGGGATTAAAGGCGTGCGCCACCACCACCCAGCACACCTGCCCCATCTAATGCCTGGCCGACCCTTACTGGCCTGCTGGGAGGCCAAGCCAAGGAGCCTCAGGGTAAAGACCTGCCTGGTCCAAACCTCGAGTCTCACAGCAGCTAACAGACAGCAGCATGAACCTCAGTGATGTGGGATGGGCTGTTTTCCCCTAATCCTAGGGGTTTCTGGGAAGAGGGAAGGCTTGGGAAGGCCTGCTGAGCAGAGCCAGCATGGGAGTCTCCATGGCTGCCCTGAGTCTGGCTCATCTTGCAATGCTCTCAGGCTCAGCTTCTGGCCACAAAGCTCAGGACCTGCTAGGCCCCTATTTGGGGGCATATGAAGTGGCCGTGAGCAAAAGGTCCCCAGGGTGCCACCAAGTGTGCCTTCCTCACAAAAGAGGCATCTTCCCTCACATCCGGGAAGTAAAAGGCCTATCTCACAAAACCCAGGTATCTCCTATGAATCGGTTTCCTGCTTTACAGTTTTCTAAACTGATCAGCTGGGTGGTGGTGGCGCATGCCTCTAGTCCCAGCACTTGGCGGGCAAAGGCAGGCAGATCTCTGTGAGTTTGAGGTCAGTCTGGACTACAGGGTGAATTCCAAAATAGCCAGGGCTACACAGAGAAACCCCGTTTCAAAAAAAAAAAAAAAAAAAAAAATCACAAACAAACAAGCCCAGCAAAAAAAAAAAAAATTTTTTTTTCTAAACTGATCAAGGGGGGAAAAATCCCAAATAAGTAATAGCACCATGATTCGCTCCTGCCTGGCAAGGTTCTCACGGCTGCAAAGAGCAAGCCTGTCCCAGTGGATAATGCCAGGGGCAGAGGGAACAGAGGGGCAGACGCCATGTGCCAGAAAAACAACTTAAATGAGAGCTGTCTTATGTATGTTTGTGCTGGGAGTGCAGACTTGAGCAGAGGGGAAGAGATGAACTTTCAACTGGGCGTGGCCACCTGTCCTTTCTCCATCCCTTTGTTCCCATGTCACTGTGGGTACCCTGAGGAGAATCTCTGGCTGGGGACACTGGCATTGCATTCCCTCAGCTTCAACTCTTGAAGTTCCCTTCCCTGGTCTTTCCTGGGCCTGTCTGGTAGTCATGGTGGCTGTGGCCTGCATGGCTGGAGCATGCCACACACAGGAGCAGGATCAGAGGCAGCCAGGGTTTTAGGTTCCTGAGTCTGGCAAGACCCCTGGTATCCAGTTCTTGGGCCTCTGTCCCACCCAGATTCATCCCTTCAGTGACCTCTGCCTCACAGTAAAAACACTATGTGCATGAACATCCAGGACAAGAACCTGTCCTTTCTGGTTGTCCAGAAGCTCAGGTGAACAAGCAGTGGTGACTGGCTAGGTTCACCTTACCCCAGGGCCTCCGCAGGGCTGCACCTCAGCTCCTCTCAGTTGCATGGAGAACTCTGTTCATGTTGCCCTCTGAGGTCATGTGGCAGTGAAGCTGACTTTTCCTTCACCTCACTGGGTCTTGTTTCCCCTCACTTCTTGTCTCTCAGCATGCTGAACATCCACCACAGGTAAGATTAAGCATCTAAGACACGGGATTTCGGGGGCTGGAGAGATGGCTCAGCGGCTCAGAGCACTGGCTGTTTGCTCTTTCAGAGGTCCTGAGTTCAATTCCCAGCAACCCACAGTGTACTCATATAAAGGAAGACATGGGATTTCGGATTCTAGAAAAGGCTGTGAGGCAGGTATGAAGTCAGTGCATTTCCCTTCACACACCGGACAGTTGTGGCTGCTCAGGGGTAGGTAGTGGGGTAGGGGGGCGCGACCAATGGCCTCTCAGGTGTTAGGCCCTGTGGCTGCAGCCCCTCCAGGGCTAACCTTGACTAGAAGAGAGTCCAGCCAGTGCTCACTCTGAGGCCCAGCTTCATGCCCAGACCAGTCTGAGGACATCAGTCCCATTGAACCTGCTAGAACACGTCATGGTGGCACACACCTGAATCCCCAGCATTCGGGAGGCCCAAGGTAAAAAATCTCAGGTCAGGGCTGGAGAGACGGCTTGCTGGTTAAGAGCATTTGTTGCTCTCGTGGAAGATCTATGTTTGGTTGCCGGCACCCACACGGTGCCTCATAACCGTCTGAAACTAACCTCAGCTCCAGGGGATCCGATATCTTCTGGCCTCTGGGCACAATGTCCTCACATGGTATATGACACTCATACACATAAAATAGAAATAAATCTTTAAAATAAAATCCAGGCTGGGCTACACAGTAAGACAGACAGAAAACAAAGAAAACAGGTGGACTCACTGGGTCAAGAGACACAAGCCACAGCCAAACTGAGGTTGCATGTGACCTGGGCCGCTTCTGCAGGCTGGTTAACTACAGGCCATGGAAAGGTAGACGTGGAAGGGGAAAGACTCAGACACGAACAAGGAAAGCTGCTACCGGCAAACTATCAGGGGATCTCAAGGGAGACAGAGAAGTGGCTCCTGATAAGAGGTCACCCACAGCAACTCAGTCATTCTAAATGTGTATACACTCAGCAGCAAAGCCTTGACACGCGCAAAACAAAAGCAAGCATACTAGAAAGAGATAAGCATAGTAGAAGATGTGAGTGCTCTGTCCTCAGAACTGACAGAGAGTTGGAGAGAAATCAGTAGACTCAAGATGCAATGAGCCCGACCTTGCGGATACAGGTAACACACTAACTCCAAAACTGTAGCACACTCTTTATTTTTCTCTTTGCTGTGTCTCTCTGTGTGGCACAAATCCTTGTATGTATATGTTCATGCATATGTGGACACACGTGTGTGGAGGTGTGGCTGCACACATGTGCACAGATGTGGAGGCACGGGGCTGATGGGAGTCTTCTGTGGCCACTCCTCCACTGTTCTTTGATGCAGGGTTTCTCGACTGTAATCGGTTCCTCAGTATGGCTAGTCTAGCTAGCCAACTTGCTCTGAGGGGGTTGCCAGTCTCCAGATTCTGAACACCGTAATTACAGGCACCATGTCCAGCTCATGGTTGTTTAATGCCCCCTCCCCCAAATGTCTTCCAACAAACAAAAACTATTGTATGTGCATGCTCTGTGTGCGCGTGTGCAAAGTGTACATGTGGAGGTCAGAGGACAACTGTGGAGTTGGCTGTCCTCCACCTCTTACTTGGTGTACTGACTAGTTATGTCAACTTGACATGAGCTTAAATCATCAGAGAAATACCTCCATAAGATCGGGCTGCAGGCAAGCCTGTAAGGCATTTTCTTAACTAGTGGTTAATGGAGAGGACCCAGCACCCTGTGGCTGGGGCCATCCCTGGGCTGGTAGTCATGGCTTCTATAAGAAAGCAGGCTGAGCAGGCCAGAAGAGCAAGCCGGTAAGCAGCACCCTCTGTGGTCTCTGCTTCAGTTCCAGCCTCTGGGTTCCTGTCCTGCCTGACTTCCTGTTGCGACTTCCTTTGATGAAGAACATCGATGTGAAAGAGTACGCTGAGTAAATCCTTTCCTCCCCACGCTGTTTTTGGTTTTGGTCAAGGTGTTTCACCACAGCAATAGTGACCCTGACTATGACAGGCGGGTTCTGGGGACTCAGGTTGACAGGCTTGTGTAGTGAGCGTTTTACCTGTTAAGCCTTCTTGTCAACACAACTGGAACCACACCTCAGGTCAAAGCCAAGTGGAAACCTGAGATCTAAGCCCTGCCCTCAGCCTCCTCTTGTGCCCAGGCCCTAAGCACACGTGTGTCCTGAATCCAGATCTGCCTTCAGGCTGAGAGGACGGCCTCAGCCCTGGCCTGAACCCTCTCTTCTGGCTTGAACCCCTAAACTCTAAGTTGAGTCCTAGAGCTCACATGCTGAGTTATGAGGAGACAATTGGAATCCCATCACACCAGATGCAATCATGTGACCAGCCTCTCCGAGGAGCCCAGGCAGAGCAGGCCAGGGACTTGGACAACAAGTGGCACTCTGCAGAGGAGTCATGGACCAGTCAGGCCGTCACAGGCAGCAGCTTCTAGGAAGCAGCAGGGTGGACAGGTAGCCAGCTGAAGCTACACCCCACAGGGTCTTCCAGGACACTGGCTCTGGGCCACGGCCTGTCTGGGAAGACGATGGCACAGTGAAGCCCGCTCAGAAGACCTTGTCCATACCAAGGGCTCTAGGATTCCGCCTCCCATGTATGGGCAGCAGGCCTTCGCTTCCCATCCATGTAAACAGGCCATCTGGGTGACAGCCTAGCAAGTGAGGTAAAGGGTACTGATAGGTTCTTGGGTTCAGGACTCTGCACCCTCATGGTGGCTCACAATTGTCTGTAACTCTAGTTCAAGGAGATCCAATGATCTCTTCTGGCCTCTGCAGGTACCAGGCACACCACACAGGTAGTACACAGACATACATAGAGGCAAATCTCTCTCTCTCTCTCTCTCTCTCTCTCTCTCTCTCTCTCTTTCACACACACACACACACACACACACACACACACACACACACACACCACACACGTAAACTTTCTAAATTAATAAATAAATGTTAAAAAAAAAAAAAAACCCAGGAGGAGGAGCAGCAGCAGCAGCTGAGGTTTCTGGGCTGGGCTAGAGACAGTTCCTTCCCAGAGGTGAGTCTGCTGCACTCCTGAGAGGCCAGGGTAAGAACAAATGACCAGTACCTGCTGGGGATTGGAGCTGAGAGCAGAGGGGCTGCCATTGTCCTGTCAGCTTGCAGAAGTGGGAGGGGAGACAGTTAAGAGTGGGAGCTAGTCCTACAGTGGGGACACCACTCCTGGCCATGCTGGGTCCCCTCCAGTGGTCCAGCTTCCAACACAGCAGAGAAAGACAAGCAGGTGACATGAAACAGTTAAAAAAAGCCACCTATCCATTTTACTATAGAACAGCTGCAGGCATGCTGACAGTCATGTCCCGAGCACTGGGCTCCACGGTGCCTCTCACACACCAGCTGTTGTCCTACCCTTAGCCCTGTGTCTTGGAGCGTGACCTGGACACCAGCCGCAGGACTGAGCATTTGCCTCGGGCTTGGCTTGTCATCCCAAGGGAGATGTCACTTCGGACTCACAGATGGCCCTTTGTGTTGCTCCAACAGTTCCTCTAGGTGGTCCGCCCGCTTCATGGCAGCCTGCAACACAATTCAGTCAGACCCTGGATACCCCTACCCTAGGCAAGGCAATCACAGATGGCCAGAGGGACCCACCTCATGCTGTTTCCGGAGACTGTTCACGGCCGCCTCCTTCTTTGCTAGAGCTGTCTTCACCCTGCAGTGATGGGCAGTGGGCTTCTGCACAGCCTCAACTTCAGTCCCAGGTCAGCCCGAAGGGTAGCCTCCTATCTAGCCTCAGCCCTGCTCCACCTTGACCTAAGCAGCTGGCCCTGGGCCACTGTCTCCATGACAACCAGACCCTAAGGTGGTTTTTGGAAGAGATGGGTTGGGGCAGGGTGCTGTGCTGACCAAGATAGGAGTCTTATTCTCATGTCAGTCATGGAGGCAGGCAGCCATAGCCTTCGGAAGGACTAAGGGGATTCTGGGTGGTCACTGTCTGGTGCTGGGCCTCTGCTGAACAACACCTGTTCCAGCCAGACTACACCTGTTCCAGCCAGACTACACTTGTTCCAGCCAGACTACACTTGTTCCAGCCAGACTACACCTGTTCCAGCCAGACTACACCTGTTCCAGCCAGACTACACTTGTTCCAGCCAGACTACACCTGTTCCAGTCAGACTTCTGCCCACCTCCTTGGAGAAGTGCATGTGGGTCTTTTCCAGCCCTGGGACATGGAATCCTCCAGCACTAAGTGACGCCCAGGGGAAATGCCTAGCTTTCCTGGCACAAAGACGGAAACCATGTGAGCTCCTGCCCATGGCTATACCTGCTTATTTGGAGGGGACAGGAGGGTCCCCTGTCCCCTACCTGCAGTGCTAACCACCCACCTCCGATGCACCTCGTCCAGCTCCACCTGCTGACGGGCCCGCAGCTCTGCCAGCTCTACTTTCACCTTCTGGTTCTCCTCCTGGGAGGCTGCCAGCTGGTCAGCAAACTCCTGTCGGACCACCTGGGCCAGGCTGGCCCGCTCACTGCACATCTGTGTGTTTACCTGACAAGAAGGGGGGGACTGTGAGCAGGAAGGCAGGGTGGAGCCCCCTCACCCCAACCCCAATGCAGAAAGAGCCTGGGCTACTCACAGCCCGCAGGTCTTCCAGTTCCTTCTCCTTCTGTCGTAAGAGGGACTGCAGCCGCTCCGTCTCCCCTTCAGCCTCCCCAAGGCGTCCTTTCAGCTCCGTGCATCGCTCCTGAAGCTTCCGCTCCGACTGCTCCAGCTCCGAGAGCTCCGCTTCATATTTCTCACGCACACGCTTCACACTAGCGGGCAGAGGCGGGGGCAGTGTGAAGACAGGATGCTGCTCACACTGCCTCTGCCCTGGGCTCTCCCCGGACTGCGGGGCTAAAGGCAGGAGGCGCTCACCGGCTCTCGGCCGCCCTCTCGCTCTCCTCCTTGGCCAGTGTCATATCGGCCTCCAGCCGGTGGATGACTAACTCAATCTCCTGGTCTCGGCCTTTTCTGATTTCCTCCTTCAGCTCACGTTCCCTGGTCAGCAGCCATGCTTCCTGTAGGGACACACGGCTATCTCAGAACTGGCCAGCAGGAGGGCAGACAGAAGCTGGAGACAGCGGTAGGACTAGCCTTGCTCAGCTCCAGGGGATGGTTCCTACTTAGAGCCACAGGGAGACAGTCAGGGGTGAAGGGTTCCAGCCCTGCGCAGGCCCCCAGGTCTCAAGGGGATCATGTTTTGTTTCAGGACCTACTGTGAGCACAGGGGCATGAGATGGCCCTGGGTAGTACAGTTCCTTAGCCAAGGAGGCCACCACTGCAGCAGGCTGTACCTCTCTCTTGGAGAACTTTCTCCAAGACAACCAACTACTACTGTGCTAGACAGGCCAAGCCAAACTGACAAACCTGCCCTGTGGCCAAGGGGCTTACAAATTCCTAAAAGGAAAGACCAGAGACCAGGGTACTCAGGGGCTCCAGAGTCTGGGTATCAGCTAACTCTGAAGGACACAGACAGGGTGACTCCTGGAGAGGAAGGACAAGTTCTCTCAGGTCTCCAGGATGTCCCTGGCCCCACTTCCTCTTGTTCCGATTCTAACCGTTCTGGATCCATGTGTGGGCAGTGAGGAGCAATGATCCAACAGAGCCCCACAGCTCAGAGTGATGCCCAGCCGCGAGTGCCCTGTCCAGGCCTACCTCCTTCTTGGCACAGCTTGCCACCCACGCCTGTCTCTCAGCTTCCAACTGGTCCTTCAGGGCCTTCAGCTCCATCTGAGGGGAATAGACTGTGAGGGGCCTGAGGCCATTCCGAGGCCCTGCCCACCCTGTGGAGGAGCCCACACCACTGGAGTCAGGCAGAAGATACTCCCTTCCTTCACTACAGGCCAGACTCTGAGGGGGATAGCGCTCACCTGGTGCCTCCGCTCCTGCTCCTCTCGGCTCCTCTCAAACTCAGCTCTCAGGGATCGAGTCAAGGCTGCACTGCTCTCCTCCAGCTGCTGCCTCAACTCCTCCAGCTCCACCCGCTGCCTGCAGGCCAGTGAGAGTCAGGCAACAGGTCATTGTGAGAAGGGTTGGGTAGGCCAGGGGTCACTGTGAGGAGGACAGCCCTTGGTGGCACCTGGCTGCCTGCTGGCCCAGTCGCTCCTTCTCCTCAGCCACCTCATTGTAGAGCCGCCGCCGCTGCTGCTCCAAGGCCCGCTGTTCCTGCTCCAGGTGCTGCTCAAACCTGCAGGACAGTGAGGATGCTTACACCACAGTGGGTGTCCACGTGCTTGGTGCCGGTCAGAGTGGTCACATCAGCTCACAGGGACCCTGTTGTCCGTGGGCCGCAGCCTCCTTCAGCTGCAGACCCTCATACGGCCATGAAATGGCCCCAGCTCAGCTGCACTTGTGGCTTACTGTATCTTCACATTGCTTAGCCACAGCCTCAGGTGGGAGCCAGGCACCTGGCTCTTTGACCCGAGCAAGCTCCTGCCATGACCCGTACCCGTCTTTCCTGAGAGTGGGAGAGGGCCAGCAGGTCCCCGAGGGAGGAAAGGACAGCCTGAGGAGACCTAGCCTGGAGGCCCTGACAGTGAAAGAGGCTGTCCACTGGTCACAGGTGCCTAGGCACACTGACTCACTCAGCCACCTCGGCCACCACATCACAGCCTGGTCATGTGGCAGTGGTGAACGCTGGGCTGAGGGAATGAATGAGGCTGTTCTCTGCAGCAGAGTGGCCTATACATCAGTGTGGGCGCAGCTCGGCAAGCCTGGACATCTGAGTGATGGAACAGCGATCTTCTATGACCACACACGGGAAGCTCAGAGCATTGGCTGGGCAGGAGGACTGCACAAGCCCCACACCAGCTGCTGCTGTTCCAGGGGTGTCAGGTGGGCGCTCTAGGACCATGGCCTCCAGTGCCCTCCTACCTCTGCTGGGCGCGCTCCCGTTCTTGCTGGCCCAGCACCTCCCGCTCCCGCTCCAGATGTTCCCGCAGCTCTTCTGCCTGACGCAGGTGGCGCTGTGCGGCCTGCTCTTCGCGCTGCTGCAGCTCAGCCTCGTGCAGGCCCCTGAGCCTCCTCACCTCTTGCTTGTGCTTGGCGATTAGTTTCTGGATCTCGGGCTCCAGACCTGTGGGGACAGGGGTTGCACCAGAGATGGGGATGCGAGTCCCCTCCCATCCAGCTGCTGCCCCAAAGCATGACAGGCCTGATATACGAGAGGTAGGTTAGAGGCAGGAGTGGACTGCACTCCAGAGTCCTAGCTCCAGGAATGTTTTGGATATACCATCAGACCACAGTGGATTTCCCAGCCTGTGGTACACAAGGCTGCCCAGCCTCTCGGTGCTCTGACCACTAGTTCTCCCAGTGTTGTGATTGACGCTCAGGCTCCCGGAGGAAACAGACTCTCCATGAGGCCAGTCTGAAGGTGCTCCCTAAAGCCTCCTTCACATACCAAGTCTGTCAGCCTAAAGGGCTCGTTCTTTTCTACAGTTTTCTCCGATTTCTGCAGTGTGACCTACACATATCTTGATGTTCCGACACTAGCCTCCGAGGGGCAGGACGACCCCTCAGGCTTCTGTGAACTGGGAGCCAGCAGCTGAAATCTCCCTGCCCCAGGAAGCCATGACCATGGCCCACCTAGCAACACCTAAGTTCACTGCCGCTAGCATGAACCGCCAGGGCAGGGAGGCCCCACCTCTGACTGACTGTGACCTGTGACCTCTGACTGTGACCTCTGACCTCTGACTGTGATCTCTTTGATCTTCTTGGTTTTCTCGTTGATCCACTTCTCTCGCCGGATTTTCTCGGTGGCGCTCATGAGTTCTTTGAGTTTCTTGATCTCCTGTGTGAAGAGCACAGGAGGTCAGTGAGGGCAGAGATGGAGTCCCATCCGCCTCCTGGGCCTGTGGGCTGCAGGGCTCCTTCCTCTCTCCTCAGAGAGGGATGCCACCACCCACTGCAGCTGGGCCACGTGGAAGGCAGAGAGTTACGGGGACACAGGAAGGAGAAGAGGCACTCCACCGGAGAGCTGGTGTGCCATCCCCGTTGACACACACCATCAGCAAGGTGTCAACAAAGCCACTTACTAGAGTGACAGTGCATGTTTTCTTAGAGATGCCACCACCAAAAACCAATAGGCACACTTAAGGCCAGGATGGTTTCTAACTTTGCCTTAGCAATTCTCTTCTGCCCAAATTTAAGTGATAGCCTCGGATATTCACTTCAGATATTCGCCTCAGATACTACAAGCTCACTTACAGGAAGAAATTCTTTAACCCTTAAACCTTGCACACTGCACTCTCTAACACGTAACTTAGAAAGCCACAGGGTCTTATATACACCCACTGTGCAGAAAGCACGATTCTCCCAGAAGTCCACACTCACACCTGTCGGTCCTCTGAGCACATCCATCAACTCCTGTATTTCAGATCTGTCACAAGTCTCTTAATAAAGGCCAGCTGTGCTTTGTACTGCAATTCTTTTCTGCTGGAAGCCAAGGGTCCTGCTTTTGCGGGAGAGGAAGGTCCCTACTGGGCAAGAGACTTTCTCAGGCTGCTGTGGATGGCCTGGAGCCATGACTCCCTTCCTGCTGAGGCTGAAAGGACTACCAAGGACTCCAGTCTACAACTCAGGCCGGGGACTATAGACACTGGGTCTCTTTAAACAGCCTGCCCTCACACAGGGTCTGGGCTCCAGTCTAGGGTGGCTTCAGAGACAAGCACAATCAGGTGGCGGAGTCAGACTTTAACCAGCATCTGCAGGTCAGTCAGGTGGGAGCTGTAGGAGCCTGGTGCAGCTAAGCTAGGCAGGTTCTGTCACTCAGGATGCCACTGGAGTAGGCCAGGCTTAGACTCCTGGGTCCATGGCCACTGTCCTATGAGAAGGGCCAGGTGGGCTGTGCATGCTTACCTGGGATGTGGCAGCCCACACCTCAGCATATAGCCCTGTTGAACACCTGGATGTAGTTCAACAAAAGGGAATGGGACTGCAAAAAAATCCTCCAAACCCCAAAAAACAAAACAACCTCTCCCCCAAAACAATCCCCCAAAACAATAACAAACAAACAAACAAGCCAGGCCAGGCGGTAGTAATGCACTCCTTTAATCCCAGCACTCAGGAGACAGAGGCAGGCAGGGATCTCTGTGAGTTCAAGGCCAGCCTGCTCTATAAGGTGAGTTCCAGGCCAGCCAGGGCTGCCACGCTGCCACTGCCCCGGGGACCTTGTCACGGCCTGGCATAGGCTCACCAGTTCGTGCTGCTCCTGCATCTGGGCCACGCGCTCCCGACACCGCTGGTCCCCGTGCTTCAGCTCGGCCACTACCCCCTCACACTTCTCGCTCAGAACCTTCTTGTCTTCGATCAGCTATGATGGGGGTAGGGTGAGGCTCTGGTGTCTGACCTACGGTCCCTCCCAGACCAACACTGCCTCCCCGACTGTCACCTGGTCAATGAAGGACAAATGCCGTTGGATGGTGGCCTCATACTGCTCCTTCTGCTGCTGCAGCTGCCGGCTCAGCTCCTTCTCTGTCTCTTTAACACATCGAACCGTGAGGTTACGCTGCTGCGCCTGCAGGGAGCATGGACGGGAGATTCTGGCGCTGAATCTCTGCCGGGCACCAAGCGCCATGTGGGGGAGAAGGCAAAGGCAGAGCTGTGGGGTAGCACTGGCTCAGGCCTGTTGGGTAGGATGCTGGCAGGCCCTATCCCAGCTGGAGCCCTGGGGAGATGGCTAATGGTCTCACCAGAGCTCTCTGCAGCAGAACCATGGCCTGTTTCTTCTCCTCCAGTTCTAGCTTCAGCCGCATCATGGATGTACTTCCCTCAGATCCTAGTTCCAGGGACCTCGGGCCCGTCTCTAGCACCAGGCTCTAAGGATACAACAAGCCTCAGGCAGGTCACCCAGCAGTTACTGCCTACCTGAGGCCCACCCTCCATCGGGAGTCTCTACATGCCCCCTGTCCCACCCTGCTGCAAGGGAACAGCTACGCGGGGCATCTGGTCAGGGGACAGTGGTGACAGGTCAACCACAGAGTCGGTACTTACTAATCCTGCAGGGGAGGACTATGTCTGGAGGCTAAACACACATCTCGAGGCCTGGGCTACCCTCCCCTGACCTTCCTGCCCCATGAAAACAAGGTGTATCCCTGTATTCATCATGGTCACTGCTGCTCACTCAGGACACAGCCCACAGACAATGGAGCCAGGGGATGTCAGACCACCCACCTGGACAGGGTGACCTATCTAGAGAGGATGCCAGGGTAGGACAAGGCAGCCCTGTCAGCTTTCGGGACTGTTGCTGCACTGGGGCCTTGAGAATGATCACTTCCCACTGGGAGCCTGGTGGACACCTGGCTGGTGACTACCTCCCGCCAGGGCGCTGGCCGCTCCTGCCCCGATGTCTCCATCTCGTCCAGGAAGCTCATGATACTGTGCAGCTTAGCCTCGGAGAGCAGAGTCCCGTCATCAGGGGGGCCGGGGGCCGCACTGAGTTGCCCAAACTTCTCCAGGTTGTCAGCCGTCAGGGAGTTGGCCTCCTCCTCCTGCAGGTGGCCCAGCATTGGGGGCTTAGGGAAGCCTGAGAACTTGGAGTCCCTTGGGGACTGGAGTGGGGGAGGGGCAGTAGGCCTGGCTACGGCTAGAAGGGCCTCCCTGGCCGCTCAGACCTTTGAGAGTATTGCCACAGCAAGAGAGGTGTGCACCCTCCTGGGTCACTGTGTCCTAACCTCAAGGAGGCCAGACAGGTAGGGAGAGAAGTCAATAGGCCCATCTGGCCCTTGTTAGGCTCTCAACTGAAGCAGGAACATGGTGGCCGTGCCCTCCCTGACCCACCATGAAGGCCTCCTGACCTTCAGGGGTGGCGTGAAGGCCTGGCGCCCGCTCACCTCATCAGTCCAGGCGTATCTGTCCTTATGGTAGGCCTTGGGGTGAGGCAGCGGCTCGGGCTCCTGCTCCAGCAGCTTCAGCGTGTCCAGAAGATCGTTCAGAGTTGCTCTGGCCCTGGCCTTGCTCCTGGTAGAGCCCAACGCTGCCAAGTCCTCTCTGGGTTCACCCTGGGAATGGAGGTCCTGTAGCAGACATGCCAGAGAGAGATCAGCAAGGCCAGAGGTACCCATGGGGCTGGGCAAGGCCTTTACACCCGTCCCTGTGGGCCAGTGTGTCTAACATTTGGCACATGACTCAAGGTGCTGTCTCAGAGGAGAAAGGCTCCAGCCCAGCGTCACACTGAGCAGCCTGTGACCTTGCTGTCCCCTGATGAATGTGAACTGGCAGAATTCCAGAGCGGTTCTGAGACCTCCCCATAGCCAGATTAGCAGGCCGCTGCCTTACACACAATAGCAGCCCTCTGGGCTCCTTCAGGACATAAAGGACCCCAAAACTGAGGAGAAGGCAGGGACATGTCTAGACCTGTGGCTTGTCCTCTGGAGACTGCCGTCGCTCTGGGGATGATTGAGAAGCAGGAGGGCAGGGGTTCCTGGGGCCTGTGGGGTAGATGCTGGCACCTGTAAGACAGAATGCCCTGTCACTCTTGCAAGGGCCTGACCTTGGAGGGGAGCTGGGAAGGAGCCCTGGCCTTCCAGGTGGGAAGCTGTGCAGAACAGTGCAACCCGAGTGCTGGCCCTCAGTTGTGCAGGCCCCACCACTGGGACAATTTGTTGAGGCCTGGCCACCCTCAAGTCCAGTGCCATGAGTGACCCAGGCAGCTGAGATCCCAGTTCTGCAGGTAAAAGTCCCCATGCCTGGTCACAGGACTGAAGGCTGTCAGAGTCTGCATCCTCACCTCACCGTAGGGTTGGGTGGAGACCCACTCACCAGCATTGTTGGCCTTGGGGTGTGTGATGCTGCCTGGCATTAAGGGCGGCTCCTGCGTGGGTCGAAGGTGCTCCAGTGCTCTGGTCTCTGGTCTGTCCTTAGGCAGCCTGTGCTCAGCCTCGCTCGCCTTCTGGGCTCGTTTCTGCTGCAGTTCCTGACAGAGGAGCAACTCTGAGCAACTCCCTCAAGCAGGGTGTCCCCTTACTCTTTTGCAGCCCAGCTCCCCTGAGGCTCTGTGTCCCAAGCACTAGTGAGTAGTGCTTTCTGGTATTCAGGCTGTGGGGTGACACCTGGGGTACCCGGTACCTGAATGGCTGCCTGCCTGGCCTGGCGAGCCTTCTCCTCCCGGGCCTTCTTCCTTGCTGCCTCCTCCTGCCGGTGCAGGTCCAGAAGGTTCCCACTTCCCAACCGTTGCCTCTGCCCCTGCCAGGGAAGCCAAAGTCACGAACTTTACAGAACTGGAAGATGGACAGAGCCCTGGAACCAGCTGGGGGGTCTCCACGGGACCCTGAACGCTGACTAACGTTCGGAGATTATGGAAGGGTGAGATTCCTTAGGACACTGAACCTGCCACCTTGGCTCAACAGAGGCTAGACCCACACTGAGATGCAGGCATATCAGGGAGACACAGTTCTGTAGCACTCAGCTGTGAGCTTGCTCAGGGTGTCACCCTGGCACTGGCTGGTTTCCTGGCACATCAACCCAACAGCAGCACTGAGGACAAGTAAGTGCCACCAAGGGCTGTGCACTTGTGGGTGATTCCAAGTCTGATATCCATTTGATTTGTCTTAAGAACGGCACTTAATGCACTCGCTGTTATGCACTGCAGACGACGAGACCCTGAGGAATCTATGCCCAGCCCACAGTCACACTGACCTCTCTCTTGGACGCCAGCAGGTGCTCGAGGCTTGCTGCTCCTGCTCGGCGTCTCTGTACCTGGCAGCGGTACCAGCGTTGGATGGTGACTGCAGCCTGGTTTACCTGATGGATGAACCTGTCCAGAGAACTAGATTCAGGACCAGAAAGGGTCCCCACATCCCTGTACCCCTAGAACAAGAAGCTATTAGTCAAGTGTCCAGATAGAAAGAGACAGTGGTGGCTAAACATGGCCCTCTCCCACCAGGCTGTGCTGTGGAAGGCCACCTCGTCTCGACTCCTTTAAAACCTAAATCCACCCCTCTGGGAAACAGCCCAGGAGGATGCAAGTGTCAGTCTAGAGTAGGCTTGAATGGTGTGTCCAGGCAACGGGATGCTGCTCCAGCGCCCTGCAGCCTGCAAGGAGGTAAGAACACCAAAGCACAGGAGACAAACGGGTTTGCTAAGGTCAGGGCAGAAAAAGCGACCACACAGAAGAGGTGGGTGGGCTCAGGGAGCTGGGGGAGATTGAAATAGCCTAATTATTTTTAGTGTTACTTATTTAAGGGTTGTTTGCTTTGTTTTGAAGAGAGGGTCTGTCTATGTAGCCTTGGGTATTGTAGAGCTTGATACCCAGTCCAAACTGGCCTTGAACTCCGAGATCCTCCTCCTCTGCCTCCCCAGGGCTGGGACTAAAGGTATGCGACACCACACCCATTCATTTGCTTTTGAGCCAGAGTGGCATGTTCCATGTACCTGAGGGTGACCTAGAACTACTGGTTCCCCGGCCTCTCCTACCCACGTGCACAGAATGTAAGCTTGTGCAACTGAATACATCTGTCATGTGGGTACATTTTAAAACTAGACCCAAGGGGCTCAGGGGTATAGCTCTTGCTGAGTGTATGCAAACCTCTGGGGCCCATCCTGGTACTTCAAGAAAACAAATAACTCAATAAAACTGATTAAACCAAACCCCTCAACCCTGACTAGAAGGGCTATACACAGATCGTTACCAAGGGTAGTGACTGAGGACCAAGTTCCTCCAGCTGCCTGCCCCAGTGCCCTGGCTCTGCAGTGAGGCCCATCCAGAGGAACACCACGATGTGGCTCTGGGGAGCTGGCAGCTCCTGGCCTTGCCTCCCAGGACCCTCCCTCCCACTGTCTACCTGCAGGACCCCTCCCCATACTCAGCCCTGAGTCACAGGCCAGGAGGGTGGTCTAGATGGAAGTCCTGAGGCCACCTGGGAGCCTCCAATGCAGATATTCACCTGCTAATGGGTCCTGGCAAGGAGCCACCATGGTAGCCACGGAAGGCTCTGCCTGTGCCCACCGCTGTAGCCCCAGAGGGCACTGTCAAGGACAGCTGTACACATGGTAGCCACAGAAGGCCCCGCCTGTGCCCACCGCTGTAGCCTCAGAGGCAGGTGTTTGTTCTCCTCAGTCTTTTATCTACTTTCTGCTAAATGTGTTTTTAATCACGGGTTTCACAAGGGATAATTACAGTACTATAAACCCTCCCATTTGTGGCATACAATTCAATGCTTTCCAAGGCAAATTTACAGGGTTGTGCATCCATCAGCACAATCCAATTCTAGAACATTCCCATCACCCTCAGAGAACAATCCCTGAGGTCTCCTGGTTCCTGTCATGCCCCAAGCAACTACAGCCCCCTCCCCCTGTATAACCAACCATCTTGCCTTTGCATTTTAGACATATGGAGTCTCAGCAAGAATGGCCTTCCATTCATGCTGTCTAAAAACCAACTATTAGGTGAAAACTCTTACTGTTAGAATCACGGGTCCCAAGGCCCTCGCCCCACAACTCCCTGAGAAAAGTCACCTCTCAGCTTCCTCCTCAGTCACCTCCTTCCGCCTCAGCAGGCTGGTGGTGCCCCGAGCAGACTGACTGCCACTGGAGAAGTTCTTCCGAGGGTTCCCAAGGTGGCTGCCCTCACCGCCCTCACGAGCTGCTGCCTTCACAATATTGCTGGTGGGACAGGGAAGCCAGCTGAGTCCACAGCTCTAGGCAAGGTCCCAGGAACCATGGTGCAAGGTTGACCTTTCACCTCCACCTTGCTGGCCCCCAGAACTACCTGTACCCCAAAATCCCACAGGCTGGCACCTGTGTAAATGTCCTTTACATTTTATAACCAGAAAGAGGTTCTCAGTACAGAAGTCCAGAACCACCGACTCTAAGTGAAGTCTGTTGAGGAACAGGGCATTAGTCACCCCAACTGTGGTCTATGGTCCTGTATGTGCACAGGAACTTCCCTCAGGGGCTCCTCCATGGGTAGAGACCTGAGCTTCCCCAGTTAGCTGTTCTCCCTAGGAGGCTGCCTCAGCCCAGATGGCATCACTGACAGCCGAGAGCCCTGTCCCAGGTCGGCATCTTCACACCACACACTACGCAGCCTACTGGGCCCTCCCCTGGACAACATGCTTCCCGTGTGCGTGTGAGCAGGCCTTACTTGAGGGAGGGCGCTGTCTGGTTGGAGCTCTTGGGGGGTGACACCTTCTTCGCGGAGGCATAGTGGTTATGTACCATGGTGGTGACACAGTTGCCCACAGCTCCTTTGTTGCTCCTGTCGGAGAGACCAGGAAGGAGTGGGGCTGGAGGAGACAGTCAGGTTTGGTGTGTGGCACGTGCTGCTGTAAACGCTCTCAGAGCACACTATGGTAATGACCACGCACCTCTGGGAGCCCATGGCCTGTACCCCCATGGCCAAGAGCCCTTTCCTGCAACCAAAGTGGATGGTGCTTCCTAACCCCCAAGGTCAAGGGATGCACACTAGCTTTGGAAGTGGCTCTGGGTGCACTTTTTCCAGTGGCGTCTCCTGGTCCATCAGTGAGGCCACAGCACCAGCACCTGCCATGTTGGTCACTGCTCTCCGACATGCTTTGGTCTGTCATGTCCCTGGTGAGCCTGACCCCAAGAGTGACAAGCACAGCTCTGACACAGGCTCACCCTTGGCAGGCAGGTTGGGAGCCTCAAAGGCGACATCTCCCAAATGAACCTTCCAAGTCAGATACGACTGGCCCTGAGGAACCTCCTGGACCTGGTGTTTCTGAAAAGCACAGCTGGGTGACTCGGGCCTCTAGAAAAAAGGCTCCTCCAAAGAAGAGGAGCCTTCCAGGAGGCCAGGAGGCTTGCTGTGCTGACCACTGACTGCTACTGTCTGTCTAAACATGGCTACAGGTCTACTGGCCACGGTGCACGCTACCACTTACAGGCACCTCCTCTGACTGAAGGGAAAGTCATTCATTTTGTCACTGAATTCTCCATTCATACAAAGTATCTTACTCCAGCTTTATAAGGGACAAAATGGACAGTGCTCGTGGGCCAGGCGTGTGTGATGGGGATACCTGTTGTTAGCAGTGAAGCTGGGTGCCAGGGAACACTCCTTCCTCCGTGGGCCCAAGGCTGAGCCGAGGGTGCTGGGACTCTGAACACTGACGGGCAAAGCAAAGTCCCTAGGCTGGTCATCCTGTGGGCCACATAAACATTCCTCAGCCTGGGACGCGAGGAGCACACCCCAAAACCAACAGCAAGACCAAAGCACCCTCCCTGCAACAGCACTCTCTCGCTCTCTCTCTCTCTCCCCCTCCCCCTCCCCCTCTCTCCCTCTCTTAATATCTCTCTCTCTCTCTCTCTCTCTCTCTCTCTCTCTCTCTCTCTCTCTCGGCAGAGGCAGGAAGGATGTGGAAGGGACCACCAGACTCACGCTGCCTCACGCCCATCCTCACCAGAATGTTCCACGTGGCGCCCTTCTCGCTGGGCACCTTGCTAAGACTGGCCACCCTTCTTCTCCCGCTGGTGCCGCCCTCAAAGAGCTTCAGGAAGTCGGTGGGCTCTGCTGGCCTGTGTCAGAGAGATGTACGAACACCAAGTCAAGGGTTAGGGACACCAGGAAGAAAGACAGGCGTGTGTCCTACAGAAGGCAAGAGGGCATGACTCCAGGACAGGAGTCTGGCCACACTCAGTTTAAAAGAATGTTTCCAGGCTGGTGGGATGGCCGGGGGGCAAGATAGATGGCTCAGCGGTTAAGAGCACTGACTGCTCTTCCAGAGGACCTGAGTTCAATTCCCAACAACCACATGGTGGCTCACAACCATCTGTGATGAGATCCAATGCCTTCTTCTGGTGTGTCTGAAGATAATGACAGTGTACTCATATACATAAAATAAATAAAGAAATCAAAAAAAAAAAAAAAAAAAAAAAAAAAAAAGGTGGGGAGGGGGGGCGCACGGCTTTAATCCCAGCACTTGGGAGGCAGAGGCAGGTGGATTTCTGAGTTCGAGGCCAGCCTGGTCCACAGAGTGAGTTCCAGGACAGCCAGAGCTATACAGAGAAACCCTGTCTCGAAAAACAAACCCCCCCCAAAAAAAGAAAAGAAAAAGACTGTTTCCCGGAGGCAGGAGAGTTGGCTTGGGCTGAGGGCACATGATATTCCGGCACAGGACCCAGTTTGGTGTCCTGCATCTACACAGAGGCTCACAACCCTCTGTACCTCCATTTTCAGAGGACCTGACAGCTTCCTCTGAGGACAGCACGTACACATATGGTGCACACATATAAGCAAACATGAAACATGTTTCTTACCCCTACATACATTTCTACCTGGCAGAGATGCCTCGGTAGGACAAGATCTGGAAGTCTGGGCAGTCTGGGTAGCTATAATGAGCCTGAGGAGCAAAGGCCTTAAGACATGTTGGCAGGCCACAAAAGAAAGTACAGCAAAATCCACTTTCCTGTGGAAGGGGTAGACTCATTCTGCATGAACATGGAAGGCAGGGAGGTAGAAGGGGGAGGACTTGTCCTGATTCACAAACGGTTAAGAGACTAGACACAATGCATTGCTAAAATCCAGAAAGGCCACTGGGCCAGAGTCAATGTAGAAACTCATTAGAAACGGGGATGAAGACCCAGCATGCAACGGCAGAGACTTCGAGGCCCTAGACAATCTAGCAAGAAATATGCAAGACTTTCATGGACACTGGGGTTGGTAGAAGTTGGCAGAGCTCGTGGGAAAGGTCACAATGAAATAAGGACCAGAGGGGCCACAGCACGGAAGAGCTCTCCTGTGGCAAGTGTCATCAAAAAAGCAAGGCCACGGAAGACAGGAGACAGCTTGGGGCCAGCACAGCAAAACACAGAGGCAGAAGACAGAACATGAGGCCCTCTGCAGGGTCACCGAACCACATAAACCCAGAGTGTCAATGGTTGAATCTGAGATGTCCCTTAAGCATTCAGTCCCCAGCTTGTGGAGCCTTTAGACAGTGGGGTCTAGGTGACAGAAGTATGTGAATAGGGGTGGGCCTTTCCAGGTTACACTTCCGGTTCAGCATCCTTCTCCCCACTTCCTGTCAGCCACAATGCAAGAAGTTGCCACCACAATCTCCCACTGTCCGGTGATGTCATACAAAATATAAAGAATACAAAAAATTAATACAAATAGAAGAGTTTGCTGCTGTGATAAATGTAGCCACATTGGCCTTGGAAAGGGGTTTGTGGCAGGGACTTGGAAGTTTGGGGCTAAAGGCAAGGGAAACCCTAATATTGTCTGCAGAGTCAAAAAACCCCAAAACCACAAACCAAAAGCTCAAACCAAAACTAAAAACCACCAACAGTAAAGACAGTTGGGGGGGGTGCGGGCTGCGAACGGAAAAAAAGGCCTTAAGTTGTTACACTGTAGCAATGAATCTGGCTACATTTTGCAAGAGTCCTAAAATTTAGGTGAGGCTCAATTCAAAAGCAATAGACTAGTTTATCAGGCAGGACAAAGTTCCTGACCGCAAGGCATCGCAGCTGAGACTCTTAGTCAGATTTACATTGAAAACAGAGAGAAAAATAAACAGGATTTTAAAGGAATTTAAAGTCTGGAGAAGGGGGCGGCAGCCTGGGGAGAAAGGCACATGAAGCAGCTACAGCCGGAAAAGACACATACTGTGCACCTGGACAAAAAAAGCTCCTTGAAGGCAGACCAGACCCCACAGTCAAAGGCTCTGGGATGTGAAAGTTAAAACTAGAGGCTCATAGGGGCTGGAGAGGCTGGAGGGGCTGCGGCTGTCAGTGCACTGGCTGCTCTTGCAAAGGGCCCAAGTTGGGTTCCCAGTACCCGCGTGACAGCTTACAAAAGGCCTGCAGGGTCCCAGGGATGCCCGCTCCAAAACAAACAGCAAGGGAAACATTGTTTTGCTTTAGCTGCTGGCTACCCTACAGCTTACACGACATCATACCTATGGCCCTGCCGGCCAGCAGTGTCCAAATACACCTTGTGCTGGCAGGACTGGGTGCTGTCCACATGGTGCTGGTAGCATTATATTGTGCAGATTGCAAGAGTTCTAACAGGGTCAGGGAGGCTGCACTTAGTGAGGCCGCATGGGACACTTGAGCAAGCTATGTAGGAAGTTGTCTAGGGGAAGACTAGGTTGCAGTCTGGACCCCAGGATGTGTGTGTGGGGGTTTGAGGGGTGGGGAACCATGCCTTTTGGAGCCCAACTGAATACATTATGAGCCCTCAATGACAGATTTGGCTGACAAAGACTTGCCCTGTTCTTTGCTGTGCCCTATTCTTCCTTTTTGGAATATGAATCTTATTCTGGACTCTGATGTTACCTTTTTTTTTTTTTTTTTTAATTATAGGAGCTAACTATTACAGACTACAGAGACTTTTAAGCTGGACCAGAAGCATTTTCTATTATAACATGGTCAGGAGCCTATGAGGACAAGGTGTGGGAGGTTGTGACTTCAGAGTGATGTGTTTGGGTACCAGGCTGATAAGGGGTGGAGCTGTGCTGCGTTTTGTCAGCTTAACAAGATCTACAATCATGGGGAACTGGCCTCTACGCAGGACTTAGTGGTCTGTTAATCTGAGGGGGAAGACATGCCCACTCCTTCTTCCTCGTGTGGCCAGCGCCATTACTTGATTGGTTGGGGTTGGGATCCTGACTGCACACACGGAGAAAGGGAGCTGAGAAGGTCTCATCCATCACCCTGCTCCACTGCAGAGGTGACCAGCTGCTTCCAGCTCCTGCTGTGCTGACTTCACTGCTGTGAAGACACACTGCATTGTGATTCAGAATGAGCAAGTTCTTCCCAATGGCTTTTGTCAGGGACTATATAGGGAAAAACTAAGACATTCAACTGCTAACAGAACTAGGCCTGCTCTCCAACAGCCAGAGAAGTGCAAAGGGTCTCCTGGATGTCATTAATAAGCATAACTACACCACAAAGACACACACACACACACACACACACACACACACACACGCATGCGCACACCACACCACAGACTCGAGTGCATGTGTGTGCACTCACACACACACATATATACATGCACACTATATGCACCAATGTACCCTCTACACACACCACACACCTGCACACCCGTAACACGTAGCATCCATATCACACAAACACCGCAGACTATGAATACTCACTCCATAACACATGCCACACAGGAAGCATACTCTACAAATTCACAAGCCACAGTCACGTGCATGCACAGCCCACGTATACTCCCCACTTTTAGCACTGTCACACGTGGACACCCCCCCAGCACATCTGCAGTTTTCAGACTGGACAACCTGAGGGTATGGCACACTATCTAGGCTGCTACCTCTCGGCCCAGAGGCTTTCTGTCTGCATGTGATAGGAGGGCGGCTCCTATCTTCCCAGGGGAGGGCCCCCCAGATCCCACTGCCCAGCACACCACAGCGGACGGAGCTGCAGGAAGGGCTGGGGAGGAAAGAGAAGGGTGGTTGGAGTTACCCGATGGGACGAGATCACCCGAGGAGGAGAGGGGACTGGGAGTCACAATAGGCTACCTGGGGGAGCCGGTCCATGACTGGTTGACCTGTGTAGTACTATTCGATCTTCGAAGATTGTTGATGGCTCGGGGGCCGCCAGGCCCAGTAGCCTCCTGCAGAAGGGAAAAAAGAGCCTACTTAGTAGAGAAAGCCTCAGACTGTTGCCAGGCTGCTCAGTCCCGGGCCAGGCCTGAGATAAATCACTGAGAAACAGTGTTCTGGGTTCCAAACAAGCTGGAAGGCTCTTGGTGGCACATGGGCAGTTAAGGGGGTGGCCACAGGACAGGATGGCCTAGCCATCAGTGGGTGTTGGGGGGCAGGGCCCAGCCTCTGAGAGCCTAGGTGCATTGCACAAAGTGGGGAGCCGTTCACCTCTGCAGTGGTGGAACCACTAGGCCCAGCTAGGAATTGCTTGCTGTCACTATATCAACAGTGGGCCTAGTATTCTCAGGGGCTGGATATGCTGCATTGCAGAGCGCAGGGGAGGGAGCAGGCACAGGCGGCCTACAGACCAGGAGCAGCGGCTGTACCTCAGCAGCAGGCTCGCCTCTCCCTTCTTTGGCCCTCTGTGCTTTAAACAGCGGCACATCCGACCTACTCTCAATAATGTGGAACTGTTGAATACATGGACTGTCACTGACGCAGTGACGGCTCAGGGTGCCCCTTCCTTCCCCTCGTTTTCCCCGATGGCAGTTTTATATTCTCCACACTGAGGGAAGAGATAAAGGTGCCTCTTAAGCTCACGGAAGTGTTCATCAGGTAAATGAGAGCATGAGCTAAGAACCTTAAACCCCACCTGTGCAACGGCCGAATGTCATCAGACCAGAGTAGCCCCCGCCCCCCAGACAAAGCCAGCCAGCTCCACTGTCACATATGCAGTATCTGCTCCAATGACAAGCTGGGTCTCTTGGGATTTAAAGGCCTGCCCAGAGCAAATGCCCTCCAGAATCCCAATGAGATCAAACAGTGACAAGGACCAGCAGTAAAATGAGGCCCGTCCAGAGGAGGTCCTGGCCTGGTGGGCTGCTCTTTCATTAAGTATGTAGGGGTAGCGTCATCCTACAAAATAAACAGCCGGATGGATCCCAGAGCAGTGTCCCGAGAGAGGACTTGGCAGCTTTCCCCACCCAGATCTGAGCCACTCAAGCTGTCACCTAAGTAAAGACTGCTCTCAGCAGGAGGCCGAGGAGATGCGGCTGTGTGTCCAGGTAGCCACAGAGGAAGCCCACACATGTAGAAGGGGTCTTCAACTATACAACACTGTCTCTATGCAGCAGAGACACATTGGTCCACATGTGTGACCCTGGCTCCCCTCCTTGCTTAGGGCAGTGGAAGGATCTGAATAGGATGAGACTCAGAAACTCAAAAGCAAGGCTGGGGCCACAGAGGGCAGTAGGGTTGAGAGTCTGAACTGCCTGTCCCTCAGCTGAGGCTGGTTCACTGCAGCCTGAGCAGCCGAGGCCAACACCATCTGACACCCTTTTTCAGGAAGAAGAAGGAGGTGGGCCTTTTATCAAGAAAGACAGCTCAGACCATCAACAAGCCCTTCACATCAGCAAGGACCTGCTTCTCCTGCAGAGGAGAGGCAGCATGCAGGTGTCACCCAGCCTCCTCTTGTTTTAGAAGTTCAGGCCAGACTCAGGCACAGCCCCTCAAAGCATTTGATTCCTCTCTTGGCATGGCCAGAGGAATGCTTTGGGTTGCAAGAGTCCAATGCTCACCCCATGAATTTCTGAGTGACACCCCTGATCCATGCCCCACATAGGTAGGCTGGGAAAGGGATGACAGCTCTCCCCAAAGCCCCAGCCACTGCCCATCAGCTGCCTACCCAGTCTCTACAAGGCCAAGTAGCTTGTTGCTCTCAAGCCAGTCCGCCCGTCTGAAGAACCAAAGAAACCTAAATACAGTGGAACAGGAGGGGTAGCCCGCCCATCTGACGCCAGAAGAATCTGGACCTAACACAGCACAGCTCGCTAGGCTTGCATGGTCCAGGTCCTCCCTGCCCTCAAGGTGACCATGGATATAAGATATATGTTCTTGTGAGGAACTGTCCCCAGAGACTAGATGCTGACCCAAGAGGGTCTCGGCCCCCACATTCACCTGTGCCTTTTTTCTTGGTTCACTGCCTGTGGCCACAGACACGGATCGGAAAATAGACTTTGCAGCAGAGGCACTGCCGGGCCGCTGGGACATGGGCGGAGGGAGGCCAATCAGACTCAAGTCCACACCTTCTGGGCTGCCTTCAGGAGTGGCACTGATGGTCCGTGAACCTTTCATGGTGGACCAGGCTAGCCCTGAGAAAGAAAGGAGAGACACAATAAGACACCACAGAGGTAGGGATGTAGCTCTGTCCAGTCTTCATCACGGCATAAACCAGGAGTGGCAGTGTATGCATGCAACCTTGGTACTCAAGAGGTGAAGGCGGGAGAACCAGAAATTCAAGACCATTCTCAGATAGTGAATTCAAGGCCATCCTGGGCTACATGAGATGGGATGAAGCGCAGAGATAACCAAGTCGTTAAGAGTGCTTGCTGCTTTTCTAGAGGAACAGAACTTGGTTCCTAGTGCCAACATCAGTGGCTCACAACTGCCTGTAAGTCCAGGTCCAGGGGATCGAACACCCTTTTCTGTTCTCTGTGGATACATAGACTTATTACATACATACAAATACACACACAGACACACACACACACACACACACACACACACACACACACACACATATATATATATATATATATATATATATATATATATATATATACACACACACACAAGACAGGGTTTGACTGTACAGACCTAGCTGTCCTGTATGGAACGCACTCTATAGACCAGGCTGGCTCAAAACTCACAGAGCTCTCTACCTACCTCTGTCTCCCGAGTGTACAACACCACCTAGCTTATTTATGCCTTTTACTCCTCTTGAATTGTATCTAAGTATTTAACAGGGACAGGTCCTGAGGTGTGGCCAGCCTCGACCCAGGCGAGCAGCCCACCTGACCTTTCTCATGGCGTGGTTGCTCATCTTTAATCCCAGAATTTGGTAGGCAGAGGCAGGCAGTTCTGAGGCCAGCCTGGTCTACAGAAAGAGTTCCAGGACAGCTAGGACTACACAGAGAAACCGTGCCTCAAAAAAACAAAGAAAAAGAGGAAGAAGAGGTGGTGGAGGAGGGGGAAGGAAGACGGGGAGGAGGAGACAAGACACCATGGAGGAATCTCAGCCCTTGCACTCACAATCTCCACTAGCCCTGGATATCTGGGTCTATCTGCCACCAAAACTCCCGGAAGCCAGCACTGGGGATGGGGGAGCTCAGTCAGGAGCATGAGACAAGACTGCTCAAAACCTTTTACTGGGCTCTCAATGACAATCCCTGAGGGTGCTAGCAGCAGGAAGTGGTGGGTGAGCCTGGCCCTGCCACTTACCCCAGCCAGAGGACATTCTCTACAAAAAAAAAAAAAAAAAAAAGAAATGCATCTTCCTGGGCTATCCTGAGGTAATGTGACTTTCAGATTGGACCTTGGAGATCCCTCAACAGCTTCAAGCTACTCTAGGGATGTGGACTCCTAAGTCCCTGCATCTCCACAGAACACCCATGAACTCTTGTTTGTTTCAGAGGCACCCTGATACCTCCCTTGCAGGGTACTCTTCCCTGCAGTCTCCCACTGGCTCTTCTAATCCTGGCAAGCCCGAGACCCCCTGGACATCCCCAGACTCTCTCCACTATCTACCTTCTCACCTGGGGACCATCCCTGGTCCAGCCACTGGGTCAAGGGCTTTGTACCAGTATAGTAGGCTCTCCGGCCAGGGCCCATGCTCACATCACCCAATACTTCTGCACTGCTCCAGCGAGGGAAGCTTCTCAGGATGGCAGAGTAAATCTGAGTACCTGAGACATCCGGCCCTGACTCTGTTCTCTATAAGCACCCCCCCACCGTGCATTAACTAAGCCTGACTTCCTGCTGTTCCGCGAATCTAGGCAGAGCATCACAAGTCGCTGTATCTTCAATCCCCCTGCCTCCACACCGCCCATCAGCTTTTCTTCTATCAAACTGTTTTGCTCGCTCTAGGACTCCCTTGAGAGGGCAGGAACCAAGTAGTCTCAGGTCCTGATGTGTGGAAGGGACTGAGGTGCTGAGTCCTGGGGAAAATAGGGACATGGGACAATGTTAAGTGATTACAATTCCCTTGCAGAGCCAGGAGCCAGGAGCATACACTCACCATGGTCCAAAGTCAAGCTGCTTTGGTACTGACGCCCAGGTGTGTGTGGTGGGGGGCAGTATCCCTACTCTGAGGCTGCTCTGCCATCAGTCCGGCCAGTGTCCTCTGTTACACACTTCTGGTTGTGTAGGTGAAACCTAACACCTTGCCCTTCTTAGCACTGGCTAGACCTTGGTGGACTGTGGCTGGCTCCTAAGCTCCTAAGTCTGGTGGATATGGACGTCCCAGCACCACGTGCAGCCAGTGAGGTTCTGGGCGGTAAACATAGCCTCTCCATGGAAACCTACAAGCCAGATGACGAGAGGCTGGGGAGGCCAACCTCACCCTGGACAAAACCGTGCCTCTCCCAGGAGCCAGAGGGGCAGGAGCCTGCTCCCTCGGGGGCCGGCTGACTCGGAGAAGCAGGGCCTTTGGGCAGCGCATTCCTGTGCTCCTCCGCGGGCGACACGCATCCCCAAGGCCTCTTGAGGTTTAAGGCAGGAGTTCTGGGGCCGCCCGAGTGGACCCCACGGCGATCTTCCGGGGCTGGGGGTACCGGGCACAGGCCGTCCTCGCTGCAGGGCCCGACCCCTCACCGCGAGACGCCCCTCACCTGCGCGGACCCAGCCTGGGGCGCAGGACCCGTGGGCTCGGCCTGGTGGGCGCGGCTGCAGAGCCACCCGGGGCCCCACGGGGCTGGCGCGGCCTCCGCCGTGGGTGACAATAAAGCGCTGTCCGCAGGGGCGAGCGGCGGCGGCTAGCAACCAGCCTGGCGCCTCCTCCGCTGTCCGTCACGCCGGCCCGCCTTTGCAGCGCGCGCCGCTCAGGGATTGGCTCTCCGGACGCCCTCTCTGATCTTTGGGTAGCTCATTGGGCCGTTAGGCTGTCCTGTAAGTCCCGGCGTGGGAGGAGCTGCCGAAAGCCGAGGCGGAGTGGGGCAGGCAAAGGGGCGGGGCTTTAGGGAGGCGGAGCCTGCGGGTCCCGGCACCCCCTGAGGCCCCCGCGCATCCCTGGGCTTCTCTGGTGCATGGTTGCACCGCTCGCTCGGCGTGTTTGTGCCGCCTCTCCCATTCTTTCCTAACTGCTTTCGAAGAGGCTTTCGGAGTCTCCGAGTGGCTCTGCTGCTGCTAGTGTATAGCTGTGGGCTCTCCTGTCTGCCAAAGGGTTCGAGATACCGAAGCTCAGGAGCACTCTCCAACAGAAGTTATATTAACAATTTTATAAACTCAAATGCTTTAAAAAGTATCCGCATATATTTATTTATTTTATGAACAAGCGTGTGTGTGTGTGTGTGTGTGTGTGTGTGTGTGTGTGTGTGTGTGTTTAGGTTGGGATGGTGGCCCAGGGCCTTGCACGGGCTAAATAAGGACTCTGCCATTGATCCCCAGTCATTTTTTGGTCTAAGGGCATCTCATATACCACGTAGCCCAGGCTGTCCCAAACTCATAATATAACTGAGAATGACCTGGAATTTCTGATCCTTTGCTTTCACCTCCTAAATCTAGAATTACAGGCAAAGTGCCACCACACCTGGTGCGTGCTCTCTCTCTCTGATTTATTATGTGATGTTTCTGTATCATGTTGAGGGTGCTGGAACTGGAGTTATAGATGGTTGTAGGATGCCACTGATATGTGGATTCTGGAAGCTAAAACCCAGGTCCTATGCAAATAAGTGCTTTCTTTCTTTTCTTTTCTTCTTCTTCTTCTTTTTTTTTTTTTTTTTTTTTTGGAGACAGGATTTTTCTATGTAGCCTTTTTTGTTCTGGAACTTCTTCTTCAAGTTGGTCTTGAACTCAGAGATCCACCTACCTCAGCTTTCCAAGTATTGGGATTAAAGATGTGCACCACCACCATCTAATATAGTTAGGTGCTTTTAAACACTGATGGAGGCTTCTCCTCCTCCTCTTCCTCCTCCTCCTCCTCCTCCTCCTCCTCCTCCTCCTCCTTCTCCTCCTCCTCCTCTTCCTCCTTCTCCTCCTCCTTCTTTTAAATGGACAGAAAGGTTTGGTTTATACACATTAAAATTTACAACCTTTGGACCACCCATTCAGTTGTAGTCACTCTTCCACCACACCCACACCCCTTTAGAGCCTTTCTTTGTTTAATCCCAGCCACTTTGGGCAGCAGCTGGTTGGGGGACCTTTTGTTTTGTCTCTTGAGGAAAGTCAGAGACAAGAAGGCACAGAATGTCTTCCTACAGCCCCACCTGAAAGCTGGGGTATTTGTTCTGCCGTTCCTCTCCAGTGCTCCAGGCTGGAGCCAACATGTTACCTCACCCCTAGAATGCCCCAGCAATTCTTCCATGGTCGAGTTACATATGATGAAAGCGGCTGTACACACTCCCTGACTGACTTTTGTGTAAGCCCGCCTTCTGCAAATCCCGGGACAGGAATCAGTGCTATTTAAGTAACCACCAGACTGATTTCCAGACACTGCCCAGCCAGTGTCATGTAAGCTCCAGTTGGTATTTGTTCCCTTGGCTCTTGGAGTGTTTGGGGTCCTTTTCTTTCAGTGACATTAATAGGTGAATGGTTTGTTGTTGTTGTGTGTTTGTGTGTATATGCGTACACTGTAGCTGTCTTCAGACACACCAGAAGAGGGCATCAGATCCCTTTACAGATGGTTGTGAGCCACCATGTGGCTGCTGGGAATTGAACTCAGGACCTCTGGAAGAGCAGTCCATGCTCTTAACCGCTGAGCCATCTCTCCAGCCCCAGGTGAGTTATTTGTAAACCATATGGCTCATCTGCCATACATGCACTTGTCTCCCTTCATGTCTGACAGATCCTTAACCACTTTGTAATTTGGGTAGTTTTCTAGTTTTGAGCTTTAAACTTGTGTGTGTGTGTGTGCGCGCGCACGCACGCGAGAGCACACTCATACCATGGCATACAAGTAGAGGTAAGGATAACCTTCATGAATCAGTTTTCTTTTTCTACCGTGTGGGTCCCAGGGATTGTACTCTGGTTGTCGGGCTGTGTGGTAAAAATGCCTTTACCAGCCTAGCTACGCCAGTGATCCTGTGTTCTCAGTGAGGTTTTCACATGAGTCTGCGTGAGACATGTAACCTAAAAATAATCTCAGTGTTTGCCTCATCTTTCTATTCCCTTAAGTGTGACATTAAAGCTTTTTCCCTTTCATCAGACTTGTCTTTTCCCCTGCCACAGGGCCTTAGTAAGTATGTAGACCAGGATGGCCTAGAACTCCCTATGTAGACCAGGATGCCTTCAGCTTCACGGAGACCCATCATTCTGCCTCCTGAGTGCTGGGATTAAAGGGGCAAACCACCATGCCTAGTGTTTCTGATTCTTAGACTATATGGTTCACTTTAAATTTTTGTGTGAAGTCTGAGGTATGGGCCAAGATGTATTAAGTTTTTTACATGTTGCTAGCTTCAGCACCATAAATGGCTACTACCTCCTCGACGAATTACCACAGATTAAAAAAAACACCGTGGCCAAGGATGTGGCTCAGGGACCCCGGCTTGTCAGGTTCTACCTCCAAGATACGGATGCTGTTGCTAACCATACCTGTGTAGCTTTTATGTGTCTAAGACCCCAATGATACCAGCCTTGGCTAGCATAGCTGTGGTGAACTCCGTCCTCTGGGCATAGCATTTGTCTTAAAATCAGCGATAGGAGAGAATGGATTGTAAGTGCCAGTCCCCCCCACCCCATACACCAGACGTCACCAATACAACAGTTACTACGGAGACGGCCACTCTTCAGTGGTACACCCACCACGAGCTTTTCCCTGCTCCTTCAACCCCAATGGACCCTAGACTCACCATCTGAACCTGTGTGAAAATGTTTGTCCCTGGGGTCGACGGAGAGATTCCCAGGAAAAGCCACGCTGTAGTTCTAAGAAGTAACACTCTAAGATTTTAACTATTCTGATCTCTTTGGGTTTTCCTGTGAACTTTGGTGTCAATTCATTGGTGTATTAAATCTGACCTGGGAATACAGCCCAATGGTCCAGCACTTCCCAATATACAAAAGTCTCTGTGTTTGTCAAAACTGAACACCTGCAGAGACTTTGGTGGGGTTTAGGATGACCCCTCTCTGGCCATGTTCACCGCTCACCCTGGAACGGCGGTAACCACTTCTGTCTATTCCTGGCCCCTTGAGGGAGAGGAGTTCCACCAGACGCCTGAGGAAACACCTGCTCTCCTCAGGAAAACAAGTCAAGGTATGAATAACAACAACAACAATAAAAAATAGGGGCTGATAGATGGCTCAGAGGTTAAGAGCACTGGCTCCCCTTCCAGAGGTCCTGAGTTCAATTCCCAGCAACCACATGGTGGCTCACAACCATTTGTAATGGGATCTGATGCCCTCTTCTGGTGTGTCTGAAGACAGCAACAGTGCACCTATAAAATCTTTTAAACAAAACAAAGTGGCACAAGCTGTGTAAACATCTGTGTTTATTGAGAAAGTGCATGTCGCAGCCCCACAGGCTCCTCTGAGCTGGGACGACCCTCCTGTGCTCTGCAGAAAACTGTGGCAAGCTGTGCACCCAGAGCCGAGTCCTTTAGGGACCCACACTGGAAATGCCACAGGGCACTTGGCTGAGGAAGCTCTGAGAACCAGACCTTCTGGGCCACAGGCACCCACCCAGAGCCCTATCCTCAAGGCTGTGGCTCCCAGCTCCTTTCACCTTTGACCTCCCTAAGGAAGGACCAGAGATCAGAATGTAACTGTGAGCCAAGTGAGTGTTTCTAACCCTCATCAAGTGCTCACTTCTGAGGGTCAGGCTGACAGGGCTTGCCCAGGGTGACCTGCAGGGCCAGCCCTGCAGCCTTGCTGCCTGCCAGCTGTCACTATAGGAATTCAAGTCCATACAATCATTGCCAGCACCCAGCAATGGGACAGGTCTGACTGGGACTGAGGTAGCCTGGGAGTCGGGTGTGGGAGTTAGCCTCAGTGTTCAGCTTCCTAGAGACAGGGCAGCATGGGGTGGAGGAGCTATGGTCAACAGCCCTGGGGAAGTCCTGCCCTGCAGATGTACTGCACGAAGCAGGGAACCTCTGAGGTGGTCTCCAGTTACGGACAGACTGCTAAGAAGGTCTATGTGCGAGGAAGAAGTGGGAAGCCAATCTCAGAGGCATGGCCAGAGTCAATTCCCAAGCCGCAATGGGTGTGCAGACATCTGAGGCACCAGCTGACCGTATTTCTACACCTCCAGGTTGGCTGGTCAGCACTACGAGCCCACGTGCCTTCTTCAGTGACTGTTCTGAGCACTGGGAGGCCTATCCAGGGCTCACCCGGATCAAAGACCACTGTACCAGTTTCCTAGGTGAAAGGAAGGGGCCAGTGGGGGCAAAAGGCCAGCCAGAAGACACAAAAGGATCGCTCCTTTGAACATAAAGACAGGAGGCCATAAGGTCCTGGGGCTTCCATATGAAGACCAGAGGGGACTCTGTGCTGCTGGGCCCAGAAAGTCACATGTTTAAAAATGCAAAAGCTGATGGCTCTGAAACTGGAGCGTCTGTGGTCACCTTCTGTGAATTTGCCTGGAGATCCTGGGTGCTGGGGCAGGGCAGGCGGGGGCAAGCCACCAGCTCCATGCCAGCAAACAAAGAATTGGGGCTCCACAGGCTGGAACTGGAGCTACCCTTTGGGGTGTCTGTGTTCTCCAGCCTCTGCTCAGATCCTGTCCCTTGTTCACTGGAACATACCAACTGGGTTCTGACCTCAGTGGCAGCCTCCAGAGCAGAAGGAGGTAGGGGATCTGAGGATGGTGTGGGCACAGGATTCCTGGGCACAAGTGTGGTGGAGCTAAGAGGCTGGAGGAAGACCTGGCTCCCAGGGGGAGGCACAGGGCTGGTCAGCAGGTCAGCTGGGCCCACAAGGGCAGCTGCAGAGTTGGGCTGGGCACAGGGCCTTAGGGTCGGGAGCTGTTGACAGGAGGCTTCAAAGTGTCTCAGGATCTGGAGGGAAACAAGAAGGAGTCGGGGGGTTCCTGCTCAGTGCTAGAAACACGAGGGACAAGGCTTGTTTTTTCTTAGTACAGGCAGGTACCCAGAGTCATGAAACGGCATGAAACATGTTCTATTGACCAGACAGATGGGCAGTCCCAGCCTCAGAACCTTTCAGGGGACCAAGGAGACCTGATGTATCTGGTTACTCTGGATACATGTTCCTGTAATGTTACTCCAAGTTTACTGGGTGTTGTGACCAAAAGAAAGTTAACAGGTGCTAATAGTATATACCAGCCTGGACTAAGAGGTTGTGACAAACTCAGTAGCACAGAGAAAACGGGAGGCCCTAGCTAGGTGTGTGGCCACGCCTTTAATCCCAGCACTTGGGAGGCAGAGGCAGGCAGATCTGAGTCATTGGCCAGCCTGGTCTATCCAGTGAGTTCCAGGCCAGTCAGGGCTACACAGTGAGACCCTGTCTCAAAACGTAATCAATCACTCACTCACTCAATCACTCAATCAATCAAACCAGCTAGGGATGCAACCAAGCAGACAAAAGGGCACATATGAGGGGGACCCAGGGACATGGATCAGACTCTCGAGATGAAGAAGGGTGAACTGTGCCCAAAGATTTTCTGGAGCAAGTGAGTGTGTGCAGCACACACGGTGGTGAGCCGGGGACAGGAGTGAGTGGGTGAGTGGGTGATGTTCAGGTAAGGAAGGAGGCCAAGGCACCCACTGTGCCAGTCCATGGGAGGTGGGCACCAGCCAGTAGGCAGGGCTGTAGGGATGGGCCCATTGGTGCTGAGACAGGCTGCCGCTCCCAGGGTCCACTGCCCACCTTGGTGGCTTTGTTGGTCACAGGTCCAGGGCTGCCCGCACCAAGTTCCTGCAGCTGCTGTCGGCACAGGAGGAGGACGTGCTCCTGAGGCAGGAGGTCAGCACTCCCAAAGGATGCGATGGCACACAGCGCCCTCTGTGGACCCGAAGCAGGGAGAATGGGGGTCAGCTCTCCATGGCGCCTCACTCAGGCCTGTGTGTGGCCCGGCCCTCTTCTGTCTTGGCCTTGGATGAAGAGATACTAGCCGTGCTGTCCCCACCACCTTCTCCATGCTCCCAGGTGGACTCTGTCAGCCGCGGGTGCCCTGCTGTCTTCGTGTCACCACATGGACCACGCAGCACCCCCCCCCCGCCCCCCGCCCTTCCCTCACACACAGAGTTCCTCTCATCCTCACCATCTGCTCACACTCACTGGTCCCGACCAGCTGGTGGAGGAGCAACTCCAGCACAGCCTCACAGTTGAGCAGGCCACACCTGTACAGGGAGGGGACATATGGGAGGGGGCAGCCACAGCAAGTCCCCTCCTCCCTCAGGGCAGGTGCACACAGGTGGGCAGCTCACTCTTTGATGAAGTGCTGCGTCTCCTCACGGCTCAGGAAGACACGTGGCCCCTGTGTCACAGTCCTCACAAGATTCAGTTCTTGCTGGCAGTCATTTGAGGCCATGGCCTCAGCCCTGGGAAAGCACAACAGCAGGGCCAAGTTAGGTATCAAGAGCTCAGGGAGATGGGTGGGTAAGGTAAGGTGTGGAGGTCAGGGAGCCTGTTGACAGCCCCTCTGGGAGAGGTGGACACCAACTCCACATACCTCTCTGCCAGGTCGCCTGGCTCCCTGCTGGCGCCAGAGTGGCTGTCACTGCCAGACCGACTGCCTGAGTCTGAGGTCCTGCTTGGGTTGCTGGTGCAGGAGGAATTCTGGGAACTAGGACTGCTGTCCAGCTCATCCCAGCCTCCTCCAGCCTGCCCGGGCTGGTGTCTCACAGCTGAAAGAGACCAGAATGGCAGTTATGACCCAGGGCTTTCCACAGACCTCACACCACTTTCTCAGGGATTCTGGGCTAGGAGACAAGGGGTCGTGTCCTGAGCTTACAGGACAGCTCCAGAGACTCCAAGCACACAAACAAGTTAAGTGCTTCCTGCCTCCTGCCCTGTGATACTTCTGCCATGAAGGAACCATCTGGACCCCTAAGGGTAGCAACCTTTGCCTCCATACCTCTCGTTCCCAGGATGGCCCCAGGGAGTAGATTCCCAGGGTGGGGATGTGTGTGGCTAGCTGAAGGTGTCACTGCAGGCTGGTAGGTATCACCATATGGTAAGGGTCCCTTAGTACAAAGATTATCAGGTCCAGGACGCACAGCGTTAGCCACCACCTCTGCGGCCCTCTGGATGGTGGAGAGGAAGGTCTCACCTGCAGAGCCTGTACACAGAGGAGGCCGCATCAGCACCCCAGTCCCTCCCCTACCTCCGACCATATTCTCCAGGATAGGGCCAGGGCTACTGTCTGCTCAGAGCTATAGGGGCAAAGACACAAGCTACAGGCAGAGCAGAGCAGCTGCATTGTGGTCTGGACACTTAGCTTATAGCAAGCAATTCTGGCAAGAGATGTCCTATGGGGGTTGCCCTGGGTAGTAAAAATCTGTCCTTGTCCCGTCACTCAAGGGGTGCAAACATGCACACAAGGATGGTCAGGGGTCCACCCTTGCCTATGGGCTCCCTGAAGAAGGGACTTCCAAGTTAAAGCATCAGGCAGAGGCCCCCGAGCTGCAGAAAGGCCTGTCCATAGCAGCTAAGAGCACATAGCTGGACACAGCCTCGCATCTACCCCAAGGACAGCTGGGATAACTTGTTCCATTCTGTGCTGTTGCATAAACCTTCAACAAACTTCAAGTGTCCAATGAACAGGACCCACACACTACACTTTTACCACCTACACAGATGACCCTCGAGGTTCCTGTCACGCACGGCATAGATCCTTGCCCTTCAAGCAGCAGCACAAAAGGCCACCACGGCCAGCTGGACTTAAGTCTAGCTTCTCCTTCCTGGCCACCAAGTAGACCTGGCCACTCTCGACAAGCCTTCCTCTCAGCTGGGCAGAGGAGACAGCACAAGGGAGCACAGGCAGGAAGGAACAAGTCCACATGTACACCCTGGGGGACAGCTAGTGTTGATACCAGCGAGGTCTGGCCCTGACCACTACATGAATAAATTAATTTTTTTTGTTTTGTTTTTTGAGACAGGGTTTTTGAGTGTGTGTGTGTGTGTGTGTGTGTGTAGCCCTGGTTGTCCTGGACCAGGCTGGCCTCAAACTCATAGATCTGTCTACCTCCGCCTTCTGAGTGCTGGGACTAAATTTGTATACCACCACCACCCAGCCTGATCCCTTCATCTCTCTACTCAAGGGCCCTGTATCTTACCTGTCCGGCGGCTCTCCTTAGTGTAGCCAAAGCCCTGCAGGGCACTGTGAGGTCGGGCCTGGGCACCCATGCCTAAAAGACACTGGCGTCATTGCAGGCCTCCCCCAGCCCTGCCCACATATACAGAGACATTTAGGACACCAAGGGGACAACCTCTGATGATGTCCAGGGGTGGTCACCAGAGTGGCATACCTGCAGGAGGCAGGATCTGGGGTGGCTGGGAGGGAGGCTGTGGCATGGCGTCTGAGAACAGGGTGCTACCCAGGTCCTAAAAGAAGTGGGTGCTGAGTCTCACTTGTTCTGCCCGTCCCCACCAGCTCTGCTCTGTTTCAGACACCTCTCTTGAGCTGTCTGACCAAGCACAGGGGCTGTGGCTCAGCAGGGAGGAGAGAGCTGGGCCCCATGTGGCAGGAAAATAGCAAGCACCTCACAGACATTCTGTCGCCCTGTACGCAGTGACTCTGTCCAGGGCTCACCTGGGCAGCCGCTCGCACCTTCTGGTACAAGCTATTTCCATGAAGAGGATCCGGAGGCCCCGCGAAAGCTGCAGGACACAAGACAGACGGGACAGGCTGAGCCTGGGCACCATTTGCTACCCACACAGAAGGTCAATCCTCCCTGAGGGCATATTCCCAGCTCCCTCCTCAGGGGGTCGGGGATATAACATTTAACATTCTCCCTTGACCACTCGAGGTAGCAAACCCACCATCTACCTCTATGATAGCCAGAGACAGACCTCACACCTCTCACACAGGCTGCAGTTATGCCTACCTAACAGCTTCCTTAAGTCCATTCTCTTCCACCCACCTGCAACTCCACCATTAGCAACTTCTCAGGGCCTGCATGGTAGACCTGAGGTTTCTGTTGGGACCTTTTAGGTACTGTTTTGCTCCTGATTCCCAGGCTGGTTCAGCCTGAGTTAAACTCCCTCTGATAAAAAGGTTCCCTCATGGAAAATATGGTTTTCTTACACCACATTAAGTCATCTCCAAGCTTTCCTTAGCTCAGGGACTTTGCACATGCTGGTGTATACCATAGCACCTCAGGGCCTTTGCACATTCTGGTATATACCACAGCACCTTGGGGGCCTTGGCACATGCTGGTGTATACCACAGCACCTCAGGGTCTTTGTACATGCTGGCATATACCACAGCACACCTATACATGTCAGCTCTGCCTCATCCTTTCAGGGCTAAGAGCCATTCCTCAGAGAATCCTTAGTGGGTACCTCCAGCACAGACACCTTTTCCATTTACAAGTTCAGACTACTCAGGATCTCAAGCATAGTACCCGAAGTTGGGTATACCTACACCCACCCCCTGCTTTCCCTGGGCACACCTGTGTCTTTCCATACCTGTGGCTTCTTGGATGAGAGCCGAGTTTCTCCTGAGGATGAGCAGGAAGGAGGAAGAGCCGTGACCACACAGGTAAAGCAAGATCTTCAGCACCTGAAGAGTCAAGAGATTCCTGGGGCTGGCACCTGGTGAAAGGAACTGAGGCCTCACCTTCTGCCTGCCACCCAGGGACTCACCTTGAGTTTCACGTGGCCAGAGCTACTGTCCAGACGATTCAGGAGGTACTCCAGCAGGCACTGGCTGCTGCCCAGTGACTCGTGGGAAATCTCTGAGAGTCATCTGGGTTAGGGAAACAGGCTGCAGGCTGACACAGGCCATACCAGAAAAGATCTACTGGCTTCCCAGCACTTGGGAGGCAGAGGCAGGTGGATTTCTGAGTTCGAGGCCAGCCTGGTCTACCGAGTGAGTTCCAGTACAGCCAGGGCTACACAGAGAAACCCTGTCTCGAAAAACCAAAAAAAAAAAGAAAAGATCTACTGGCTGAGACAGACTTGCCCTCCTACGACCATGGGCCTTCTCAGGTCTCACTCTATGAAGACCACTACCATAGGCTTTGGTTTAACCAGCACTGGAACTTTTAGTGTGTCCCAGTCTCTACACCACTGGTATTTGCAGTTTTTAGTCCCCCTGACTCCCACCCCACACATCTGGATACTAGGAAAAAGAAGTTGTTGGTGCTCCTGGGATAGCGGAAGACCTCACCCTTGCCCAATAATCCTCCCTGCTATGTCAAAATCCCCACTGTTTACTAAACATTAAACCCACCAATGGGGCCGGGCGGTGGTGGCGCACGCCTTTAATCCCAGCACTTGGGAGGCAGAGGCAGGTGGATTTCTGAGTTCGAGGCCAGCCTGGTCTACCGAGTGAGTTCCAGGACAGCCAGGGCTACATAGAGAAACCCTGTCTCGAAAAACCAAAAAACCAAAACAACAACAACAACAAAAAAAAAAACCAAAAAAAACAAAACACCAATGGGAATGATGCAGAAGGATACTGGCAATCTCTTCAAACAGGTAGCCTGGACATGGGATGTCATCATCTGAGGTCCCCTTCAAGAGAATAGGGAGCTGAAGAGGAATGAGGGCCATGGTGAGCTGCCATCTTATACAGAGTAGGTCCCTGCCATTAAAGGGAATGGAAACAAGCCTCATGCTGACTGGTGCTGAAAGTGCCCAGGAGAGAGCCTGGGTGGGACCACAACTATCCTAAGGGCTACATGGCAGAGCTGCAAACAGGCTCTGCTCTGGCATGGAGGAGTGGCCCAGGAAAAGAGGAAAATCAATGAAGGTTCTCTAACTAGGTCAAGATGAGGTTCAGCTTCAGCCTCCTACACTCCTAAGTGTGAGGATATTTTAAATCTACCTACTTATCAACCAGCAACAGCAAGAATCTCGGGGCTTTCTGTGTATTGGATGGGCTAGATGCCTTCCTGAGTACAGACCCAAGGAGTGAGAACCACCCAGCTTGGGAGGCTGGGGAGAGGGGTCCTTCATAGCTCATTAAGGATGGTGAATCTCAATTTTATCCAGTCATGAATCAGCACGGTTGTGCTGGCTTATTTACTGCCTTGCCTGTCACTGCAAGCATAAGGTGTTTATTTGGTTGAAATCTGGAAACATCTCATTTCATTCCATCAGTATCTGGATGAGAGGGTTTATTTGGGAATATTTTAAGACAAGTATGCCCTCACTATACTATTTGATACTATTTGTCCACAGTGCCTTCAAGGGGATCTGTAGGAATCGAGATACACTTTAGAACTTGAAAACTTGTTCCACCCAGCCTTTATATGAGAGATCTGATCTCTTGTAGTATAAATTCTTAAAAGCCTAAGAATGGTCCCTGGGGACACGCAGTGCTCTCAAACTCCAGTTAGAAAGCTCAGGGCAATCAATCTGTTTCAGTTAAAGCTGGCAACAGGCCCCGCCCTCTCCATGCTCCCGTCCCCTGGAGATGTACAAGTTTCCAGGATCTTCTGAAATGAAGCCTGGGAAGAGCGGATGGGCCCCGCTGGAGATCGCCCGCCGCCCTTGGTGTTAACCTTCTGCTATTACAGAAGGTCCACACATTCTCAGAAGCTTCTGGACAGTCTGTCCCTGCTAATCCAGCGAGGTCCCCGGGCGCCGGGTCTCAGCACACCCGGCGAGTTTCACTCACCCTATGTAGGAAGCTCAAGCGGTCCCGCAGCGGCGGCACCGCCGCCATGGTCCAGGTAACCTCCCAACCTGCCCCGCTTCCGCCAGGCTTCGATCCTCCAATCGGCGCGCTTCTCTGGCTCCCCCAGCCAATGGATCGCAGGGGGCGGGCAAAAAGGCGGAAACATCTGAGCCTCAGCTAGTCCAAAGTTCCAGAAGAGACGGACAAGGACTACCACCAATTATAGAAGCACTGGACTGCGACTCTGACCAACCAGAAAAGAGTATAGGCGGAGAGACCGGATGTTCACACATTCGACTCCGGAAGAGGCAGGACTCAAGATGGCGGCGCCCACAAGGGCGTGAAAGACTTGCTCATGTCTGTCAACGGGGCGGTGTGGGGGCGTGTGCGGAGCCGTCTCCGAGCCTTCCCGGAGCATCTGGCGTCCTGCGGAGCTGAGGTAAGGAGTGGACGGGGCTAGGCCTGCAGGGTAAGCGGAAGCGGGATGGGTGGTGACTCTGGTCAGGGTCCAGTACCGTCCGATCTTCCCTCAGGCCTCGGCGTATGGCAAGTGCGTGCAGGCCTCCACCGCCCCTGGAGGCCGCCTGAGTAAGGACCTGTGCGTGCGCGAGTTCGAGGCCCTGCGGAGCTGCTTCGCCGCCGCGGTAGGTGGGCGTGTCCCCGCTGCGTCGCTCCTGTCTGGCTTGCCTTTTCCGCTGCTTTTCCGATGCAGGGCGAGGCCAAGCATCCTTTTTCTGTCAACCAATTCCAGGAAGGATCAGAGGAAGGGTGGAAGGCCATCTAGTGACTGTTGGCGCTTTGCCGAAGGGCAACCTGATCAGACCGACCCCAGCTCTACTTGATTTCTCTCAGAAGGTCCTGTGCGATGTGCAGGGCGTGTCCCGCTAGGCACCCCTTCCACCGGGGAGTAAAGTGAAATGTCCGTAGCTGGTTCTCATGGTAGCACAGAAGAGATGAGAGACGCTTGGGCTCTTGATCCCGATCTTCTGCCTATGACCCCTCCAATTCAAGTCCCCACTGTCTTTGCCTTGCCATAGTCCCTGTCAGTTGCTGCCCCACTTAACAGTCTTGTGAAGACGGCCAGGGTAAGACCCTGGAGACCATAGTGAATGTTGCAGACAAAACCCATAGGTGCTACCAGATAGTGGGACTTTGACCTGCAAAAGTCTTGTGCCCTCATTCTACGACAGGTTCCTAGAATTGTCACTGCTGCTGACCTCCTCCTGGGTACTGCTGATTTGGTGGGTCTGAGGTAGATCAGAGCAACAGTGCTGCTGGGAGCTGCTAACGCAGAAAGGACTAGAGATAGGGTCGGTGGTTAAGAATGTAGACAGACACAGTGCATCTGAAGCAGTGTGCTAATATTCCACAGTAGCCTTAGGCAGTGTTTGGGAGGCCTAAACTTTTTTTAAGTTTACTACAGCCTAGCCTTACCTACAACCTTTGACTAGTTTCTCAGCAGAGGCTGTTCAGTCATCAGGTGTTGCACTTTTCTCGTTCCTTCTAACTTGATCCCTGGCTTTTGGCTGCCTTCCAACCCTCTTCCCCTCCCCGAATGGGAAGGCAACCAGACAAGCCTTTACTCTTGTGGTTGGTGGCCAGCAGCTGTCATTGAAACCCCAGACACACTCCTAATGTTCATAGTTTCTGTTGTCTCTGCCACCCTCTCTGTGGTTGACCAGAATTATATGGCTGGTGAGCTGTTGACTCCATCTCCTTTTTCGCTTGGACCAGATAAAGGCAGCCTCATCCATCCCTGCCCAGAACATAATAGAACCTCTCCTCAATCTCAGGGTCCAGGCTCCCTCGGTAGGTGAGCTCAGGCTGGGACCCCCCATATACACACCAGCACCTCAGTTCTTTAGTATTTGGGAGAATGTGGCATTTGATGTGGTAGATGTCTTGCTTTTAAGTCGTATCTAAATTGGAAATAAGTCACTGAAACAAAATGCTTTCTCTTTCAGGCCAAGAAGACCATGATGGGAGGCTCCTAGGAAGAGCAGTGGGCACAGGTGCCTTGTATTGGCAGCACACGTGGAGACCTTTGGGGACTGAAAGAAAACTGTGGGCAGCAAAGTTCCTGGTATTTTATGGTTCTTCTCACCTTGAAACTTGGGCAGGGCAGGGTTGTTTACGAGCAGTGTGTGTATGAGGATCTGGATTTGATTAAGATGTGACGTGAAGATGATTTAATATTACACAGTTTCAGACTTTTATATGTGAAGCATCGTATAAGGAACTGGTCTCTCCTAAGGACAGAGTATCCAGGACACCTGCACCCCCACCCCACAAAGGTGGCAGGACTGGACCATAGAACTCTCTGTCACAGGGCCCTCATTTACAGCTGCTCCTAGCTGGGTGTGGTGGTGCACACCATTAATCCCAGCACTCAGGAGGCAGAGACAGGTGGATCTCTATGAGTTTGAGGCCAGCCTGGTCTACAAAGCAAGTTTAGAACCACCAGGACTTGTTATACAAACAGAACCATCTAAAAAGAAACAACCAATTTTTTAAAAAACAAAAACAAAACAAAAAACACCAAACAAAACAAAAAAACCCTGTTCTCCCCATGGGCTGGAGAGATTGTTCAACACTTCAAAGCACCGGTTACTCTTTTAGAAGACTCGGGTTCAGTTCCCCGCACCCACATGGCAGCTCACAACCATCTTTAACTCCAGTTCCAGGGGATCCATCACCCTCTTCTGACCTTTGCAGGAACCAGGCACACACGTGGTACACAGACATACATGCAAAACATACATATGAATCTTAAAACAAAAAACCCCTATTCATCAAAAGTATTCAGTCTAAGTCTGGCTCAACAAGCCCCTGGATCTGACAGTTTAGCGTCAGGCACACCAAATATGAACACAGCACCAGCATAAGGGAGCAAGCCTACAGTGTAAGACATGCCCTATGGATGGCCACCCAGGAATTGAGCAGAGGCTTTTCTGGACAAAAGCCAACAAGGAGGTTCTCTTTGGACCTTTGGTGAGGGGACAGCTATCCTTGCAGACTGTCATGGACGGTGGTTCCCGGTGGCTCCTGGCCTTTATTCTTTCTTCTTCGCAGTGGGCTTAAGACAAATTCTGAGAGCGCAGAAGAATGGATTGTGTGTGTGACTGCCACCTGCTGGGGAAACCTAGGAACTACTCAGTCCGATTCGTTTCTCTTAGGTGTGAAGGCCATGCTGTCCTTGACAGTTGGCACCAGTTTTAGAACTCTGGTTCCTGGGAACAGGGATAGGGCCAGGGACTATCATGCCCTACACTCCATGCCCAAATCTCTGCCTCCAGTGGCAGCTAACTGCTATTCTGGAACTGGCCTGACCATGTGGGAAACCCAGGCTTTTAAGATTTATGTATTCAATGTGTACGGGTGTTGTGGCTGCACATATGTATGTACACTAGTGGGCAGGGAGGCACAAAGGTGTTGGATTCCCCTGGAACTGGAATTGCAGAGAGTTGTGAGCTGCCATGTGGATGCTGAGAATCAAATCTGGGTCCTTTACAAGAGCAACAAGTGCTTTTAACTGCTAGGCCATCTCTGCAGCTTTTAGAAAACCCACATCTGATAGACTTGAGTCCATCTCAAGACATGACTCCTTGGCTCTCACTGAGACCCAGAACGGCTAGGATTCTGCCTCAATGGACAGGTGATGTTAGGTCTCAACAGATCAGATGTTGGTGTGATTGCCCAGGGACTACAGATTGTTCTCCACAGGTCCGAAGCACTCCCTAACTGAGTGTTCTTTTCTCCATGTTCTCAAGAGCTTACAGCCCAAGATCAGCCTCCTCAACCTGCCAATACCGTCTTCAAATTCTCTTGAAAGCTCACTGACTGTAGCTTCTTGCATCTTCTCTCTGAAGACTCCCAACTTTAGGCCCCACTGAACTCAGCTCCCTCAGACTTGTCTGGCAAAAAGTTCTCTGTCTCTTTATCTCCCACCTTAACCCGGAGGAGGCAGACACTTTTCATGGCCCCGCATAGATGGCCCAGGCCTACAGGCTCAGCTCAGTTCTCAGGCCTCCAGGGCCCACTCCTTCCAGCTGTCATGATTTGAATATTAGATTCTCGTTCACACAAACCTTATCCCATGGACTGATGTTAGTGATGTCTTGATCCCCAGCTAATGATTCTATTTTGGAGGCCCTAGAAACTTGAAGTAGGTCACTGCAGGCCTGCTTATGAACGTTCTGCCCAATCCTCGGTTCCTGTCCACCAGGACATGGAAAACCTACCATATGCTGGTGCTACAGTGCTGTCTGGACTGATCACACGGGCCAGGCAACCTTGGTACTGAAACAGAGCAAAAGAAATGAAGCTATGCAGCTCCTGTGGCCTTTGCACCTGCACTAGTCTCAGGCCTCCAAACTCAATCTCGGGATGCATTCACCGGCTACGACAGAGAGCTTCCAAGGCTGTATCAGCCACATGGTACCAACTGCTCAGGCGTGCAGTCAGTCTGCTTGCTGCAGCTGTGGTAGCAGACTCTTGAGATCAGGGGATTTATAAAGAATGCAAAAGTATTCCTCACAGCCTGGAAGCCCAGAGGTTACCAGTCAAGTTCTAGTACTGTGAGGGCCCTCCTGAATCTTCACTGGGCAAGAGAGCACAATTCAAAGGTTGCCTTGGTGAACCACCTTTGTATTCTAAGCACTTATACCTTCCTCCTGGTTCTCCTACTCGGAACCCTGCATCTTAGACCACACTGAACCACAGCAAATGTCTTGGCCTCAGATAAAATCTGGTTTGTCTTGTTTTAGAGACAGGGTTTCTCTATGTCGCCTTGGCTGTCCTGCAACTCACTATGCAGACCAGGCTGGTATCCAACTCAAGAGATCCACCCACCTGCCTCTGCCTCCCAAGTGCTGGGATTAAAGGTGTGTGCCATTCCTACCCCAGCTATCTGTTCCTTTGGGAGCTTGAGCTTTACTCTCTGTACCCTGCCCTACAGAAGCATGCATCCTACCCTGGGACCACTGCTACCGAGCACACCTGCTCTACAGCAAATGATTCCAGCAGCCTGCCTGTACCAGGCAGACCTGACCCAACACCTACTAGAGGTAGTAGCTGAACTGGCTGCTGCTGCCCAGGTTTTATAGGACGGAGCTGGGTGCATTATCTGCCTCTGCAGTTTTACAGTTTACGAGCAACCACCCCCTGCCCCCAAGCAATCTGTAGGTCTGTGTTTTCTAAGACAAAGTACCCTCACCTGAAGGCTGCTGACTGCAGGGTTAGAGGGGAGAGCTTGGAGGAAGAGGTGTGGACAAGGACAGCCCTGCCTACTTTTAGAACAGATTCTCAGACCAGGGAGAACAGAATGACCTCAGGACTGTCAAGCTATGTGGACGCCCAGTCCCAGCAAGGTTACAAGAGTTCCAATCTGAGGGGAGGGCCAGATGGCATCTTTCCACCAAACAGAGCTGTATGTGGAACTGGTTTTAGTCAGAAAAAGGGATGGGAGGAAGCCTGACCCTCTGTGACGTCCAAAGCACTGCGTGCATCTGGTGCAGAGACCGGGAAAGGAAACATTAATATGCATAAACAAGTCTAAAGTTTTTAAAAAAAAAAAACCGTAATAAAATATATTTCAAGAGGTGCAGAATGTACACACCAGGATGAGGCCTGGTCCTTCCCGCCCTTCATGGCAGGTCTTGGGGACAAACCAGGTTCTTGTCCCTCAGTCTTCTTACTGGGCAAGGGAGTGACAAAGCAACAGTGTTCTCTGCTCAAAGACAACAGGGTCATGTCTTCCTGCTGTGACTCCCAGGACACAGCCCTGACAGCAGCACTGGCTGGACTGACGGCAGCTGTACTCTGAGCTTGAAGCCATGCAGATACAGAACAACAAATGAGACATCCCAGGGCTTGCTAGTGGCAAGCCTGTGCTCACTGTTCAACCTCCTCCCCACACCCGGGATCAGCTGGGGAGTGTCCCGCGGCCTCCAGCCTGGATCAGCTGGGGAGTGTCCCGCGGCCTCCAGCCTGTTTGGCGTCGTCAAGGATCTTGAACGTGTTTTCCTTTAGGTAAACCAACTTGACTCGCTACTTATTAGTGGCATTTTATTTTTTGTTTCATAATCAGTTTCAAGGAATGTGGATGATAAAATCCAGGAGGGCCATGTGCCTCCTTCCCCAACCCAAGTCAAGTCATACCCACCCCTGGGCTGCCCCAGGCCAGACAGACATGGCTGGTGCAGGTTTCCAACCCTTCGGAGAACATGGGACTCGTCAGTGGAATCTGGTTGTCACTGGTTGCAAGTTAGGTGAAGACTGGCACTTTCAAAGTTGCCTGCCTTGCTGTCATGTCAGCACTGCCACTGGCAGAACAGAGGAGGTAAAGCCACAGTGCAGCAGCATCAGAGCGGAACCTTAGCACTGCCTTTCCTGGACTGGCTCAAGACCCAAACCATACTCTGGCTAGTGAATGCTTTGGTGTAGCCTTGGAGAAAGTGATGCCACAGAGTGACAGATGTCTAGGGTGGGGTGGCAGGTTAGACTTTCACAACGCATCATGAGGGCTTTAGATACCAATCCCTGGGAACACGAGACTGTGGCCTCTAGTCAGGGTGCCGTCCAGTGTCCAGCAGCAGCCTTTCCCTGACCAGGTTCTCAGGCTTCCTCCAGATCTCCAGACAACTGTTTAATCTGCCGGCTGTGCACCACGTGTAATGCAGCCCCTGCAGCCTGGCGGAGCTGGGTGTCCAGAGCACTGCGGAGGTCATTCACCTGTACACTAGGGAGGGAGTTAAAGCTAATGATGACTCCATCCTTTGGAGCCAGCTCCTGCTCTGGATGAGAGGCAAGATCCCGCCGTCTCCTCCGCAGGTCAGAGCCAGCCTGCACTTTTAGGTCTCGGTTGGGTTTGGCATTCTCTGGCTTCTGACCTCCAGGCACAACTAGTTTGGGCCCAGAGTTAGGATCTGGTCTCTGCTTTGCCTCCTGGATGGCGACACCCCCTTCTCCTCTGTGCTGCTCCTCAGCAGGTATGTGAACCCCTTGGGGGGCCTCACTTCTTACTTCTGGGTGAGAACCCTGACCTCTGTCAAAGACGGCCTGGGGTTCTGGCTGCAACTCGGCTTGGGCCTGAAAGCCCACAGCTGCTGGTCTACTGGCTGGGACCATGGTAGGTCCTGATTGCCTGGACTTGGTGTCAGAGTCCTCAGCTTCTGCCCCCACCAAGGGCTGGGCAGCCTCTTTCTGAGTGTCAGCACCAGGGGCCATTGCTTCCTTTCCAGTTTCCTTCCTTTCTTGAGAACCTTCACCAAGGACATCTTGGTGCTGCCTGGCAACCTCCTTGGCAAGCTGCTTTTCTGGACTCTTGGGCACCTCAGCAGGGTCTGGCTTGTGCTCTGGTCCCAAGTCCCCTGGGACCAGCTCCCTCCCAGCTCCAGCCACCTCGAGGGCAGGACCTTTCTGGTCTTCTCTCAGCTTGTCAGAGCCACCAGCAGGAAGGTCAGCAAGGTCTCTGCCTGGCAGCACATTGACTTCCCCCACGGGGTGCTGGTCCATGTCTTGGGATGGAGCAGGGTGACCTCTAGGAACTCCACGCACAGGTTGCAAAGGCTGTGAAGGGTCATCTTCCAATGTCTCCCCAGCATGCTCCGCCACCTCCTCCTGTTCTCTGAGTACAGCTGCCCCGAGCTCTGGCTGCATGTCTGCTGTGAATGAACGTGAGCATTGGTTTAGCTAAAGAAACAAACACAAGTTGCTGATGTACTGACTGAAAAGAAACTTTCAAGCAGTTAAGAATCACTAAGAGCTAGAGAGATAACTCAACAGTTAAGAATGCTCGCTGTTCTTGGCTAAGACCAGAGCTACTTTCCCAGCACCTATTCAGGGCAGCTCACGACTGTCTGTCACTCTGGATCTAGGGGATCCGACATCCTCTTCTAGCCTCCACATGCAGACACACATAAACACATACATAATAAAAAGAAGTAAATAAAGGATCATCAAGAATGGCACGTCCTTCACACTTCAGGCAGAGTCTCAAATCTAGCCCCAGACCTGGCTGTCTGGCCGTCTGCTCCCCAGGGCTGGGCTCTACCTACCAGGCTTAGGCTTGTCCTCCTCGCCCTCCTGTCGCTGCTGCCGGATCTCCTTGTGCTGTTCCTCAATCACTGCGAGCAGCTTCTCCTGCTGGTCCAGGAGGCGCTTCTGCTGCACCTGCTGCTCTTTGATCACCTGTAGCAGTACGGCATGGTCCAGCATCTCTGCCCTCCCAGCTTCTGGTGGGGACACACACAATTAGATGCACTCCAGATAACATTGCCAGATACCTGTGTGACTGCTGGCTTTGCAATGCTAACAGTGACCCATGGGGAGTCGGTCCTGCCATGCCCGTATCTGCAACACCAGCTGCATCACCTCAATCCCAGTGGCACAGCAGTGAGGCACTAGCGAAGGCTAGAAGGCTAAGCCCTAACCAGGGCAGCTTTCCTGGCCAACAGCTGTCCTGCCTGCTTTTACTCGCCCTTCAGTGGGTCAGACACACTGGTCGATCCCAGATCCCTGTCTGTTTCTGGCTGAAGATGCATGTCCACATAATAACTGAGAAGGAATGCACCAGAAAGTTAGTTGTAGGTTCTCTGAGCTGAGTGGCTCTCCACTGCTGCCTCACACATTTGTTCTAGGACTAACACAAGAAAACAAAACCTAAAAGCTATTGATTAAAAAAACATTTTAATGTTTTAAGAAAGTTTCTTGCAAGATGAAAAGAATCTTAAAAACAAAGTCTTTAAGTGGAGCATGAAAACCTGTCAGTGTGGCCTGGATACCAGGGAATCCAGGAAGGGAGTTCCATCTCATCAATGTGGGAAAGTCAAGCCACGAACAGCACAGGTAAGAACTTGCTATTCAAACTTGCTGTGTCCTATCCATGAGATCCTGGTGGGGTATGACCCAGCCACCGCCAGCGGCTTTTGGTGGCCACTGACAAGCACAGCGAGGGCTGGCTGGCTTCTCACTCCAAGCCCATCAGCACTGGGTCAGTTATCCACAGCAAGCAGCCAAGGCAGGTTAATCTTCACAACTCATACAGTTTTAAATTAGGCATGTTTACAAGATGATGGGTTAGGAACTAGGTGTCAGAGCATACAAACGTCTTGTGTGGGGTGAGGATGGAACCGAGCACACAAGACTTAGGCAAGCAGATCTTGGAGAGTTAAGAGGCCAGCCAAGGCTAATAGCTCCCAGGTGCGAGGCGCTCACTCAGGCTCCCACCAGTAACTAGCTGAAGCAATTCACTGTCAGTGAGCTCCCAAGGGTCACAAGTATGTTCCCATGAGCACACACTAGGGTCTCCCCAAACCCTTCAGTAGCCAGTGCAAGGAAAGGCAGGTTGGTCCATGGAGAGGATGTTGGAGCTTGTCATGAAGAAAAGAGTTGACTTCAAGAAACAGAGCTGTTCCTCTTGCCAATGCCTAAGTCCAGACAGTGGCTTGAGAAGGAAAGACCTTGTAACACAGGGCTCTTTTCTTCTCCCTTCATATGAAAAAGCTCAGAGCAGTGTCCCTACAGGCCACCTTACCGACTTGGGCGGGGGGTTGGGGGGCAGGGAGGAAGGTGTTGTATCCAGCTGGAAACCCATGTGCAAATGGGAAACAGCATGGTGACTGGCTCTTCCAAGCCTGAACCTACCAGGACTAGGTGTACAGACGGGATGGAAACCCTCACACAAGACACAGGCCACACACACAGCAGCGGGTACATGCAGCCCCAACCCTGTCTCTAGCTCAGGCTTAGGTTAGAGACACCATTAGTTGTTCTCTAAGAACAAAGCCACAGGGGCTGAGAAGAGTGAGTTGGAGGCTCAGAGGCCCCACTTGGGGGGCTGTATTGTGTCTGGAGGGGTGCCACTCCTCGGGACTGACATGTCTTCATGCAGGGTCCTCAGGGGCAGAATGTGCCACCCAGGTGCCGTCCCCACACTGTCAGAGCCTCACACACATGCTTCTTTTGCATCACAGTCCTGAGCCGTACCTGCTACTAGCTTTTTAATCTCAGCTGTCCATCCCATTGAGAGGCATATGGAAGAGAGGCACAATAGGAAACCATGAAAAGTCTCTTCTTCAGAAAGAAAAAAACAATCAAAGAATCAAACATGTTTAGGTGGCAGATTACAGAAACTGGAACCAACAAGTATAGTCAGACTAAAGCCAGAGACAAAAATAACAAGTATGGGAAGGTTTCCCATTAAGTTGTGAGCTCCAGCCAAGCAGAAGACACCTCTGGGTTCTACCTTCTGGGTCTGCACTGTCAGCCTGAGCAGTCACAGCAGCTGCATTGGCTGAGCAGCTGCTCAAGTCCGGCCTTTAGGGCTGAGTGAGAAGCAAAGCCTGGATCCTTTCAAACCCATTGCGGGGTGAAGCATGAACACCAAGACAGGCCCAGGTCAAAGATGGCTGTGGCCAATACTGGGAATCTGGCCTGGGAGACCATGGAGCCCAGGTCAGACTGTAGCTGAGGGTTCACTAGAGGGCTGTGGGCGAGCCAGCACTGCCTCTCCTGCACAGGAAACACCACAGCAACCACATGAAATTAGAATGGACATGAATGTTTAGAGAGCTCAGGGCACATTAGCCACGGCAAACTCCAAGTGCCAGGGCAGGCCTTTACTCCAGGTGTGACAAGGACATGGGGCATGCTGCTGACCACCAATGCCACACCAGCCCGACTAGCACACAGGTCCACCTCAGGCACAGCCTTCAGATGAGTCTTCACGGCTGTGCACTAAGGCCTCCCTCCTCGCCTTTAAGCACGAGTGGTAAAAATATTAACAACCTGCTTAAAGATGAAATCAAAACAGTAGTTAAAAGCCATGTGACCATGTGACACCTTTTTAAGGGGGAAAGGGGGAGATAAAAACAATCCTAGAGGTGCCAGAGGAAAACTATTGGTGGGAAATATCGAGGGGTCACTGAAAGTGCTTCCTTAGCATAAAAACCAAGCAACAGAAACTGTGGAGGCAGGAGAGATCCAGGAGCACCCATCACACCCAAGCTCATTCTGGGTCTCTTCCAAAGGGCGATGCCAGCCTCACCTTCCAGCTTGCTCCCTGCCTGATCTCCACCCGGTTCCTCGGCCTCCTTCTTCTCCCTCTGCTCTGCAGCCTCTGGCCTTTGTACGGGGAGGCCCGCCTTCCCACCTGCACACAGGGAGACTTAGCTGGTTTGTTGGAAAGTCAAAGTTGGGTGTGGGGTAAGGGGCTGGCAGGTGTTTCCTAAAATGACTCTATAGCTAGCCCCCCAGCACAGTTTATATTCAACCTGATGATTACCAGGGAAGTAATAAAAAAAATATTTAACAATCTCAGGCTGATGGCAGTGAGCCAATGTTAACTACCTTCACCAATTAAAATGCAAGCACCATCCTAACCAGCTCTTAGATGGGCACTTAACAATGTGTTACCTGTCAAGCGCTCCTGCACCGTCCCCTGTGTGCTGGCACCTGACATTTAGTGTTCTGGCAACAACTGTGTGACAGACAGTATAGAAGCTGTCAAGCTCCTGGGTTCTTCTCTACTCCACCAGCTGCTGAAGGGGCCGTGCCGTTCACACTAATCATGTGAAAGGGGAGTGGGGACTAGGAAGGACTGCCCATTTCTGCTGCACCCACCCAGGGAGTTCCCTGTGATGAAGTCCGGGAGGCTGACACTCACCAACATTGCTCTCCACAGCACTCTCCATGGGCTTCCACGGCGCCCCGCCAGCCTTCTGTGCAGACTCCTTGCCTTTGCCTTCACCGGCTCCCAGAGCATTCAGCTCCACAGAGACCCTGGCCTGGGGAACTGGATGCAGATCCCTATTTCCTGGTCTGGAATCTTCCTTCCTGGGCTGGACAGGTGGCTGACCATTTGCTTCTGGAACCTTCTGAGGATGTTCAATTTCCCCTACTGCCAGGACTTGCTCAGGTCTCTTCTCTTCCTCTCCCCTCTCTGGTTTCTGCTTCTTCTCTGACTCAGGCAGAGGTGGTACCACCTGCCTTCTGCCTGCAGGGTCTCCTTCATCTGGGAGTCTGGGAGGTGGCTTTTTCTCTTCTGGTCCTTCTTGGTCTTGGCCTTCATCCACCACCACTTTGTCATGAGGAATGGGAGGCTCATGGCGATGGGCCTCACCCATAGGGACGGCAATACCTGGAAGGATATAAGGAAGCAGATAATCAAGGACATGAGGCTGAAGAGAGGCCCCTCTACCTTCCTAGGGAATCTGAAATGTCCTTTGGCTCTCAAGTATGACATGGCCATAACCTCAGCTATCTGAGGACTGCCAGGACTCCTGGAATGGCAATGTCCCAAGAGGAACAGTAGTGGGCAGCTATCTTGGCCAAGGGGAAGGTGGAGCACAGGTCTGGGCTGAGGAAGACTGAGCCTTCCCAGGGCTGCTGACCCTTTCTCTGTCAAGGCGGCTGTGCCATTTAGCACTTACCTTGACCTGGACGATCGAGCTGTGCAGCTTCCTGCTTCTCCTTGGGAGCCTCCCCTCCAGGCACGTCCACTGGGCCCTTGATCTGGGCCTGCTCCAGTTCCTCCTTGTTCTCTGCTGGCTTTGGCTTCTCTTGGCTATCCTCAGCAAGGACTACAACGGGATCCTGGACTGCAAGCACAGCACAGTGAGCCACCAGAAACCAGGACAGGCTGTGCCATCTTCCTAAGATCAGGACCATATATCGAAGCCAAATGGCAGAGTGGAGGTACGTTTCTTCCTGTTTAATTATGATTACCAGCTAAATGGCACCGAATCCTTCCTTTTCATTCATAATAAAAAATGTCATAATTCAATTTATACCTGTAGACAGATATGCTATGTAATACTTGTCTACAACCACCAGGTGGCAGCATAAGCACACAGCCAGGCAATGTCCTTAGGGTCTCCCAGCAGGGACTAACTGCTTGCCCTAAGGCCTAAACTGAAAGGCTTTTAAGGATATGGTTGTGTGGGCCTGTCAACCTCTTGCTGTTGTGCAGAAAATTCACACCACAGGTGTGACCAAAAGGAGATGCTGCCAAAGTTGATCCTCACATGCCCACAAATGCACAGCGATCCATGTTTTGTCAGGAACCACAGCACAGTACTGTGGTTATAGAACTGGAGAAAACGAGCTTCATTGGAAAAGACTACTTTTGAGATCCAGCTCAGCTGGTAGCACGCACATACAGGCCCTGGCCAGGGCTCAGTACTAGCATAGCTTTGGAGGTGGATGTGGGAACCTTATAAAATCTAGGCCAGCTTCAGACTCTCCTGGGTTACGTGAAATCCCATCTCAAACAAAATCAAAAACCACGTTCCATAAGCTTGGCAATCATAACAGGAACTGAAGAACTAAGCAGAGGAAAAACCACCTTAGAGAACAGAACTGGGGCTGAAGAGATGGCTGTGTGGTTATTAGCACTGGCTGCTTTGGCAGAAGACTTGGTTTGGAACCTAGCACCCACACAGGGCCTCAGACCATCTGTAACTCCACTTCTAGGGGACCTGACGTTTCTTCTAGGGGACCTGACACATCTTCTAGGGGACCTGACGCATCTTCTAAGCCTTTCAGGCACCAGGCACACACAGTACACAACATACATGGCAGAGAAACACCCATACACATGCAAGAAAAAAATTAATTTTTGTTTAGTTGGTTAGTTTTGGTTTTTTATGTAGTGGTGGCTGTCCTGGAACTCAAAGATCCTGCTGCCTCTGCCTCCCAAGTGCTGAGATTAAAAGTATGTTCCACCATCACCCAGCTAAGAAGAAAAATCTTTTAAATCCAACAGCAAAGGACAGTCTAGTCTGAGTGGTGTCTCTCTCATCTTCAGGTAGGGAGGCACAGCCTGCTGCTCACTGTCTGGAGCCCTGGGGGAGGCTGCACATGGCACTAAGCATCTGGCTCAATGACCACGGTGTGGGGCTGCCCTGAAGCTCCTCTGAGAGGCCTCTCAGGAATGCCAGACTTGTCTGTCTTCTAGGATAGGAAGTGGACTGACAGGCAGAGGCTGCGAGGCTCTGAGGATTTCTAGTCCCTACTACCAGCAGCTGAGCTCTAGTCATTCGTGGCTGCTGGCCAGCACGGGACACAGGCTCTCCAAGATAGAGACAGACCTTTCATCAGGAATGGATGCCGACAATGCCCTCAGCCACCACAACAAACAAACTTCACCCGGCACACCCCCTCCCATTTGTTTCCAATTTCAAGGCAACCCCAGGATGGAAACAGGAAACAGTGTGGTGGTGAGGTTCATCTGCCCTACAGGCCAGCTGACAAGAAGTGAAGGCCTGGTGTGGCCCCAAGGAGGACCGCCAATGCTCAATGAGTCGGACCCTCATGCATTCTACAGGCTATCCCTATAGCCATGGGGCCTGCTGACAGCATTAGCAACTGGAGCCAGCAAAGACCCATGTTTGTCCTCCCATGGCAGCTGCTTGCTCCCACATTCCATCAAAGTCCTGGGCTCCTCCCATGCACAGGAATGGACCAATGAGGTGACAAGTCACATGCTCACCTGCTACAGTGCTTCCTGCCTCCCAGACAGCAACTACACTGCGAGTGTGCTTTCCTTCTTTGTCCAGTGTGGAGAGGGCCCAAAGGCCCGCCTCATGGGGCCTTGCTTGTGGAGCCAGGGTTGCTACGGGCTGTGAGTCCTCACCTCCCATCTCCCCTGGCCCTCTTGGACACAAGCTCTACCACTCCACCTGACTACCAGGCTGGAGGCTGCCTCTACCTCCCAGGACAATTAGGAGCTGGACAGCAGGCTCCATATCCCAAAGGAGCTATGCTGGTCACTGGCACTCTGCGCTCTCTCTGGATGTCTTGTTGTTGGTAGAGATAACAATGTTCACCCCCTGCACGCTGGCATCCAACCAAGAGATGCTAAACCCTTCGCCCTATGGATGAGGTCTTGCTGGTGCAAGAGCAGTCCCACCTCTCAGAGCTCTGCAACCCAGGTTCCTGCGGAAACAAAAGAAATGGCCTAATACTTTTTTGAAAGCCAGCCCGTTCTAGGGAGCTTTTCTAATAACCAGTTTCTGTTTTGTTCTCTGGGCTTCAGTGAGGAAAGTGTTACCTGCTGAGGTCTGACTTACAACCCAACCTTTTGGGCTTAGCTGGATGGCTCCATAGCTCTTCTTCCCAGTTATGGCTCACACAATGAGCTCCTGGGAGCTGGAGAGCTAAGCTAATGACCAGGACTGACACTGCGGAGTCTTAGCATCAGCAAGGACGCCTTCCCTGCTCTTCCCTCTTGGTTCCTCCTCCAACTAGCACGTGCAGCAGGTGAAGGGGAAGTCAGCACTGCACCCCTTGAGCACCACAGGCACAGTGCACACAGGTGTGACATAGGCCAGTAGCTACCCAAGGGGAACCCTTCTGATCCAGCAGGTCCCACGAGGACCATCACCTAAGGGAAGGCACTAAAAGCAGCCCACTGCTATCTCCTGGAACCAGCAGAAAAAAATGAACGAGAAAACACTAGGACAAAGGAGCACATGATGCTTTCAAACCTCATCAGGCACAGAGGAGAGGAGAGGAGGGGAAGGGAGGAGAGGAGAG
>JANHMN010000002.1:1754780-1766741 GCA_030674055.1 Rhabdomys pumilio | reverse complement strand
GGGGAGACCCTTGTCAAGAAGTCAGCCAAGGAGGGAGGAACATATAGCAGCAGGGTCTCTCCTGAATGAATCTTGACACTATCAAAGGAACTGGGGCCTCTGCCACCTCCACAAGTGGCCAAGGCAGGCAGCAGAAGAAACCATGGAAGGTCCAGGAAAAGAGCGATGACAAGAAGGCAGAGGAAAGGTCTACCCTGGAGGACCCTGGGATACGGCTGTGCTGACTGGGACCCGAGGTCACCTGTACCTGGCACCCACAGCACTCCATGGCCGCCCAGCATGGCCCCTAACTTCTACTTCCCATTAACTAACCAGTGCTGCCCCTCCCCCATGCAGCAGGAGAAGGGGATGGGGAGTGTCTTGAGCTGTGCTGCCCCAGGATGCACAAGGTGGGTGGGCAAGAGGAGGAAAGGAAGCAACAGCACGCAATAGTGCTCAGAGAAGGAGCTGGAACACTACAAAATCCAAAGTCGTCCCCAAGACCATCTAGGGAACCATCGGGCACAGAGATAAACGGCCAAATTAGACTTTCTAAATAAATAATTGTCTTCTTGAGCGCTCACAGGGACTCAACCAGGCTCACCAAAGGTCCACGAGGCCAAGCTTGGGGCCTCCAGCTGCACCTGATGGTCACGTGTGCCATGTGAGAGCACAATGCAGTCACAGCACGTGATGGGCTCTCACTAGAGCGAGCAGATTCCATCTGTGACCCCACAACATCAAAGAGATCAATAAACAAGGCTCTCAGACCCGATGGTGCAGCTGACAGGGCAGTCAGAGAAGGCTCTTAGTCCGAGCCCTGCCCAAACCAGGCAAGACCTCAATTAAGCAGGAGGCGGGGTGGTAGAAAACAGAATTAGCTAAAAAACAGACGGCATGTGCTTCTGAGGAGCCATGTGTGTTGTTACAACCTCAAGAAGAAATGGAAACCAGATGTTGCCTCAGAGGGCACAGGTGAGCAGGCTGCCTGTACATTCTATAGAGATGGGACACAGCTGCTGGCTATGACTAGAAGCTGCACAGGACAGCCACAGGAGCCTGGGTGTGGACTGAGGAGAAACTAATTATCAGCCCAGTGAGACAGAACTGCACGGGGTTCTGCTGGGGTACCAACAGTACCCAGTGCCATGATGTCCTCACTACCCACAGCAAGGGAGCATATTCAGCTCGTAGTTTATCAGGGTGCCACCATCACCAACACGCATCTCTCCCTTTCCACGTTGCTGTTTCCACGACAACACCTGTTTGTTCTCTGCTAGGGGCATGGGCTGTGGCATCAGACTGGGTTGTCCATCAGCCAGGGAGGGCATGCAATGTGCACCTCCTGCCTCAAGCAAGCCTCTTCCCAGTCCAGATTACCAGCTCTAGGCTTCTCATCATTTATCCTCAGCCTCTGGGAACCCCAGCTATCCACCAGGGTCCCCAGTGACCTTGACTTCTTGCCCTCTTGGTTCCTGGGACCTGGGACAGGAAGACTCTTCTCTGCCTTTGCCAATCCAGGAAGAGAGATGAGAGCACCCACAGCTACCTAAGCTCGGGGCTGAATGAAGGAGGGTGGCTGAGGAGAGCGCCTTGGGGCAACTACCAAGGCGGTGGCATTGGATGTGGAGCCCAGCAGAGATGATGGGAACCCAAAGATCTCAGCATCCACAGTGTTATCCAGCAGGTGCGTCACAGAGTCCCCTTCAACAGGACCTTCCCTTCTGTACACTGCAGGCATTGGATCTGAGGTAGGCAACTAGCCAATACTTCCACAAGGGCTCAAAATCTGCCAGGGAGGGTGGGACTCTTTCCTACTCAAGCATCCCCAGAACTGGAGCTAGACAGATGTTTCATATATCTGGACCCAAACCTCACTGACTTTTAGTTTAATGTGTACCACCCACCATTGCCAGAGAGAGAAGCTGGGATTACTGGTATCCAAGACAGCACCTGCTGAAACACCATATCTGCTGACACAGCTGACAGGCAGGCTAGGGGCCTCAGCCTGATGGCTAATGCTAGCCCTGTGTCACCCTCACCAGCTATGCCTGGGAAGGCCTGGGGTACATCAGCCAGAACAAACAGACATACACAGAAAATGACTCTGAAAACACACATCCTGGATCCCTGTGGCATGGTCACAGAGGGGGAAAATAAGGCACCACCAAGACCCTTGCTGAGGTGGTATGGCCAGTAATGGCAAGAATAAAGAACATGAGACAGTAAATTGAGCTGAGATACACTGGCTGGCTTTGTCAAGGAGAAAACTGGCTCAAATTTACATCCTCAAAACAAACCAATATCAGCAATACGCATAAATGTACATACCTTTTAGTCTTCACAATGGCCAACCATGAAGATCTAAGCCCAAGCTGGCACTGTGCCATCCCCTGCATCACCTGCAGAGGTGGCAGCACACTGGCCAGCCTCCATGTAGAACACATAGATAGCTTCATGGACTAGGGTTGGTTGGGCCGAAGCCTAGAACCTCCCAGTTAGTTCCATCACTCACAGGACAGACGCTACTACTCACAGGACACTCACACCATGAAAGTTCAGGAGTTTCGGTTGGGGCCCGTGTATATACCTGACAGCCGGGCTGCCTCCACCTTGATCGCACTCTCAGCATCTCCTCGCCGGCCACTGCGAGCTTCTTGCGCCAAGTCCAGAGGAGCGTCTTCGCTCACAGACAGGGTGGTGAGTGTGCTGACCACCAGGATGCCCAGGCCGACCCAGAGCACCACCTGGACCAAAGACCCCAAGACAGAAGGAATGAAGATATCCAGCTGGAAGCTATGGAGACCCTGAAGCTTCCTGGAAACAATAGGGTTCTTTTTCCTTTTCTGACACAGGATACTACATGGCCCAGGCTAGCCTCAAACTCACAAACTTCCTGCCTCAGCCTCAAGTGCTGGGATGAGTTGTGCACCAAGGCCAGGCTAAGGTCGAGTTTCTCAACTACTGTGACAAGAGAAGCAAGAATCTCTGGCAACTCTCCACTGTGGAGTGGTGGTCCATGCTCCCAAAGGACCCACAGTGTAGGCCCGTGAGGGATGTGGGCCACACAGGCTGGCCACCCTGCCATCACACTACCTACATCAATTCCCAATAACAGCTGGGACACATCGGACCTGGCAAGGTTTGATACCCTGCCAGGATAACAGGGACACAGGCTTTCCCTCTCACCCGAGGTGGGAGTGGCCATCGGTACCCGCCGCCCCAGGGGTACATTCAATGTGCTGCTGGCTTTCTTGAGGACCTTTCCAGCTGAAGGACCCTACAATAGATAATAAATCCTGTGGTACTACAAACCCTCATACCACGCCATCAGACACCTGCTAAGCCACCTCTCTGCTGTGTGTCTGGGATGCTCCCAGTACAGGTGTTGCTATCTGTGCCTTGGTCTGGCCTCCTCAAGCTTCCTGAGGGGCAGTAACTCCTAGCTCCACGGTTCTGCAAGAGGAGCTGGCAAGGTGGCCTCTTAGCCAGAGGACACTCACTACCTTGATGTCTCAGAGCCCCTAACCCTTCTGGCAGAAACCATGGCTATCCAGTGAGCCAAAGTATATGTGGGGATACTGTCTTCCCTGTATCCCCTCCAGTCAGTACATGAGTTCTACAGTACTCAGGGGTTCAGGGCCCCTGCCCTCCCACACCCTAAATTCTTTTCTTAGCTCTGTGGAGGCTGCTTCCTGAAACTCAGCATACTAATGCTTCTTATGAAGAAAACATCCAGGGCTCAGTGCTCACTGGGATGGCCAACAGTCATCTCAGGAAAACCCAACAGGACGGTCACAGCCTCTGGGCGGCACCCGCTCCCCAAGGAGGCAAGGGTGCAAGCTAGCACAACGATGGCTGATTGGTGCTGAGGCTGTCTCAGGAGGTAGATTGATGACTCAGGCTATGTCCTCATGACCTGTCCTAGGCTGCCCCTCTGTTTTCAAGGTTCCTGTTCCCCAGCTCTGTCCTGGTAAAGAACAGAAACCAGGCTCTGGATACAAAGGTCAGAGGATCCGGATGGAAGTTTAAATCAGCCACTGAAGGAGCCGAGAGAGCTTTACATCATGGTCTGGGCCCAGAATGCCCTTCTCAGTGTGACACTGACTCTGGCAGGCTAACAGAACCGGTCTCCCTCACCACCTTCTAATCCAGCGCAACACACTCAGTACTTCTCCAGCTAACGGAGAAATGACCTTTTGCAGAAGCCACAAGAGAAAAAGTTTCTCCCTAACTGCATTTCCCGCCCACTAGTGGGGCAGGCAAGGCCTGGAGAGCAGTGAGTGGAGCAGAAGGTAGAAGACTGCTGCTCTATGACAGAATCCGAGTTCCCTGACGAGGACGGAGCCTGAGGACTCTGACAGGGCCTAGTGTTCCATCCCCTGCACACCCAGCAAAGTAGGCTCTCCTAAATGACCTGGACCCAAGATAGAGACATTTGTTGGTCATTTTATGTCAGTTATTTTCAATGGGGACCATCATTTACCAATTCCATGGAGAATAACAAGGAAAGGTAACATTTCATCCATGACTTTGAATGATTTATTTCAACCTTCAGCTTTTTGAGCTTAACACCACCATCACCCAGAAAATAAAACAACAACAACCCATTAACTCTGCTGATACCGGGAGACAAGCTTCTTGAAAAACTCTAATTACAGGCCAGGTGTGATGGCACACACCATTAATCTCAGCACTCGGGAGGCAAGTCAGGGGATCTCTGAGTTCGAGGCCACCTGGTCTATAGAGCGAGTACCAGGACAGCCAGGGCTCTGTAGGGAGGCCCTGTCTCAAAGGCAAAACAAAAAGAAAAATCCCCATTACAATCTGCCTTAGAAATTGAGTTCACAAAGCTCTCGAGACAGAGCAGAGCAGACAAGAGGTCCCCAGTCCCCACTTGCCCTCCTCTTCTTGAGGACAGGTGGGAATACCAGCTCAGAGCACACTGGCACACTGAGAAACTGTGAAGTAGAAAACCAAGATTGACTTACGTAGGGACGTGTACATAGGACAAGAGTGTAATGTATTCCAACTACGATCTATGGGACCCAGAAAACAGACACAGTCCCTTGGGTGCCTGATGTGCTCCTACCTCAGGGGGCCCCCAACCTCCACTCTGAAGCAGACGCTGACTCCTGCTCCACAGAGCACAGGCCAGCAGGATGCACAGTCAAATCATTTACTGAGACCAGGGAAACAGGCTCCGCCTGCTGTAAGGATGCACACACACACACACACACACACACACACACACACACACACCCAGCTGATGGTCTCCAGCCTCCTCTTATGGAGCATGGACTCATCCCGATACACATACCTGTAAGCTGTTGGCTCGTGGGCACCGGCCTCTGCCTCTGCAACTGCCAGCCAGGCCTGCCTCGCCCGCTGTCATGCACTCACTCTCTCCTCTGAAGCAGCAGAAGACCCCAGGCAAGAGCTCCAGATCTACTCAGCTTGAGGGAGCCATGGGAACAACAAGGCTAAAGACATCAAACTACAGTCTCACCTGTAGGGGCGACCTGCCCAGTGAGTGCACTTATCAACAGCCAGGCACCTAACTGAAGCTCTCGATGACACTTTTGCCACAGTCAGAACAGAACACACCCAAAGAACACTAAGTGCTGCTGACGAGGCATGGAGCTTCTGTTAGTGAGCACCAACAAGCGGGACACACATCCTGGGTAGTGTGGGAAGCCCAGGGTCCCAAACTGTTCCTGAGCCGTACTGGGCTGTGGGTCGCTGTCCAGACTGCCACCGTGTGCGAAGCAGTGTTAACAGCTCCTTTGGAGTTCTGAGCAAGGGAATCCAGCCCTGTCTTCTGCAGGGCTGCAAGGAAGACTAGAAAGTCAGGGAGGGGAGCCAGCCCAGGGTAGCCTCAGGCCCAGGGAGAAAACCAGCCTAGCCTCAGAGTCAGCCTAGCTCCCAGAGCTGTGCCAAAGCTTCCTGCCGCGGAAAAGCTGCTTTTGAAGTGGGGATCTTGATCGATAAGCAGGATCCGGTGTGCCAGACATCTGATTTCAGAGCACCCTGCCGACTGCAATCCTGGCATCGATCCATCTTAATGCAGTCCAGAGTCAGCCAGGAAAAGACACAAATTCACCCCCTACAGTTCAGCTCCAGCTTGGGAAATACAGGAGTCTGCCCGGGGCCATAGTCCATAAACATCCTATCCCCCATTCCCTCAAGGGGCTACACTGTGGCTCCATGAGGAGCCCTAACTCCTAACACAGCAGAGCCCTAGAACTGGGCAGAGAACACACCTTTCTGTTCTGGACAGAACAGTCTATACACTTGAATTCCAGAGACAGAACACACACCCAAGGCCAGGCCACAGCTACTCAGATTCTGGTACCAGGGCCAACAGTGTGGGTGACCGGGTCCCCCTGCCTCAGGCACCTCATTCTAGCAGGCTACACGACAGGCGCTGACCTGCTGAGAGCTCACTGCTATGTGTGCACAAGTGTGTACCACTCACACTTGACCAAGATCAGCTGATTCCAAAATGGGGCCAGCAGAGCCTTTTTTCCTGGAGTAATCACTACTCTTTTAAGTGTCCCTGGGACTGCAGCGCCCCCTGCTGTTTTCATAGCAAGAGATCCTCAAATAGCAACCAACAAGGCCAGCCAGCCTCACTCAGGATTAGAGACAGAAAGCAGCTGCTGAGTGAAGCTAGGTTTTCTGTTGTCATTTCCTGGGCTAGTATCGTGTTTCCTAACTACCCTTCCTTCACGCACCTTCACACCAGCTGCCCTGAGGAGCTGACTCAGCTTGTCCCTTCTGCAGAAGCAGCTAGAGCTCCTGGGACAGGGCCTGGTTCCTGGTTCTCAGACCCGGCCACACTTCCAGAGTATGTTTTCCACAGTATGGAAGTTACCATGTGCCCTAGTCGGCCAGAATGCATACCTGGTTGAGAACAGCGACCCAGGCTGGTGGATTCATGGCAGAACGGCAGTGTCTTCCTACCCCAGCCAGACAAGGACCTTGTCAAACACTCAAGGCCTCAGACACAGTTAAACAGGCACAGGTCGAGCCTCGGCATGATGCAGTCAGTGTGTGTTTAAGACACAGCACACCAAGCTGTGACCATGCTTTGCTCATTCCTAGATGAATGCAACAGGTCATGTATGTGTGGCGACATACAGAGGCAGTTCCAGTCCCTCCCACAACAGGCACCATCACAGGCACACGATGACTCACAATGACAAAAGAAACAAGCGTGTAGCGATGGGAAAGAAGGAAGTGAGCCAGGAGATCCAGGGAGGGCTCAGTGAGGTGAACAGGAAAAACGACTACAGGAAACCCACAGATTCCCTGTACATAAACGCCTAGTGAGCACCACAAAACAAACAAACAAACAAACAAACAAACAGAACCCATACAGAAGCCAAGTGCAGAAGACAGGGAGCTGGACTGAGAAGACCTCTGGGGACAGCTGAGTCGGAAGCGCACGGTGCACATGAGCTACCACACGGGCGCTCGGTGTGCTTAAGTGCATCTGTATGTAGCATTAACGCATTCCAACAAGAACAAGACCAAGGGAAGACTTAGGTTTCTTAGGTCAGTTGATTCAACCTTCATTCATAAAATAAATCAAATAACAATCAATCAATAATGATTGATGAGAACAATGAGGAAAGAGGAGAGTTTAGAGTTAGAAAGCCAGGCATGGCAGGCAGGGTTAGACAGTGAATGACAAGTCACAATGTAGACAAGTCATGGCTCAATTGGTAGAGACCTGGTCCCACACATGAAGCCTTAGGTCGGAGCTCTGGGACTACACGAACCAGCCATGATGAAGCACACCTGAGACAGAGGCGGGTGGATCTGGAGTTCAAGGTCATCTTTGGCTATGTGGAAGGTCTGAGGCCAGCCTGGGCTACACGAGACCCTTTCTCGTAGGCCAGGCTATAAAAACAAACAAATGCAGCAGATGCTATGCCGCTGTGGTGGTGAGCAGAGCAGGGAGAGACCGACAGGAGACTGCCGTAAGGCCAACTAAGAGACAAGCCAGGACTCCCCTCTGTGAGCCACCATGTGGGTGCTCAGAACCCGACTCAGGTTCTCTGGAAGAGAAGTAAATACTCTTACATGCTGAGTTAACGCCCCAGCCCAAGAAAACCTTTCTTCCTTTAATTTTTACATTTATAAATTTTATTTTATGTGCATGAGAGCTTTGTCTTCACAAGTGTGTGCCACATGCGCCTCATGCCCACTGAGGGCGGAAGTTACAGATGGCTATGAACCACCCTGCAGAACCGGTCCCCTTCAAGAGCCACGGATCCTCTTAACTGCTGGGCCAACTCTCCAGCCCCAAGAAGGTCTCTCTAACTCTGATTCCCTCCCACCTCACCCTCCCCAAAACACCAGATGTGGTCAAACACTAGGGCCTGACAACAGGAAAACCATCTGCCACCCGACAGGCGATGAGTTACCCTCATTACAAACTGCTCCATCGAGTGCCACAGAAAAGCAGGTATCTCAGTTCCCATTTAACCCCAGCACCGAGGAGAACACTGAGGTCAGCCACCTGGCAACACGGGCAGCAACTCCAGGGAGCAAGGTAAGCACTCAGGGAAAGGCCCCAGTCTAGACTCCAGCGTGACTCAGCAGGTTGGGTGCTAAGAACTGGGAGCACGGCTCCAGCAGCCACAGCCTGAAGGACAGAACACAGCCCATGGAAGCATGCTGCCCATGTGTGCCCTTCTCAGGTACACGCCAGAGGAGAGCGGAGCATGGTGGGAACAGAGCAGCTGCCAAGATAAAAAACAGTGAGCACCAGCAACGTGAGGGCTGACAACGTTTAACCAGATCCTAGGAATGTGGCCACAGTGAACCAGGTTTGCCACAGCTAGCTACAGCCTCTGCCCATGATGTCATAGGACACACCGGGAGGTCACACCACTCAGAACCCTTGTAGCTTCTTAAACATGATGACTGAAAAATACTAAGCATGCCAAAGACAGACTAAGCCACGGAAAGCTAAGAACCAAACTGGAACACTAATCAGAACCGAGGGCAGCCGCTCCTACATTTACCATGGGGTTATTCATACCTTGATAAACCCAAGGCAACTTGAAACTACCTAGAGTTGGAAATAACAGCTAATGCCCCTGGGCCTTAGCTTCCTCTCTGATGCTGCAATAAACACTGACAACAGCGCCTAAGGGAGAAGGGGTTTACTTTGGCTCACAGTTTCAGGGTACAGTTCCCCATAACAAGAAAGGCATGGTAGCAAGAGCCTGAGGCAATTGGTCAGCTGCATCCTGGGCAGGGAGGAGAGGGACATTAAGCTCCTGCTCAATCCACCTTCTCCATTTTACAACGACTCAAGACCTGGGATGGTCCTGGCTCGCTGATAGAATGAGTATTCCCATTTGATTGGGAATGAAGATAGCGCCTCACAAGCATGCACAGAGGCTAACCTAAGCTAACCCACCATGGTTGTGCCTAGAGGCTTGTCTCTCAGGTGGTCACAGGTGCTGTTAAGCTGACAGTCAACACTAACCATCATGCCATCTCTGGTCTTTTTTTTTCCTCCCAAGACAGGATTTCTCTGTGTAGCCCTGGCTGTCCCGCAATTCACTCTGTAGACCAGGCTGTGCTTGAACTCAGAGATCTATCTACTTGCCTCTGCCTCCCGAGTGCTGAGATTAAAGACATGCACCATCACCAACCTGGCTGCCATCCCTAGTCTGGAGTGTCACTGACTTCTCTGGGAGTGGGCTGGAAGGGAGCTACAGCTTGCCATTGCTGCCCAGTGCCACAAGAGTCTTACACATCCCCGACTTGAGAAGATCAAACTTCCACAGACAGCATCTACTGAATGTGTATGAACTTCATACCACTGTAAGGTCAGAGCTGTGCAGGCATGCTGTTGTGAGGAACCATCCAAAGCAGAGGCAGCAGCAATGCTGGGGCTGAGGTAGCGTAGTGGGTAAAAGCTGCACAGCCATGAACATCTGTGTTTAAGCCCCAGCGACCATGCAGGGTCCAGGTTCAGGGAGAGAAAAATAAGGGACAGCATGGTAGAAAAGATGCCTTTGGTCTGAATATTCTCATATTCTCTCTTTCTCTCTCTCTCTCTCTCTCTCTCTCTCTCTCTCTCTCTCTCTCTCTGTCTCTCTCCAACCCTCCTCCCCCATTAATAAGTAATGTCCTGGAGTGGATAGAACTGCCTTTAGTCCCAGCAATCAGGAGGCAGAGGCTGCCTGGTCTCTACATAGTGAGTTACAGGATAGCCAAGGTTACGTGGTAAAACCCTGTTTCATAAAAACAAAAACAAAGCCGAGTCAGTGGTGGTACACACCTTTAATCCCAGCACTTGGGAGGCAGAGGCAGGGGGATCTCTGAGATCAAGGCCAGCCTGGTCTACCTCTAGGACAGCCAGGGCTACAGGCAATCCCTGTCTTAAAAAAATAAAAGACAAATGGAAATTCTTGCCTAAGTCAGTGGGTGTGCCGTGCCAAGTGGGTGTGACTCCGCAGGTGGAGGCAGCGTAGCGCACCGCCTGCACTCTGTAGCTGCAGGAAGAACAGCGCACTCCCTTACACATCCACTCTGGCACACAAGAGTATTAGTAGGAAGGAGAACAGAGACTGCTGTGCGCTTCTTGTTGCTGTAACACAGCACCAGACAGAAGCAGCTTAAGCACCAAGGTTCATCAAGGCTCGGGCTGAGAGAAGGGACCGAGGCAGGAGCATGAGGCAGCTGGTCACACTGTATCAGCAGCCAGCAAGCAGAGATGAGTCCTGGTCTCAGCCCACTCCCTCCTTGAGCCCCACCAGAGGGTGGTCGCCTGCGTGACTCTAGATCCTGTTGACAAACAATATTAATCATCACAGAGACACACCCACACCAAGACAAAACAAAGAGTGGGAAAAGCTAACCTGAGCAGAGCAGACCAAAGCAGCTATAAACCATTTAGGGACACAGACACATGGAGCAGGTGTTTCACAAGGCAAAGCACCAGCTAATGACACAGCCTCAGACTGAAAAGCAGACTCAAGGGGCTAAAAGGACATAAATCTACAACTAGGAATTATCGTACCTTTCTCAGAACTGGTAAGATTTTTAAAAGTCAGTACAAAATGCCCAGTTTGTGACGTTAGGCCCAAGCAATCAGAGAACATGCCATCGTCAGACCATGAAGCACACTTAACCAATAGCAAGGAGCTGAAACTCTCCAATGTATATTCAAAGAGTTACTAAACCCCCAAATATCTAAAAGTTGTTATGGTTTAGATTGGAGGCATCCCACAAAGGCTCCAGTGCTGCATGTTTGGTCTGGTCTCCGGCCGGTGAAACCAATCACTGAGGGAAAACAGGCTTTTCACAAAGGCTTGCCCCTTATCAGGGGATGAATCAGTGATGAATGGAGGTGGCCTCCGCCAATCTCGTCTGTTCTCTCTGCTTCTTGGATGCCACAGGTGAGCAGCCTCTGGCACACACTGCCATCACTGTAACAACACTGTAACTCATACCTAAAATGAGACCAAGGACCACACCAAAACTCTAAAACTGTGAGCCCAAATCAATCTTTCCTAAGACTCTCCCACGGGCGTTTGCCACAGCGATGAAGTCTAAGAGGCTGTGGGCAAGAGAAGACATCAATGGGAATCAATCTGTGCAGAGCTGAGCAATGGCTCAGCTGCTAGGAACACAGCCATGCTCAGAGACATGAGTTTAGTTCCCAGCAGCCATGTCAGACAGCTCACAGCACCCTGTTATTCCATTTCCAGGGGAGGCAAGGCCTCTGGCCTCTGCTAACACTTGCATTCAAACACACAAACCCACATATATACACATCATTCAAAATAAAGTAAATCTTTAAAAATATTAGGAAAATACTGTCAGTTGGAAGTGCTATCACCTCTACAATCTAGTCAGCAATGACAATGTCAGCAATTACTCGGAGTAGGTCAAGCATGCAGAAGAGCACTGACAACAAGGAGCACTGACAACAAGGAGCACTGACAACAA
>JANHMN010000002.1:1735492-1746400 GCA_030674055.1 Rhabdomys pumilio | reverse complement strand
ACAGACAGACAGACAGACAGACAGACAGACAGACAGACAGACAGACATAATAAATAACTACAGCACTTAAGTATATAAATAAGAAGAGCCAGGTGGTGATGGCACACACCTTTGATCCCAGCACTTGAAAGGCAGAGGCAGGCAGATCTCTGAATTGAGGCCAGCCTGTTCTTCAAGGCAAGTTCCAGGACAGCCAGGGCTCCATAGAGAAGCCCTTTCTTGGAGTGCAAGTGGGAGGGAAGTACTGAAAATGGTCATAATGCTTGTGGACTGGGGTACCTTCTCACACTGGTATCCCATGCACCACACACAAGGGTAGCTGGCTACAGCCACCTCAGCACCACTCTTTTAGTGGGAATGCTTTTCTGTAGAGAATTAACAATGATGTAGAGAGAGTTAAAGCAGTCTGGAACCAGCCAAGATATCCAAGCTCTTCAGATAACAATGGCAGCAGAGCTGGGTGTGGCAGTGTTCACCTGTAATCCTTGCACTTGGGGACATAAGCAGGAAGAGCACCCCAAGTTTGGGACCAGCCTCATCTACATGAAAGTTTCAGGCCAGTTAGGAATACAAAGTAAGACTCTTTCTACAAAACCAGAAAAAGATACAACACGGTCTAGGACAGAAGCAGCTCAGAGATGCCTGTGCCTGGGGTGACAAGTGAGTCACACAGGCTCTAGACAAGCATTTCAGCTGAGGACCCAGAGGTCACCACAAACATAGATGCTGATGCAAAAAAGGCAAGAGCCAGTGGTCCATCTGCAGCCCCTACAGACGGAGAGCAGAGGCCACACGGGGCCTGGAGTGCATACGGCAGCGGCAGCATGCTGTGCATCAAGGGGCGGCCATGGAACAGTTCCTACCATGACATAGAAGGCGGTGACCACGTTGAGAGACGAGGCAAATATGGAACTCATGGTCTTCACTGATGGCTCATCCAGGCTGTCATAGGTGGGCAGGACCTGGCTGTGTAAAGACAAGCAAGTCACACAGACTCTAGACAAGCAGGCTCTTGGTCTCACCCGCACCTCTGACAACTCCTAGGACTTCTACCAAAATGGCCCAGGTAGCAAGCCTCTGACACTTCCTTCGCAAAACACTCACCACAGAGTGATACCTGGTGCCAAGGTCACTAGCTAGGTGACACTACAGACAGCTGCACTGTGATAAGACCCATGACCTATACCCTACAAGGTTCCATGTATATCCCTTACCAGTGCTTTACAGCCAGCACCGTGCTGTGCATGTGCAAAGTGTCTGGGCAGGTCTGAGGAAGGAGCTGATGGCAAGCTGACGCAGCCCCACGGCAAGGGATGGGAGAGTTAAACACACACAAGTGGAGGGTGCAGCCACCTCATACCATCAACACACAAAGATGAGCACACACAAGGGTCAGCCTAGCCACACCTCCCACATAGCAGCCTCTCCCGGTGTGATGAGAAAGCTGGATTGTGTCCTGGGCCTGGTGCAGGAGTGTGCTGCTGCTGGGCAGGACAGGGACATAATAGCACAGCTGAGGACTTGGGACAGGAAAGCCAACTGAGAGGAACATGGAGGACCTGGGCGCCTGCGAGGTGTGGGGAACCGTGACTGAGGAGAGAGGGCATGAGAGTGGAAGGGGCTGCATCTGGAATGGTTCAGGCTCAGAAACTAACCAGTTAAAGAACTAAGCTAGAACAGGAGGGAAAACCTGGGTGCCTCCCTCATGTACTTCCCCATGACTATGTCCTTCCAGGAAAAGACCAAAGGCATAAAGGAAGTCAGAGTAGGACCAACCAGGGAAGTGAGTGTGTGTATGTATACAACTCACACCCATGCATGCTGGGAATCAGCAACCAGTAAAGAGACCAGCATACAGACCAGTGGAGCTCAACCAAAACTGTCCTTAAAAAGTCCACGAGAAGCAAAGAGGCATGCTACCTTGATCAAGACGCAGGCAAGGATCAGTGGGAGGCCTGGCGAAGGGAAGCTGAGATGCCTGTCCACCCCAAGCTCACAAGTCAACCTCAGCACAAGAGGTCACCACTGTAGTCAGCTAGGAGAAAAAAGGCAGCGGCACGCTCTACAGCTTCAAGGATACAGAAGGCAAGCCAGCACGAGCCCTGGCTCAGCCATGAGGTGGCAACGGCTTCTCAGGCAGGAGGCCCATCTTTGGGGGAGCTTAAACCACGCGCATGTGCACAACACAGAGGAACATATGCACATACAGGCAAGGGCACTGCAGGTGCTGTGAAGGGGAGACAGGGTGTGCCTGGACACAGTGGAAAGGCTCCATCCAATCCCAAATGCCCTACCTTTTGGACAGAGAGCATGGACAACTCCTGAGGTGGCCTCACTAGCCCTAGGCTGGAAGCGAGGTCCAAGTGCACTCTGCTCCACCAAGCTTTCTATGCTCAGTGCTGACAGTTCTGTATAACACAAGAGTCACTCACCAGGAGTAAGACCAAAAGGGCCAGAAGATGACAGGCACAAGGTAAGGAACTGGCTGCCATCCCAGCACAGACAGGCCTCTGGCACAGGCCACCGAGAGAATAACTCTGTCACCTCACCTAGCAAACATTCCAGTGCTTGTAGCCTGGGGACAGTATGTGACCAACACAGAGGAAGAGGGCACATTTAGGGCCCTAGGTTTTCCTTTCCAGGGAGATGAGTCTTAAGACTGTGGCGTGCTTCCCCGCTTCTGTAACCAGGAACCTGCACTGAGAACCAACCCACGGCTGTGCACTGCCTGCCGCGTGGCAACCGTCGAGGAAGCCCAACCGCACGCAGGCTCATTTCTAAAAAGCAAACAGGCGGGCAGAAGGGACAAGTGGTAACTAGGTACACTGCACAGGAATGCAACTTCTGTCACCAGTGATAATGGGGACATTAAACAGCGAGGCTGGAGCGCGTTCTGGTGGAGACAGAGCTGCCAAGAGGGAGTCGGTGAGTGGGAAATGACGATCTGGATCTCGCATGTGGGTGTAAACACAGCAGTGTGAGCAAATTTTCTCTGTCACACTAGTTTACGATTGGCACAATACATGCCCACTGACACCACAGGAGGGGGGCTTCTCTGCCAGCCCCCCAACACGCTGATGGTCTTTTCTCAACGATGTCGGATTTACGCTTACTGTTCCCACCCAGGCACGCACCACTAGCTCCTGCCACCCTGGTGGAGAAGGTAGTGCTGTTGCTGCTGCCGCTGCTGCTGCTGCGATGGTGGAGCAGCCCGTTCTGTGTTCACAGAGCCCCGCTTGCCAGAGAGCCCGCCCGCACACACAGGACTCAGATACATCCTAGCAGCAGCCTCAAGTCAATGTTTGTGCAACATCTTTTTAAATATTCTTAGAACAGCTAAATTCTGGCAAAGCACTCGGGACTCTTCACAATCAGATGGCTGGGTTGCTGCTGCACCCCACAGCCAACTCTCCCCTCAAGGGATCTGGGAAACTCGCTGCCCTTGCCAGTTAATCCTACCAGTAGTTTATTTCCTGGTTAGCACAGAACTCTCCCCTCAGCCTAGAGGAACCGGCCACACGAGAACAACCATCACTCCTAAGTGGCCAGAAGCGAGAAGAGCAGGATGCTGACCCCACAATTTCTCCCTTCAACCCCTCTGGTCCACACCGTCAGCCCCACCCCTCCCCTTTCTCCCACCTCAGAAGTACTTACGACTGACAGGCAAAGGACATGCCAAAGATGGGGACACAGCGGAAAACACCTTCCCAGCGAATGTAGCTGATCCGCTGCAGCCACTGCCCACTAAAGAGGCCGTGCTTGAGGGAGGACAGCACAATCTAGACCAAGAAGAGAGTGAGACATGGGGTCAGGAGACAGTGTGCCACAGAAGAGGTATAGGAGACATCAAAGCTGGCTTATTCCTGTAGCCTGAGGCTGTCTGAAGGGGTAGGGGCCCCATCTCGCCTGAATCCCTGGCTTATAAGTCAGTCCATGCATGAAGCTGCTTACACACTACTGAGGGCTGTACTCAGCTGCAAGGGGTTTCTGCATGTGGTGGAGCGGCTCCTCTATGGGGGCCTCAGAGTGGACACAGAAGCAGAACCTCACTCACTAACTCAGCCCTGATACCTCTCTCAAATTACAGGGAGCAGTCCCTCAATATGGGCGTGCCCTTTATGTCCTTGCTCTGGACAGGCAGACACAGTCATCTTTCAGGAGCTCATCCCACTGAAGATACGGCTAAGAGTAAGGAGTTAACTGTCACTGGCTGGTCCCAAGAGAGCTAAGAGCATATGGGGACCATGGCTGCAGAGAAACCTACAGCCAGACCAGTGCACAGCTCCTGCAAGGCCACTTGGCCCCTGCTCTAGAGAAGCACAGGGCTTCCCTGGCAAGTGAGGGTAAGCCCCAAGGGTTCGTCAGAGTCAGGCAGCGAAGACTAAGGACTCTGGAGGAAGTCCTCACACCTCATCTTCCAGACTGTCCCCAACAGAGGTCATTTAGAAAAACGACAACAGGCACCATGTGACAAACACTAGCTCCTGCACCTGGTTCCATGTTCCACACGAAGGATCGTCCCATAAAGCACACAGTACCTCACTTGCTTTCCACAGCCTGGGTAAAGCGACCGTGGTTTCGAAGCACCTTTTGTATCCTGCTGCCCAACTGCCCTGCCTCTGGCTCACCGACCAGGCATACAGATGCATTATAGTAACTCTACCACAGACTCAAAGCCACTTTCTCATAATGCCCCACAAGGCAGCTGACGGCTACAGGAGACTAAGGCATGGACACTTACGGCTCTGAGAAGGACTAAGCCACAAACACCCCCTTCGCAGCGCCTGTGGTGCTCACCACAAACATGAAGACAGTGTAGAAGAGGAGCGCCATGGCACTGAAGGACTGGATGGAGGCCATCATGTTTCTCTGCAGGCTGAGCGGAAGCACGATGAGCAGGGACACCGCGAAGAGCAGGAACACACGGAAAGTCCTGGTCACCTGGAAGGGAGTCCGGAGTCCTCATGCTCTGAGCCCTGAGCTTGCTCACTCCCCAGACTCATCTTACCGGTGTTGCCGGGGCAGGAGCCACCACAGGCCGGGGAGCACATTGAGGCCTTAAAGCATTAGGTGGTGTGGTCAAGTCTGGCACATACAGTCTGAAAGCTCCCCTCTCAGTAGCTATGTGGATCAAGGTACTGAACGCCTCTGGCCCTGCATGGTCCACCCAGGCTCCACACTGAGACTAGTCAGGACAAAAAGATTAGCTACCCAGCGCCAACCCCCCGTGACAGTGTCCGAATGTGGCCAGAACATGTAAGAACTGCACTACTCTGGAAGTACCCTGCACAGCTAGTGCCAGTAGCTGGTGGAAGGAGTCACCAAGTCTCCACACAACTCAGAGCTGTCTCTGCCACAGAAGGAGATTCTGATCCAGAAAATTCTCACAAAACTCCAGGCTGGCATCTACTGACAAGCAACGGTCTGGGGATAGCTACCATCTAACTCAGCGGCAGCCAGCACGCTCGACTTCCTGGATCCTTCATAGATGACAGCACAGGCTGGAGGCGAAGGGCTCCCCAGCTACAAACACCTGCAAATCTAAAACAAGCCCACAGCGCTGAGCGTGGCAGCACTGTGCACGATGGGCGGTGGGAACAGAGGGCTCTGTACACGCTCTCACTGTGGGGGACCATTTGCAAGGCCGCAGAGGCCGACACTAACCACCCTGCAAGTCTCTCAGAACTGTAGCTGAGACATCTGACCCTGGCACAGATCTGTAGGTTTTGAGAAAGGACTCAAGTAACTGTGTGAGAGACTGACCCACAGCTCTGCTGCACCCATGGGAGACAGGGACATGGAAAGCCCAATGGGAAGACACCTTCAGAAAACGGACCAGGGCCAGGCTCACAGGACACTCTGCAAAGTTCTCCCATACCATGCAAATCCAACACGTATTCATGAGAAGGACCACCCCTCAGCTGACACCTTTACAAACTAAAATCCATCTCTACCTATCTGATAAACAAATATGAAGGAGTCTTCACAGAAAAGACCCTCCAGGGCCATGAGCCCACTCTCCCCAGCCAGTCACTGGCTACAGCTCTGCTCCCCAGTAGGGGAGGAAGGCTGTGTGGAGCCTAGTTCACAGGTGGAACCCTTCTGGGGCAGGGAGTGGCAAGCTTGGCGCATGACAGAGCTGTCACAGGCCCTGGGAGCAGTGCTCTCACACCTTCCTCAGCAGGGTGGGCCCCAGCTCCCTGCCTCAACATACCAATCAACAGCCAGGCACACGAGCTACATGAGGGCCTGGCCTCTTCTGCCTTTTGATGAGCAGCGCTGGAAGGCTGAGGCAACTGACCTGCACAATGGTTTGATCTATCATACCCTCCCCCTTCCTGCCTTCCATCTTGTACACTACCCAGCTGTGTCACAGCCTGCTCTTCCTCTCTCCTTCTCTCACTCTCCTGGTACCTCACAGACACTACCCCAGCAAAGTCCTGAAATCCAAGCCAGGGAACTTGAGTGGCTGGCAGGCACAGGAAGCTTGGCCAAGCACACTGGTCTCAGCTGGCTTAAGGAGAGGAGGCAGCAACCACAAGGATTAAAACAGACCAGACGTCTAACAGTGTCTTACCTGTAATCCAAGCAGTGGAGCGAAAAAATTGGATCCCAAGTCACCAATCACGACATAGAAGGTAATGCAGGACCCCAGCATCAGCCCAATCATGCTGTGGAGAGAGATACCCAGAGCTCTGAAGTCCTAGTTAAGAGGACTGCTGTGTGATCAAAGCTAGGCATCTCTGCAGACTCAAGACTCAGGTACCCCAAGTCTGACACTGAGGACCAGATCTAGTTCCTGGGCTTTGCTGACTTGACACTGCCAGAAATCTGGCCGAGTTCGAGGCAATTTTAAATGTCTACATTCAGAGGACTGTGGGAAGTCTGGGGGCTCTCCACTGCTCTTGGGACGAACACCAAATCGCACTGGACTCGTCTCTATGTGGTATTTTATTTTCCTTCCACGGGAGCTTCAGAAGCCCTTCTAGGACAAGTAATACTAGTTAAGTTAAAAGAATAACCAACTGCTTCTAAAAACTGTTTTCTTCTATGTTTACAAGTCCTTGATTTAGAAGCCTAAAAGTGTAATTTTCTGACAAATTTTTCCAACTCATTAAAATTTTACTCTCAAAAAAACCCATTCAGTGTAGGGCCTCCCTTCTGCGGCAGAGTTGGGGGCACAGTTTACATAACAGCATCAAGGTTAGCTGTACTTAGAGTGGGGGGTTTGTGAAAGGGAGACCAGGAAAGGGGAATAACATATAAAATGTAAACAAATAAAATGATTAATAAATTAAAAAAAAAACATTAGCTATACTGAGAGCTACTCCGCAGTACTCTCCAAGCCTCTTGTTCTCATACGGCTTTCAGTTCCGACAGCCAGTGTAAGGTCGCAGTGAACTGACTACTGTGTAGCGACTCCTCAGGAGCACATTAGACATTATAAACTGGCCACGTGTGAAGCACAGAGTTCATTTCCTGACAGGCTCCAGCTCCTTCACTGCTGCAGAGAGAAGGATGGGACTCAGCGAGGATGCACCGCTCACCTGGTCTCCACCAGCATCTTCCCGGCCTTGCCGTAAGCATGGAACGCTACAGAAAAGAAAAGAAAATGGCTCAGTCCAACAATAAGAAACACTTTGGTTAGAAAGCCACTGAGAAAAGCTGTGAGAGGCAGTTTGCTTGAAGTTTCACAGATAAGGAGATACTTTAAACTCTGGTGCCAGACTTTCTTTAGACCTACCATCCCCAAATGAAACAACACGAGGCAAGAGTAAAGCAAGGAATCACAAGCAAAGAGACACAAGCAAGGGAGACACAGACACAAGCAAGGGTTTCTGTAGTTGTTTCTTATGAAATATAAAGGGGGAAACAGAAGTCAGGACCCTGTGAGGTACTGGGTTCTGCCCATGAAAGCTATGAACAGGCTTGGAGCAGTGTGAAAACTGCAGAGCCAGCCCCACTTGGGGATACGGGAAGAGAGAGAACTCAAGAGGGGTCCAGAAGGTTCAAGCCCCGCTCCAGAGCCCAGTATTCATGTCCTGCTCTGCAAGGATGCTGCTGAGGGCTTCATATTTGTCCTCTGATTGTGACTTACAGAAGGAAACTGAATCTTTGCAAGCATGGCTCTCTGAGGAAGGAAGGAACAAGAGCTCTGAGACTTGCCAGTGCCCAGGACAGCCAGGGACAGAGCCCTGATAGTGGCCAGCAGGCATGGCCAGAGCAGAGTCCTACCAGGAAAGGGTCTCCATCTTTCCTTCCTGAGCCACAACTATTTATAGCCAGCAGATGAGAGTAAAAGCTGACTCCACTGGTCCTCACAGGACCTTTCCAGTTATCTGGTCTCTACTGTCTCCCCCGTGGTCCAGCCAGATGAGAGCAAAGGGAAGTAGCTCTGGTATTCTGGAGAAGCCACAGGCAGTGCATGTGACAGGATGGCCTCAGCCTGTCACAGCCCCAGCTTCCTGCCTCGTTTCCTCTCTTACTCTGGGCCAGTGACCCTCTGAGGTTGGAGATCAGGAAACACATGCACTGGGTATGAATGAACCAAACAAAATCCTTGTTACTTTTAACTGAGGAAGAGGCAGTGTTGGCAAAAGACAGACAGTTGGCATCAGCCTCCACTTGGCCTGAGAACAATAAGACTTCAGCCTCCAGGGGTCACTCTGGCCTTTCCCAGTCTCATCTGGGAAAGGAACCTAACATGCCCCTCAAGCTCATCTAGCAAGAACTAAAACACACTTCACAATGTTGCCTAAGGTCTGGATAGAGAATTTTAAACGATTAAAAGAACCCCAGAGGTGATGATCTCCATAGTGCCTGCCATATCACCAAAGGGGCTCTAAGCCCTGTGCTAGAACACTCAGCATACAACGTGGAGGGCCAGCCGGTCAGTGATGGCACATGCCTTTAGGGAGCCAGAGGCAGGAGATGTCTGGTTCAAGGCCAGCCTAGTCTACAAAGTGATTTCTAGGCTGGCCAGAGCTGTCCCCCAAGGGTGGAATCTCTGGCCCATTCCCACTCCATCTCACTCCTTACTCTCTGACAGGAAAGTGGGTCTACTGCATACTTCATACAGAATACTCTGCCCTAGAAGAAGCTATAGGAAAATGGAAGCCACCAGCTAGTCAAGAGACCAGAGGAAGCAGCACTCTCTTCTGCCAGGTCACTCTGAGCAGGACCCAGGTCAAAACTAGGCTTTCTGCCCACCTACCTGAGACCTGAGATGCAGGACCACAGGGCGCCAGGCAGAGCTGACTCCACCCTCCACCTGTCTGTAACTCAGCAAGGCAAGAAGGGGTGCTATTCAAGATAGGGGAGCAAGGGGGACAGATGAGGTGGGAGGGGCTGCTGTTCATGACTACCAGGCAAGCACGGATGAGGCAGGGAAGGCTGGGCAGTGGCTTCAGTTGAGTACTGCTGGAGGAGGTGTAAGGCAGCCCAGCAGCCCCCACTGCCAGGTGAGCACAAGGCCAGCAGCACTGGGCAGGAGCACAGTGAACACTGTCAGCTCCAGGAGGCTCCAACAGCTCAGAAGCAAGGGTCAGCAAACTCCACTTCACAGTCTTGCTCACCAAACCAAGTGGCATGTACATAGGTCACACTGCTCGAGGATGTGCAAGAAGAAAGATTCAGCTACCAGAGCCTGGTGGGCACTACTCTATGAAAGGTGAGACGCACACCAACCATAAGCCATGGTGACACAGACCCAACGACATCCACTATTCACTGATGAGACCTCAGGTCAATGACAGTAGGCTCTACTGCTATGGGAGGTGGCTTCCCTCCCAGAGCACACACTCCTAGGGCAGGGTCTAAAACTCAGAAGAGTTTCCCAGGAGTCACTGATATGTCTGTGTTACCTTCTACCCTGCTAAGAAAATGCCTCCTTCAGATTCCCTGTAGCATTCCTGACTGATGTGGGAGGAACTGGCTCGCTGTGGGCACTGACATTCATGTACGTCCTCAGTTGTACAAGCAAGCAAGCATAGCAAGACATGAAGAGCAGCCCAGTAAGGACGCTCCTCCATGGTCTCTGCTTCAGTCCCTGCTCTGACTCCCTTCAGTGGTGATCTGAATGTGACCTGAGAGTCATAAGATAACCCTTTCCTCCCCACTGGATTTACCCATGGTGCTTTAGTACACACGAGAAGCCCTACCACGCCTGCTGAAGTGAAGTGAGGTTTGAAGGTCATGGTGAGTGTGACAAGCTGGGCACGGAATCCAAAATCACTACAGCAAAAACAAACAAAGCAAACTGGTGCCCAAATTCATCAACAACCCCCACTGTGCTACAATTCTACATTCTAAGACATTCATCCTGCAGAGCTGGGGAGAAGGGACAGGGGACAGGTCACTGCCACAGTTGCTGATACTGTTAAGACTTAAATGTGAGAAGAGAGGTCCCCAGTCCTCCCATTGAGTGCAAATGATAAACTGGCTCCTTGTTTGAGACACGACTACCACCCTGGAAATAAATTCTTCCATAGTCTCCAAGTGAGGACAAAGTCCATCTGCCCACCTCATCTACAGAGTGCCTGTGCCCGTGACCCCACCCAGGGTCCACTCACATGCATTCACAGACACAGGCCATCTGTCAGGTCTGCTGTACCTTCAGGGAAGGAGGGGCTCACTTCCAAGCACTCTGATGGGCTGTGGAGCTAAGTCCACACTGAGACCAAGCCCACCAAGAGAACAAAGGACAAGAGAGAAGAGCAGGCGTCTGTCTGTCCAGCTTCCTAACAGGGCTCCACACCACCTGTAGGGTTACCGTGGCAGGAGGTGGCACAGTGGGCCCTCCTCCCCACTGCTCTGGCCTCACATAGTCAGTCTCCAGGAGGTGGCACAGTGGGCCCTCCTCCCCACTGCTCTGGCCCCACACAGTCAGTCTCCAGGAGGTGGCACAGT
>JANHMN010000002.1:1682887-1735482 GCA_030674055.1 Rhabdomys pumilio | reverse complement strand
TGGCCCCACACAGTCAGTCTCCAGGAGGTGGCACAGTGGGCCCTCCTCTACACTGCTCTGGCACCACACAGTCAGTCTCCAGGAGGTGGCACAGTGGGCCCTCCTCCCCCCTGCTCTGGCCTCACACAGTCAGTCTCCAGGAGGTGGCATAGTAGGCCCTCCTCTCCACTGCTCTGGCCCCAGTCAGTCAGTCTCCAGGAGGTGGCACAGTGGGCCTTCCTCCCCACTGCTCTGGCCTCACACAGTCTCCCCACCTTGCAGACAAAGGAAAACTGGCACTGAGCTGACAGACCCAGAAGACTGTCTGGGGACCTGAGAGACTGGGGACCAGAGAGATCAGGACTCTAAGAAACTGCCTAGATATCTGAAAAGCTCTGGACACTGGGAAGACTGAGGGTCCAGAAGACTGTCTGGGGGTTCAGGAGATTGTCTGAGAGCCTAGAAGACTCTATGAGGGCCCATACAAACAAGCTGCCTTGTTTAGGATCAAACTTACAAGACCACTGCCATCTGGGAATCTGTTGTTTCCAGTGGTTCCAGCGTTCAAAGACAGCTGGAGCCCAGGCAGCGGCATTCACAGGTGGTGTCCATCTGACCTCTTTCCTTGTCTTGCACATCTGGACAAACTGGTTTCACTTCTCAGGAACTGTTGAAGAATAACGACTGGCCAACCAACTACCGGATGCCATAACCTCCCCAGCCCAGGGCTCACACCTTTCAGGACACAGGAGTCTTAAGCTGGAACTTAGGCAACAGTCAACACACCAGCAGAGCTCTTAGAGGGAGAGGACCATACCGCAACATGGCTCCTCACCACCAATGGCACTCCCCAAGCGCCTCACTCCCTAGAGACTAGTAGCGAGCATTTCATCTGGTAGGACAGAACTAGGCCATCTCAGTGTGGGTCAAGTTTAACTGATAAGTCTCACTTCCTCAGGTGGCAGTGAAAGAATATCATTGGTATCAGGAAAGGAAGAGTGGGAAAGCATCCCTTGGGTTCTACAGCCAAGAACAAGAAGCCACACTGCAGAAGTCCATGTGCATCTCTAAAGCGGCCAAGGCAGAGGAGGCTTGGCACCTCACACCTCTGCAGATCACTCCGATTGTGCCGTTTTCTTCTCCTGACAGTGAGAGCTGGAAGGAGCCAGGCACACTGCAGGTGACAGCAACATCAGCCACACAGGGGCTGCCGAGTGACGGACATCCCCAGGAGCCCAGGGATTTTCTTTCCACATTCTCCTACAAGGCTAAGCCCCAAGCAGCAGAGTGACATTCCCATCCCCATGCCAAAGAATCCCAGAATGAGCTCCACAGCAAAGTGCAAACCTGGCAGGCAGAGAACCAGGCTTTACAGGCTAACACTCAGGGAGAACAAGACAGTGAGGCCCCCTCAGTGCGGCTGAAGCCAAACCACCCAGAGACAAGTAGTAAGTGCTCTGTTGAGTATCTGTGGCTGATGCTGTTTACAAAGAACTAGAGGGAACAGAACTGCAACCAACAGTCCTGAGAGAAAGGCCCACCCTTTGGGCAGATGGAACACAGAGTCTCAGCCACAGGCTGCACTCAAGAGTTTCCTGTGTGGACTTCCAGGAATCTGAGATGCTCCTTTCAGCCACTCAAGGCTTTCAGAACAGGAGAGCTTTCAGGTACAGGAAGCTAGAGTCAGCAAGCAAGCAGGCTTTGGGCACAGTGATCCTCCTGGGCTGGTTAGGTAAATGAGTGCATCTGCAAAGGAGGTGTGGGGCTCAGATTCGAAGAGGCCGCTGCTCTGCATCCTTCCTCTCAGTTCTAGTCTAAAGCAGGCAATTTGGGGAGGGAGTTGGGGCTGGGTTTTGAGACAGGGTTCTCCGTGTAGCCCTGGCTGTCCTAGAACTCACTCTGTAGACAAGTCTGGCCTCCCAAGTGCTGGGATTAAAGGTGTGCATCAGCAGACTTTCTTATTTCTGAATAGTGTTATTAATTGAATGCTTTGGGAAATTATTTAATTCAGCACACAAAAAGCAGAACAAGTAGATCTCTGTGAATTCTCAGCCAGCCTGACACACAGAGCAAGTGTGTCTAGGCAGGACAGAAGCTTTGTCAACAACAACCACCACCCACTAACAGTAATTTGTATCTGTCTGTCTATACATACATACACTTCTATTCATTACTGTGTGTGCATATGTGTGTGGATGCATTCTGCCACACTGGACATACAGATATCTAAGGACAACTCTGTGACTGGGTCTTCTACTTTTATCACCTGTCTGTGGGTTCCAGGAATGAAACTCGGGTTGTCAGGCGTGTGCACTAACTCACTGTATCATCTCACCAGCCCATGTTTTGTTCTTTTGAGATTTTTTTCATCTAGCCCAAGCTGGCCTCAAATATGAAGCCAAGCAGAGGCCGGTCTTGAAATTCTTAGCCCCTGCCTTACCAAATGGTGGGGTTACAGGTACACACCACAGTGCTGGATTACAGGCACACACCACAGTGCTGGGTTACAGGTATACACCACAGTGCTGGGTTATAGGTACACACCACAGTGCTGGGTTACAGGTACACACCACAGTGCTGGGTTACAGGTACACACCACAGTGCTGGGTTACAGCAAACACCACAGTGCTGGGTTACAGGCACACACCACAGTGCTGGGTTACAGGCACACACCACAGTGCTGGGTTACAGGTACACACCACCGTGCTGGGTTACAGGCACACACCACCGTGCTGGGTTACAGGCACACACCACCGTGCTAGGTTACAGGCACACACCACAGTGCTGGGTTACAGGCACACACCACAGTGCTGGGTTACAGGTATACACCACAGTACTGGGTTACAGGCACACACCACAGTGCTGGGTTACAGGTATACACCACAGTGCTGGGTTACAGGTATACACCACAGTGCTGGGTTACAGGTATACACCACAGTGCTGGGTTACAGGCACACACCACAGTGCTGGGTTACAGGTATACACCACAGTGCTGGGTTACAGGCACACACCACAGTGCTGGGTTACAGGCACACACCACAGTGCTGGGTTACAGGCACACACCACAGTGCTGGGTTGGTTACAGGCACACACCACTACACTCAGCAGGCATTAACACTGAAAAACACTGCACTCCAAACAACTTCTTGAGAAGAATAGAAGAACAAGAGCTGAACAAGAGGAATAAGATGCCAGGCCCCTCTTCCCGCTCCCCACAAGAGCATCCACTTCATGGGAGGGGCCTATGGCAAGAGCATCCCACTTCATGGACAGGGGCCTTGGCTCCGCCCGCACTCAGAAAGCCAGGTCTTACCCAGGCCAGCATAGGTTCTCCTCTTGCTCAAGCTGGCCGACTTCACCAAGAACATGCAAGACTGGTGTGTCATCCAGGAGCAGAAGACCAGAAGCAGGGCCCCCAGAACAATGCCGCACTGAAGGGTGGAGAGAAGAAAAACGTTAACAAAACCAGGCCTTCTTTGAGTCCCCACATCATACATGCACAGCATGGGGGCTCATTCAGGCCAACAGGCTCCATCTGTTTCCATCGACCTCCTATGGGTGAAACCTCAAAGTGATATTTCCCTGAAAGAGAAGCAGGATCCTTGAGTCTTGTTTTAAAAGGGTCTTGTAAGTCCTCAGTCTACTGGGTGAGGCCATCAGCAACCCACAGTCCTTACATGCACCTAACATGCAGCATCTTTAATCACTTTTCTCAACAGCCCTATGTGGTAAACATAGTCTGGAAGGACTAAGAATGGTGTGTGCCTTTCTTACAAATTAAACAGGTGTTGGCCCTAAGACCCTGCACCTGCTCTTCATCAGAAATGAAACGCCTGTGCACAAACCATTTACGAGTGGGCTTAGCCATAACCCAACAGAAAGAAAGAACGGTCAACGGCCTTCAAAGGTAACTAGAAAATCAACTCTAGTCCAACCATGCAAATGAGTATTATTAAGGTTCAATGGTTCAAACGCACCATGCTGCAGAAAAGGAGCATGCAGACAGCTTACTGTGGGCTGCCAGGTACAGAACACTTAGGAGAGACTGGTAGCTGGGCCAGGACAAGAAGTCATAGGGCTGAGGGAGGGACAGCTGTTGATAACAGAGGGGCAGAGATGACTTTTGGGGATAACAAAGCTCCTCCCTGTTCTGACCACAGTAGCCACACACTGTATACATACATCAAAACCCAAAGGACCACACCCTAAAACAGCTACATTTTGTTACCTGTAAACTGTCCCTCAATAACTCTGACAATTAAGGCAACGACGGTTTGCACCAGGCATGATGGTACACAGGCTTTAATCCTAGTATTCAAAAGACAAAGGCAGGTGCATCGCTGTGGGTTCAAGGCCATCCTGCTCTAGTCTACAAGGTGAGTTCCAGGCCAGCCAAAGTTATATATATAGTAAGAGTATGTCTCCAAAAAAAAAAAGACACTAGTAGTTTGAAGATGTAATTCAGCAGTAGAATGTTATGTTTGCCTGGAATTAGAGCTTCAGCACTACGATAAGTACACAAATAAAACAAAATGCTAGCACTGCTAAACCAGAACAGTGTGTTGCCAAGATGGGAGTAGAGAGTAAGAACATGGGGGTGCTTTCTACTCAGTTTGCTATAAAGCTAAAACTGCTCAAAGTAAGTCAACAAATAAAGCTTATCAATATAAAAAAGCAACCACAACATAACATCAAACTCTCACCAGAATGGTCTAAAGACCTGTGATACCAAACACTGCAGAGGACAGGATGCACTTGAGTATCTAACACCTGTGTTGGCCGGCGCTCACTCGCTCGCTCTCTCTCTCAGGCACACATCACACACACACCACACACAGGAACACCACACACACACACCACACACACACACCACACACACACACCACACACACAGGAACACCACACACAAGAACACCACACACAGGAACACCACACACACACCCACACACAGGAACACCACACACACACACACACACACACACACACACAGGAACACCACACACAGGAACACCACACATACATACACACACACACACACACACACACACACACACGGCAGGATCTGTGTGTCCCCCAAAGGAACACAGGTCTATCCAACCACATGTTGATTCCTACACACCATGTTCCCACCTCCTCCAGTCAAACCAGGCCACACCAAACTCTGGCACAATCGAGCAATGGGTGGTAGTCTTCTGGTGGGCAGCAACAACTGGTAAGTGTGCCAGCATTATGGGATCCCAGTGTACAGCAAAGTACATATGTTCCTTTACCTCATGAAAATTCATCAAGAGTACATTTGAAGTATATGCAGTTTTCCACACACTAAATGTTTCTTTCTCCTATTTAATTGCCAGAATTACTAAACAAACTAACCCTAAACCCAAAGTTTTCTTAACTCCCACTAAACACTAAGACATTCCCCAATCCTCTGCGGGACTCAGACAGCTCTGCCCCAAGGTTCCTGGAGGACATAACAACAATCCAGTGATAGGAAGTGGCTGCTTCTAGTCTCCCTTGCACACCGAGTTCCAAGTCCTTCCAAGCTCTTCTCCATCTGCTCTAGCAGAGGCCTAGCACCCCAGCACAGCAATGTTCCAATCTAGAAACTGCTCAACCACCTGAGCCCAAACAGCTACCTTCCCAGTCAGCTACCACAGACTCCAATAAAGGGTCAGTTGCACTCAGACGGGCAGCAAAGATGACACAGTTCATTTGGAGATTTGAAACCAGCCAACACTCAAGTCCCAGGATGCAGTTCTGCTGACAGGCAGTTTCCATGGACACTGGGACACGTAGGCACTCCAAAAACAACCAAAACCATCCCCCAACAACTCAACGACACAGATGTCACCCCAGAGGATCTAGCTCTGTCCCTCTACCTACATCTATCAACCATATCAAATACCCCACCAGGGAAACCTAGATTCGTTCTCAATCAGGACAGGATGTAGAGGATCAAAAACTCTTTGATTAAAAAAACGTGTTTCCTATTTTTAGCCTTGAGATGCGAACCATAAAACAAGCAAAGTAGTTGTTAGTCTAATATTATCAAAAAACATTTTCAGTTCCAAATGTCTATCAAGGATCAATCTTCCACCTCACCTCCTGGGTGTCATCAGGTAGAAGGAGTGGTCTTTGCCTTAAGATTACACTGTCTGGATTGCACAGGACAGCGGCACACGTGGCAAGGATGAGTGACGGGGAGCCCCACCACTTCCTTGTTAGGAGAGTCATTACCCAATTTGACGTTTCCATCTGCTTCCGCAAATCATTGGTAGAGTCAACAGAGCCACGTCGAAATGACCATCTTTTCATGTGGCATTCAACACTGGAGTAACACCAAACTTTTTTGTATGCCTGCTTTTCTAACTGCAGTGACACATACACAGATCAGACCAAACGAATGCTTTAAATCACCTTGATTAAGCCCTGATGGTAGCCGAAGCTGAGGACGGGCATGCTTCCGTGCAGTCGGTCGGAGTCAAAATCAGGACTAACAAAAACACTACCAATCCGCTAACTTATCGTTCTATGTGCCCTTCCTACGGTGTTAGTAAACGCGGAGCCATCAGATCCAGACCATGGACTTGCTTCGAGGACGTTGCTTGGGTCTCTTCCCTATCCGCCGGGCTCACACACTCTTCCCACCAGGGGAGCACTTCAAACCGATGCCCCCGCGTCCCCGACTCACCTGTTTGAAGCAGAAAGGCATGGTGAGTACGCTGACTCCCACGATGCTGTTTACGACGTTTGTGATCAGCCCCCACTTGGAGGTGGAGGCGGCGGTCATTTTGAGGGTCTAGGGGCCGGGACAGCGCGACCCTAGATAACCCTAAACCTGGAACAGGGGGCCCGCAGACAGGCGTCGCGAGGTCAGCCTCCAGACCCTGCCAGGCTCCGCAGCAGCCTCACAGCCATGGTCCCAGGTTCCCGCCTCCGCCTCCGGAGACTGAAGCGGAGACCCGGAAGCGCCGCAGGCAACGCTAGCAACACCTCAGCTCCGCTTCGCTGCCTTCGGCACACAAACTTCCGCCTTCGGAGCGTACTCTGCAAGGAAGTGACGATATCAAGGGCGGGATGAGGCGGGACGCCAGCCAACAAGAAGCGGATGTGTATGCCCGAGGAGGCGTGGCTCGGGTGGGCCCCAGAGGCGGGGCTAGGCGTAACTCTAGCCAATAAGAGGTATGTGGGGGCAGGACGGCGGGACGTGGGGCGGGGTCTGAATCAGGGCGGGGCCGAAATCTGTATTCTGGGTTCCAGGCTTAGTCTAGTGACTGCGGCCGCGGGAGGAGGAGTGTCTTGCCGGGGTACAGCTTCAAGCCGGAAGAACAAGAGAGGAAGGGAAGAAGTAACTTTCGGGTGAGGAGTGGGCTCTTAAGGGTTAATTTTCAGGTCCTTGCCCACAGGAAGGATTTTGGGTCACGATTGGAGGACCTGTCTAGACTGAATGCCAACTTCTTGGGCCAAAATTAGCACTTACATTTTACAAATAAATAAATCATCGGGACACCGGGAGGTTCAAAGACTCAACAAAGTCACACAGCCTGTAGGAGGGAGCATGGGGCTGTGTCTGTTTGGTACCCAAAGTGGGTGAAAATAATCTACTGCCCTAGTATGAAATAACTAACCTAAGGAAAGTTAAAAAGGAGGGACGAGGGAAATCTAGGATTTCAAGAGACGGTGGCTTCTGTACTTGAAGGACTAACGAGATTTCTTCCTGGAGTAATGGACATTAAGGAGACTAGAGAAAAGAGAACTCTTGGGTTACTGGCGCCTGGCAGTGTCCTTAATGGCGGTGAATGAATGTGTAGGGACCTGAGGTCTGAGAAAGACTCCAAAATAATTCCAGGAGGTCAGAGCTGTGCATGCGAGGAGGAACTTAAAGCTGCCTAAAGAGGCTCTTCTAGAAAACAATTTGTGGCCCATGCAAGATCATGCATCTTAGACAAGGGACAAATTCTTCCAGCATCAGGCACAGCAGCATCTAGAGCTGTACTCCCCTCAGATGACAGAGAGAGAAAGAGAAAAAACAAACAAAACCAAAAAAAGCAAACAAAAAAAAAAAAAAAGAAAGAAAGAAACAGGAAAAGCCAGAGTAAAGGGTAACTGATGGCATGAGCCATTAATCCCAGAACTCAGGAGGCAGAGACAAGCAGATCTCTTGAGTTTGAGGCTAGCCTGGTCTACATAAAGGACTTTCAGGACAGCCAGAACTATGTGAAGAAACCTATGTCTCAAACAAACAAACAAACAAAGAGTAATTGAATACAAAGCCAAAATAGGATTGGAGAGATGGCTCAGCAGTTAAGAGCACTGACTACTCTGCCAGAGGTCCTGAGTTCAATTCCCAGCAACCAAATAGTGGCTCACAACCATCTGTAATGGGATCCGATGCCCTCTTCTGGTGTGTCTAAAGACAGCTACAGTGCACTCATATATAAATAAAACAATTTTTATTTTTTTAAAAAGCTACTCGGACACTCCCTTTGATGCCACTGCACCACCTCACCACCCTTTGTCTGCCATCTCAGGACATCACTCTCTAGAGTGATCGATACTTCTCTTTAGCATTTAAACACGTATGGATATATCCCTGAGGAAGATTACCATTTGTCTCTAAAAATTCAATCTTTCCATTTCCACCTTAAAAATTCTGACTACCAAAAATGAAGAACTCACCAGGGCCTATTTCAGGACTAAGTTCTGGCCAATGAGAAGTAAGCAGAAAGGTCAGCCTGAGAAACAGGTAACTCTTCATTTCATTGTGGGATTGGGAACACAGACATAAGCATAATGATAGAAAGCCATTGGGAACAGGACAGGACCTGGGCAGAAGTGGAACAGGTCGGAAAGAACCAGGATGTCTAGACACCATCATAGAGCAGCCCCTCTGCCAGTCCCTCTCCACGCTCTCCCGCTTGCCCCGTACAGTAGAGACGATCTGATTTAACTACCTGTTGTATTCTGTTTCACAAGCTAAGCTATAGGCTTACTAATACATTGTGTTGGAATAGGGAGAGCGTTTTTGCATCTTTAACTGGCACGGCTTTCTCACGCAACATTATTTACAGCATTCACCATCATCTTGAATACGATCCATGAGTCATTCCTTCTTACTGCTAATATCCTATAATACCCTGTCTTCTGCTCAGGACACCTGAGTTGTTTCCAGTTATTTTCCACTGAAACGAATGATTCAGGGCTGTGATGTGGCTCAGTTGGTGGAGTTCTTGCCTAGTCTGCAAAAAGCTGTGTGTTCCAGCTTTTTGGCACTTTGGAAACCGGGTGTGGTACTGTATACCTATGGTCCCCAAACCCAAGAAGTAGAGGCACAAGGATCAGAACTTCAAGGGCATCCTCAGCTATATAGTGAGTTCAAAGCCACCCTGGGCCAAAGGAGACACTGGCCTTAAAAAAAAAAGTTACAGTGAACACTAATTGTTATGCTTGTCTCCTTAACGTGTGGATGTTAGAGTTCATCTCAGGTAAAATTCTACTTTACCTAGAAGTAGAATTGCAGGTTCAAATGTGTGCACACCTCTAACCACACTTGGCCTTGGCCGCCTGCTCTTCGAAATCACTAGAAGGCTCCTGATAGGCATTAAAGGTGGTCAGACTTCTTTTAGGAGTCAGTCACATGGTTGCTGCACCCCTCCCTCAGTAGTTCAGGGACAGAGCACTTGCCTTGCATCCACCAGGTCCTGGGTTTGACCCGAGAGCTGCAACGGTTCAACATTAAAATGGACTGCCTTTGCAATGGCCTTCTTGGAAGTCATGTGCCTCTCAGACTTTACAGTCTCTGTCACAACTATTCGGTTTTGCCATTGTAGCTCAAACACTGCCATGAGCAACATATAAACAAGTGGATGGGTGTTCCAATAAAACTTTATTTATAAAGACACGAGCTTGCCCCATTTGGCCTAAGGGCTTTGAGCTATGGCCCCCTGCTCTATATGGTCCCTAACATTTGTTATCATCAGTTTGGTCAATTTAATGAATCAAACCATGTCACTGTGCTTCCAGTTTCTTCTCTCTAATCATTAAAGAGGTTGATTCATATTTTTGCCATCTATGTATTATACGTTGGTGAAATGAATTTTTTTTTCTTTTTAACAATTTGTTCTTTGGAATTTTGAGCTCTCTTCGTGTGCTTGATAACTAACCTTATGGCCCTCGGTCTTAGTCAGGGTTTCTATTCCTGCACAAACATCATGACCAAGAAGCAAGTGTTGTTTGCTGTTCCTCACCAAATCAGGACTGGAACTCACACAGGACAGGAAGCAGGAGCTGATACAGAGGCCATGGAGGGATGTTTCTTACTGTCTTGCTTCCACTGGATTGCTCAGCTTGCTTTCTTATAGAACCCAGGACTACCATCCCAGGGATGGCACCACCCATAATGGACCTTCCCACTCTTGATCAGTAATTGAGAAAATGACTTACAGCTGGGTCTCATGGAGGCATTTCCTCAGTGGAGGCTCCTTTCTCTGTGACAACTCAAGCTTGTATCAAGTTGACACACAAAGCCAGCCAGTACACCCTCCATTCGGGTTTGTCCACCGGCTTCTAACATCACGTTAGGTTTTCATTGTTACTGTACTGTAGCAAATGATCACAAATCTAGCAACTGAGGGGCTGGGGAGGTGGTTCTGTGGGTAGAGAGCTTACTGCAGCGATGTGAGGACCAGAGGTAAGGTTCCTAGGCCTCCTTGCAGTCCCAGCCTTCTGGTGGTAGGTCCCCAGAGCAAGATAGCTAGTTAGACCCAGACCAACAAACTCTGGCTCAAGTGAGAGACTATGATTCACTGTAAAAGGGGAAGAGTGATCATGAAAGCCGCCTGATATCAACCATTGGCTTCACTCATACACACCTGTACACACACACATTCAGCAACTGGATAAAATCAAAGTGTCGGGACTTTTCGTTCTCTCAGAAGCTCGGGGATGTCTTAGTTAGGGTTTACTGCTGTGAACAGACACCATGACCAAGGCAACTCTTATAAGGACAACATTTAATTGGGGCTGGCTTACAGATTCAGAGGTTCAGAGGTTCACCATTATTATCAAGGTGGGAACATGGCAGCATCCAGGCAGGCATGGTACAGGAGGAGCTGAGAATTCTACATCTTCATCTGAAGGCTGCTAGCAGAATACTGACTTCCAGGCAGCTAGGATAAGGGTCTTAAAGCCCACACTCACAGCGACACACCTACTCCAACAGGGCCACACCTTCTAATAGTGCCACTCCCTGGGCCTAGCATATACAAACCATCACAGCTCTTCTGACTGTTGGCAGAGCTTGGTTCCTTAGGGTTCCCAGGCCTGTTTTCTTGCTGGCTCAGAAGTTTCTACCCCCATCTTCCAAGTTACCAACAAAGGGAAAGAAAGAATGGAGACTTTCACATGGCATCTTTGGCTCATCTGGGGACAGTTCTCTGATTTCAGGGCCTCTTGCAATCAGTCATCAGCTGAATGAGAGCATCTGCCTCCAGGACCGAACACCTAAAATACACATGCAAAGGCTGTGTGGGCATGTTCTCCCGGCTCTGGCAGTTAAAGGGTGCATGCTTTCCAGGGACTCTTTGTCTGTGATCATAATTTCTGCGATTTCTTGATGTGTTTTGGGTTGTGTCATTTTCATAGAGGGTTACTGTGTTTTATTGACCTGCTCCTTGTCCGCAGGACCCGTCCCAAGTTTCCTATGTCCAGTTTGTAAGGGTCTACCATTAATAATGGGCTGCCATCTTTACCTCCTCTCTCTGTATTTTTTTGCTCCTCCAAATTCACACACTGAAGTCTTGGTTACCTCAGAACACAACCTTCTTTGGAACTTGGTTCTTTGAAGGTGCCACTAGTTAGCATGAGGTGTTCATTACCTGCCATGGACTGGCGTCATTAAAACAAGAGGCAAGCATGAGGAACAGAGCTCAGTCCTTAGCACCGTTGTGAGGAATCTATGGAATAGGAGTGGCACCTGCTCCTAATCCCAGCAGTGAAGAGGCAGTGAGACCAAGAAGCCCAGGACTTGCTGGCCAGACAGCCTAGCATCATCAGCAAGCTACGTGTTCAGTGAAAGGCCCTATCTCAAAAAGCAAGGTGTGGGGGATGGAGAAATGGCTTAAGGATTGAGAGCTCTAGCCACTCTTCCAGAGGACCCCTGTTCAATTCCCAATACCTACATGACAGCTAACAACCATCTGTAGCAGCAGCTCTAAGGGACCCGACACCCTCTGGCCTCTGTAGACGCTGCATACACTGTGCACAGACAAACGTACGCAGGCGAAACACCCAGAAACATAAAGTTTACATTTTTTCATCTTTTTAAAGGTGGATGGCTTCTGAGGAATGACACTTAAAGCTGACCTCTGACCTCCACACCTGCATGCCCACACAAGCATGCCCCTGCACACACACACACACACACACACACACACACTAAATTAATCAATAAAATAAATAAATGATAAAATATGGGCTGGGTAAATGGCTTAACAGGTGAAGGTGCTTGTTACCTAAGCATGGGGACTCAAGATCAAATCCCCAGGACACATAAAAAGTGAAACACAGCAACACATGCCTTCTGTCTCGGGGTCCCAGCCCCCACGGCTACACATGCACACATGCAAGACTCTCATAGCTTTAGCACCTGCCACAGCATCGTGGTCCTGTTAAGTCACCTGACCACCATGGTCATCCCTCCTGCCCCTCCACAGATTTCCTGTGCATTCACCCCTTCCTGACTTAGGCTTCATCCTCATCTACCCCTTAACTGCAAAGCCAGTTGACACAGGAGTCAAGTTCACAACATCCATGTGATCTGCCAGAGACCCATGCACACCAAGAGGCGAACACTTGCAGGGAGAGAACTAAGCATGAAGCCTGGGGCCTCAGAGGCTGAGAGAGGCCAGACCTTCCTGTCAAATTCTGAGGATGTTGTCTTTGGACCATGGCTTCTCAGAAAGGAAGGAACCCATCAGTCTGGGCTCCTCCACTCAGCAGCACCAGAACACGGGCAAGATGATCTCAACATAGAGAAGGGTCTTCCCAGCCAGGCAGTGGTGGCACACACCTTTAACCCCAGTACTCAGGAGGCAGAGGCAGCTGGATTTCTGTGAGTTCTAAGCTAGCCTGGTCTATAAAGCAAGTTCCAGGAAACCAAGGCTACACAGAGAAGCCCTGTCTTGAAAAACTAAAAAGGAGGAGAAGGAAGAAGAAGAAGGAGGAAAGGAAGGAAGGAAGGAAGGAAAGAAGGAAGGAAGGAAGGAAAGGAGGGAGGGAGGAGGGGGGGGGGGGGGGGGGGGGGGGGGGGGGGGTGGGGGGGGGGGGGGGAGGGAGGGAAAGGGCCTTCCTAGGAGGAGAAAGGCAAATGTTGTTTGCAGGGGAACACATGGACTAGAGGGAAGAGAGTGAGGGCAGCCAGGCAGAAGGACAAGCATGTTCCTATGACCAGGACCTGACGCAGAGAACCAGAAAGGTTGGGTGGTTTTCAGTGAAGACTTTTCAGCTATCTGAAGAGCAGGTAAAATGTTTCTCAAGCCTTTGTGGGATCATCTGTGACTTCATTGCCCATCAGGAAATAGTGGCTAGTCCATCTTCAGAATCCATTACCGTTTCCTTTGACGCTGCCTCTCGGTCTGGGTTATCATTGCCATCACACACACTTGATCTTAAACGACTCCACAAAAGACCATCCGTGTATTGAGGGGTCATGCATGTGGCTCTCGAGGGACAGGGAAACTTTAGGAGGCAGAGCCTAAGGTAAGGAAGTTAGGTCATTGCAGGTCTGCCCTTAAAGGGAAATCGCCCCTCCTTTTTCCTCACCACTTTTCTCTTTGCTTCACCCTGTGAGGCTGAGTAGGTCCCTTCTACTAGCCCCACCCCCCACACTATGATTGACTTTACCCTTTAGGGCCAAAGCAACACAGCAAAGTGACCGTGGGTTGATCCTTTGATACCAGGAACCAAAGATAACCCTCCTTTTAGGATGGGAATGTCAGATGTGGTGCACAGCAGTGGGACGGTGACCAGCATAGAACTCTCTCCAGGAACGCTTCTCTACAATGTGGTCCTCACCTCACTGGGTCCCCTCGGCTCACCACACAGAAGCCAGCATCAGTCTCAACTCATACTATCCCCTCCCTAGCACCCTGCAGGTATCCAGCACAGTACATAGTCCACCCCAAGCTGTCCCCAGCACCCTCCTCTCCCTTAACCCACCTCCGCCTCAGTTGTGCTGGTGGGTCCTTCCCAAGGCTTAGAAAGGTGCTCAAGCCGGCGTTGGTGGCGCACACCTTTAATCCCAGCACTTGGGAGGCAGAGACAGGCGGATTTCTGAGTTCAAGGCCAGCCTGTCTACAGAGTGAGTTCCAGGACAGCCAGGACTACACAGAGAAACCCTGTCTTGAAAAACCAAAAAAAAAAAGGAAAAAAAAGAAAGAAAGGTGCTCAAGTCCACACAGGTCACTATGATTCCAAAGCTCCCTCCCGGTAGCAATACCTGCATCTGACTTTCTGTGAGCCAAGCAGATTTCCAGTAACTTTTGGCTGCTGCTGTGTGGAATCTCTCATTGTGCCCTGTGCCTTAGGAAGAAGAATATGACTGAACACATCTTCACTCATTCAGACCTTCATCCACTGGCCTAGAGCAAAGCCTCGGTAGAGCCTTAGGCCCAGCTCTGTAGGTCTCCACAAGAAGTGGGAACCAGGCCCCAGGCACTAACACCCTTTCCTGGCATTGTCTTAAGGTGCAAGCTCTTGCCAGTCCCAGAGGGAGGGAGGTAACAGGGATGCCTTGTCCCAGCAGATGCAGGTCTTTTTCGAAGTGGGGCCTGAGCTTGGGTGGCCTCCTCCCACCCCTACAAGCCTGACAATGTGACCTTTGCAAATGTCCCCAGCTCAGACAAAGACTGCAGATTATAATCTTGGCCACCAGGAGGAAATGTCCCCTGAACCTTCCATTATCGGTCTGTAATTACTGGAAGCCATGGAGAATTCGACAAGATGGAAAACTTGCTTTCATCTACATTTTTTTTCCTCCTTTTCTTACAATTCCAGATGAGAGAAAGAAGTGGGCTTGGTCTCAGTGTAGAGAGCCTTTCTGCCTGCTCCTCCTACATAGAAATACAATGGGGTATGACACAGGGGCTGTTCCAGAGAGCCTTGCCGACTTATCCTAATGAGAAAGGGTGGTATCTCAGCCTCCCTCCCCAGCAAATCCATATGCCATTGTGTCTTGTTTAGACAAGACGCAGAGCCTCAGAGTCATTGGGACAGAGGGGACAGAGTATAAGCACATTCTCCTCCTAAAACCCTTAGCAAGGGACAGACCTGGCCCAGAAACACTGCCTCCAGCACAGGCCTCAGTCTTCCCATACTAGAGCAGCAAGCTGGGCACAGCTGGGCCACCTTAGCTCAGCCTCAGCCTAGGACCTTGCAGAGTTACCAGGGCTGAGATCTCACCAGCCTGCACTCGGCTTTCCATGCACCCATCCCAGGGACCCTGCGGCCCAGGAATGCCAGGGAGGAAACATCGCAAGACTCAGAACTGAGATTTCTTACTCTTCGAACTGCATCACTGATGGTGGGGTGGGATAAAGGGCAGAAGGATCAAAGAGCAATATTGGACCCACTCACTGCCATCCCCAGGAGTGCCAGGAGAGGTAGTCCCCAAGGGCTCTGGCCATGCATGGGGGCAGTGATACTGCATTGTAGAAGGGACAGGGTACCAGTGCCCCCCATGCCTTGCTCAGGGATGGGGTACCAACGACCAATGCCCTCCATGCCTTGCTCAGAGCTTCCTGAAGTGTGGATAGGCAGGGCCTGGGGTCCTGTCCAGCTTCCTCCTTTTCCTCATATGGTGCTTGGGATACAACCTAAGGGCTTTGCATGTGCTAGACACCTACTTTATACTGAACTATATTCCAGACCTCAAGAGATCCATTATGCTCAGTTCTGGCTTGTCCCAGCAACAGACCAAAGAGCAGAGGATTCTCCTGTCTCCTACAAAATTATGCCTTAGTCAGGACTCATCTAGAAAACATGAGTTCTATAGCTTCAGGGAAGGGATGACCTTCTGGTACAGGGTGGCTGGACCCCAGAGGAGTCCTACCCTATGAGGGATTCCTGAATGCTTGCTGGATCCCTTCTTGTCTCAACCCCCCAGGCCTCTTCCAGGTGCTCCTTCATTCTGTTAGGCTGAGACATGGGGGTGCAAGGATCAAGCAGACACAGCTGAGAGTCCTGAGGCACAGTTGGGCTGTATCCAGGTTCCCATGCAGCAGCTGCCACCCTGAGCTCCCTGCACCTCCCCAATGCTCTCAAAGACTGCTGTACAGTGGCCCCAGGGAGGTATGCTGGAATGCAGCAGGCCCAGGCCCAGCTCCCCAGCCTCCCCAGCTGTGCTAAGGACCACGCAGATAGAGCTGGTGTGAGGGTCTCTACAGGAAAGCAGTGGAGGCTGGAGCACACAGGGCTCCAACAGGCTTACATTGAGGACAGGGCTGGAGAGGCAAGGGGCAGTGGACTGCATGGAGGCAGAGCCTGGGCTCAGAGAAGGCTTAGGGTAGGGTGTGATCAGTGGGCAGGGGGCTTAGAAGAGGCCAAATCTAAGCCAGGAGGGTATTTATGCCAGGTCTGACCTAACTCCTGTTCCATCTGTACTCTATCTGGTAGACATGGAAAGTTTGCCAGCCAGCAAAGGCCTGGGTCACACATGGGTCCTAGCTGCAGGGGAGTGAGCCTAGTATTTTAGCTTGCTTGCTTGCTCATCACCAGAGACTCCACAGCAACAGGGATTCTCTCACAGCTAAGAATTATAGAAGTCCCTGAAGGTCTCCAAGGCAGAACCCAGTGCCCCACAGTGTGCTCTCCAGACAGATAGTATGTTTTGTTTGTATCTTCAACCTTGAAGGGAGAGCCCTACAGGGCAGGGAACTAACCTTCCTTTCAGATATGTCCCCTCACCCCAGTGTTATAATACATTTGACTGGAAAACAGGGAATGATGGGTCATGGATCCCTGAGCACAGGGGTTCCAGGAGAGCCCCAGACCCTAGGGAGATGTGCACCTCACCTACCTGGGAAGGATAATGCCAAATTGGGCATTGTGTTCACGCCTATAATCCTGGCAGCACTAGGGAAGTGGAGGCAGGGGAATTAAAAGTTCAAGACCAGGGGCTGGAGAGATGGCTCAGTGGTTAAGAGCACTGACTGACCTTTCAGAAGTCCTGATTTCAATTGCCAGCAACCACATGGTGGCTCACAACCATCTGTAATGAGATCCAACACCCTCTTCTGGTGTGTCTGAAGACAGCTACAGTACACTCACATACATGAAATAAGTAAATAAATCTTAAAAAAAAAAAGTTCAAGGCCACCTTTGGGCACAGGAGACTCTGTTTTATTTTGTTTCCTTCCTTTCTTTCTTTCTTTTTAGAGTTTGGGTTTTGTTTTTTCAAGATCAGGTCTCACAATGTAGCTTTGGCTGTCCTGGAATTCTTTGTGTACACCAGGCTGACCTCAAATTCACAAAGATCTGCCCACCTGCCTCTGCCTCCCAAGCACTGGGATTAAAGGATGTACCACACTATACCTGACTTGGTGTACTATTTATTTGTCTGTTTATTCTCAAATAGTATGATCCCAGTCAGCACCCCGGTGTATGACAATCCACAAGGAGTTGCTAGGGTAGAAACAAGGTCTTCATCCCACATTCTAGAATTCTTCTTGAGAAAAATTAGGGCACCAGCTGGCAAAAGAGGCCTGAGCAAGGGGCTTCTCAGAGCCAGGCTGTTTTCCTCCCGGTATCTACTTAATAGCTTTCTAAGTAGGTTCTGTGCCACTCCATAAGAAATCAGATCCAGATCGGAAAGATGGCTCAGCTGTTAAGTGCAGTGGCTTCTCCTGCCGAGGGCTGAGTTCCAGTTCCCGGAACTCATATCAGGCTATTCACAGCTGCCTTTAATGCTACTTTCAGGAGCTATGATGCCCTCTACTGGCTTCCATGGGGTACTGCATGCATGTCGTACACATACATACACTTAGGCGCGCACACGTGCGTCTGTGCGTGTGTGTGTGTGTGTGTGTGTGTGTGTGTGTGTGTGTGTGTGTGTGTTGGTTTTTCAAGACAAGGTTTCTCTGTGTAGTCCTGGCTGTCCTGGAACTCACTCTGTAGACCAGGCTGGCCTTGAACTCAGAAATCCACCTGCCTCTGCCTCCCAAGTGCTGGGATTAAAGGCGTGCGCCACCACTGCCCAGCTATTTTTAAATTTTTATTATTATTTATTATTATTTTTGAAAGAAATCAAAGGAGCTGGACAGTGGCGACTCACACCTTTAATCCCAGCACTTAGGAGGTAGAAGCAGCCCGATCTCTGAAGCCAGAGTGATGTACAAAGCAAGTGCCAGGACAGCCAGGGCTACACAGAGAAACCTTGTCTCAGAAAGCCAAAAGAAATAATAAGAGAAATCAGAGCTTCCAATCAAGGATTGCCTTTTTCTCAGAAGTAGCTGGGAAGCAGTGACTGAAGGCCTTCTCCGCGGGCTACAAAAGGAGGGGTGCAAGCGTCTACTCATCACACCTAAGGCAGGGGCCAGGTATAGCAGGAGGATACAGGAACTCTGAGTTCAAGTGTGAGAAGCACCTTGGACCGTTTCTTTCATCCGTATTCCTAGAAAGTCCAGCTGAGAGGGCACGCCTAAGCCCTATCCCTGTCTCTGCATGTGACCGTGACATAAAGCCAGGGACTACCAAGAAAAAAAATATCCCCTGGGCAAATACATGCTTCAAAGTAGAATGTAGAGTATGTCTATAACCCCAGCATTTAGGAGGCAGGGACAAGAGGATCCATGAAAGTTCAAGGCCAGCCTGGGTTACAGAGCAAAACTCTGACTAAAAAAAAAAAAAAAATTTAAGAAAAGAAAAAGTAAACACGCCATGAAGGTCACCATGGACACTCATCATGTTCCCATCTCAGAGGTGACCTCTGCACCCAGCGGTCAGTGCTTGTCCCTGGAAGGAGCCAGGGCAGGAATTCCCTCTAGAGAAGAGCCCTCTGTCTTCCACGGGGTGGGGCAGGACTGAGGGTTTGTGAACAAAGACCAGGTGAGGACATAAATCAGCTGCCCTATCACATTTCCTGCCCTGAAAGCTCTAGTAAAACACAAGAGAAAATTGACCTGTCAGGGGGATAGATGAGCAGCACCGGCCCTACCTCCAGGGCGGCTGCCCGTCACCCTGGGGTCCCACCTGCACTGTGTGCCCTCTCGCTGAGCACACTGCAACTGCCCAGCAGCACTGTGGAGAAAAGCCACAGTCCAGGCAGCCTGGGGGCTTGGCTCCCTACCCTCACCCCCTCCACCCATCTCAGGCAGACAGGCCCAGCTGCTGAGCCTGTAAGCTATAAACCGGATGGAGACCAGGCTCGGTGTCAGCAGACAGCTCGAGTGCCTTTTAAAAAATGTAATCTCTTTTTATTTCCCCCACTCTCCCCTCCCTCCTCCCTCCAGACCACAACCTCCAGTCACTCCTCCTGTGCTGCTGGAGGTGACCTTGGTGCCCAGACCTTAGTGTGAGGCCGATAGAGCCAGCAAGGACGCCCTTCTCACCTTGAATATCCATGTCGGGAGCCCTGAGCACGGTGTGGGAGGAGAAGGCCCGCTGTGGTGTGGCAAGAAACTACCCTCTCCAAGGTGACTCACCACCTGCAGCTGCCCAGCACAAGAGTCTAGAAACCTGAGATAGAGCCCTTGAGGCTTGAGGTGAACAACAGGGTCCTTCTGCAATCCACTCCTCCGGATAACGGAGGCAGACACCTCCGGACTCCAGGAGCTCGGCAGCCTGACCTCTTGCAACTGGCTTCCAATGCAACCCAGCTGTCTGCTGTCAGCCCATTTTATGGTAGAGAGAAAGCAGCCAGGCAGCTCTGGAGTCTGCCCTACAGTTAGCTAGTGGACAGTCAGGCTGGGCTAAGATCTTGTCGGGTCTGTGTCCCTCAGGAACTTCTGGGATCTCAGTGCTCCCCCCAGCTATGATGTCCAGATGATCCCTTGGGTCACTGGGCCACAGCCACGGTGTCCTCAAGGTCTGGGGATTACCACGTCTCACATTCTAGGGGGACAGGTGAGCATGGTCTACACTAACAAAAGCCAAGAGCAGGGGACAGAGGAACCTTCACCTAGCAGGACGGGGCTTCCCTCATGACCAGGGATTAAGCAGAAGGTGCTATATAGGGACTAGTCTAAGAACGATGCGGGTTTGGGACAAAGCTCCCAGGCTCTGGAGGCCAGTTTACCAGGGGACAGGGATTATGGGAACTCTTGGTTTCCATGCATGTCTGGGTTGCCAAAGCAACAGAACGTGGAGGTCATGTGTCTAGGGTAAAGGTTAGGCCGAGCTGAAGGTCTATCAAAAGAAGTTTGGAAGCAGGGCAAAGCCAAGAGGGGGAAGTCAGTGATTCTGTTGGGCCATGCCAGCCCAACTGCCCTCCCAGACACAGAATTCACTACACAAACCTGGTTAGCACTCCCAGCCCTGCAGGGGTACAGTGATTCTCCTGGAGTCCAGAAGACAGCTTCCCAGACCACCTTTCATCCTGTCTCCTGAACCCTGCATGTCTGGGTATGGAGGGCTCTGGAATCACCTGGGGCCTAGGGCCCGGGGTATAGGGTATTGAAGGTATCTTCCCGTCTTCCAGGAGAATAATACCAGAGATTGTGCAACCTCCATCCAGGGAGCTGAGGTGTGTTCCTCTCGGGGCTCAGCTGGACCAGCGTCCTCACCACTGACTGATTCCTACATCTCTCAGCCAAGAGTAAGCAGGCACCTCCAAACACAGGCTTTCTCAGCAGCTGCTCTGAGGTCTGAGATGCTAGCACATGCGCAAGGCATGCTAGCACAGACATAGGTTCCCAGCCTTTCCCATCAGGCTTTGCCAGCCCATCCCTAGTACCCTCAGCTTCTGCTTCCCCATCTTCCTGGAAGCTGGCCTTTCAACCCCTCTCTCCTGACTTAACCCCTCCTGTGGTGGTACATATTCACCTCCCTCAGAATCCTTCCCCAGTGCTTCCATGGCCACACTCCGCCTGAAATGGTGGCTATTCCAAGCAGCTTAGTTGTCCCTACACCTCAGCCAGGGGTTGTGCCTTATTGCAATAAAAATACCCATATATAAGTGTGTGCACACACACACACACACACTTCTGGCCTTAGGCTCTCACATACAGGTTGAGGGTTTGTGAGGACCTGACCTGCAGCTACGTGTGCCTGTAAGAACAGGACATTTGTGGAGGCCATGAGCTACAAGCCCATGTATTTATCCCACAAGACGGTTCCTTGGGGTACAGAGTAGAGGGGATGCCTTTGCATATCTTCCTCCCCTGTTTCTGTTCTTGCCTAGCCTCTGGACAATGGAACCCCATAGGATCAGTCTGTATGCTCCACTCTGATCAGACCCTCTCTTTCAGGTTCTGTGTGGGTCTTCTTGCTGCCTCCCTGGAATAGACCCAAAGGCATAGTAGGCAGATTTTTTTCCCTCTCCTGTGTGATTTAACCTTTTAACCTTCCAGCATCCTCACAAGCCCTGTGCTCTTGAGAAGGACTGGCTTGTGTCACAGGGTCATCACCCAAGCGTTGCTTCCCTTGTCTATCTCCTTGAGCTAGGCATGCTGGTCCCTGCCCTTCTATTGGCCCAGCTCCACCCCTTTTTCTTCCTCCTCATTCTGCTTCCCCTCCTCCTTTTCCTCAGCTGCATCTGAACTTCGGGATCTTAAGAACTAGATCCCCCGTGGTGCAAGAGTAGACTTATGTAGGGCAGCTTTGGCTCATGGGGCCACCTGACATGGAAAGCAGGTTTCAGCCACCAGGCCTGAGGCCAGCATGCTATAAGAAACAGTATCCATGAGCAGACGCTGGGATTTGGGGCCTGCCTAGCCCATCTGAGAAAACCCAAGGGTGACTGGACTTGAACAAACAAGTCAGACCAAGGTCACTTGGGACTTTCCATGTTCCGGGGTGTCCTTGGCCTGCCTGGGACTGTAAAGCAAACAGGCATGGTACATAGCCCCATTTGGGTCCAAATTTTGTCGTGTGTGTGTGTGTGTGTGTGTGTGTGTGTGTGTGTGTGTGTCTTTCTTTCTTTTTTCAAACTTAAATTTATTTTTTCCAGGTCTCAAATTTTTTAAGCTTTCTAACTGCTAGAACAAAAGAAAAGTCAGGAAGGTTAGGCTCATGTGGGCTGGTGTTTCAGGATTGGGGTTGGGAAGGGCCTTCAATGCAGGTGGAAGGTAAGGAGGCCACTGAGGCTTGCAGTCTCTGCTTCAGTCACTATCGAGCAAGACCTAGTGACTCTCTTCCCTTCAGTTTCCTCAGGACTGAAGGTTTGAGCCTGCAGCTAACACTCACCCTCAGCCCCTGCATGCCTACACCTGACTCTTGTTCATCAGTGAGGCCGGACAGGGCTCCCTGAAGCTCTCTCTTTCCCAGACACACAGCTCTCCCCCACAAAATAGTTTAATGCAACTTAATGGCTTGAAGTTGATGTAAAAATTACAGGCACACGGCTGGGGTGGGGTGGGGGCCTCGTAAGAAATCCTTTAGAAAATATAATTGAGTTAATGGAGCCATAACTGCGGCTCATTTTGGGGGTAATTGGCCCGCTTTTTGTCACTCCGTCCATTTACATACTCCTGTTTTCTTTTTGCGATTGATTTTTTCTTTATAAAGTGGGCCACTTTACTGCAATTTTTACAGCCCCAGTGATGAATAAAACCTCATCTTCCCGCTCATTAAGACACTGGAATTAGCCGGGCCCAGGGCCCCACCAGGCAATTTACTTAACAATCCCAAGGCTGCTGCAGCAGGCGGGGCCAAGCTCCAGAAGGTGGGTCCTGGACCCCGATCCACCTCCCAAGGAAGAAAGGAGGACAGAAATCTGCCTCCAACTACCCAACCTTGAACTTAACACATCCTCCCTCTCCTTGCGCCTTCCTCTCGTGCTGAAGGCTTCTTCGGCCTTGGACTCTCCGCCTTACAGCCCGCCTCCTGAGGCTGTCACTCAGAGGCCCCACCCACCCGCCCCTGACTGCAGATCAAGGTCGCGCTTCCTAGAAAATACTATTATTTTTAATTATATAAAAAAAATCTATAAACACACAGAGTGAGTGAGTCTGTTAGCACGATGGGACATAAAACGGAAACGGAGCACTGTGAAGGGTGTCCCAGCACCTAGGCATCTCTCCGTAAATGCAGGAATATAGGTAGGCACCCTTAAATGGGTCTGACCCCACTTCCTGCCACTAGCAACCTGGTGTTTGATTTTTACTGTATTTTTCTCTCCTTCCGGTCCTATGGATCAGACCGAGGGCATCCTGGCTGCTAGGTAAGCGCTTTACCACTGAGCTCTGCCCCATCTCTCTATTTACCTTCTGTTTTGAGACCCGGTCTTACTAAAGTGCCTGAGCTGAGGCTGAACTCCTCCTGTAGCTGAGACAGGCCTTGAGCTTTTGATCCTTCGGCGGCAGACTCCTGAGGAGCTGAAATCAGAGACCTGCAAACACCAGGCCCAAGTCGCTTGGCCACCATCCACGGTGACATACATGGATCCACGTGGGTTTTTTTTTTCCTGACTTTGTAATACTTCCTTACTTGTGAACAGGCCTCGTGCATCACACGCTCCTGCCATGAAATACTGTACCACCATGATTTCTGTCTTAGTTTCTTTTCCAGTTGATGTGGTAAAGTACTCTTACCAGCTAGGCATGCCAGTTCTTCTGTAGGGTTCGTGGGGCCCTCGCAGTCTCAGCTCCTTGGAGTGGCACCTTTAAGGGGCGCCCCTGTCCTCCCAACATCGTTCCAACTTTGTCTGGGGAGCTGACTGGATCCTGCACTAACAGGACTTGTACGACACTGAACCGTAAGGGGCACACTCGGAACCACTGCACCAGGCCAAGTCTTCCGTGGAAGCAGTCAACATTGTGGGCAGCGGCCCTGCTAATATTCTCTCTTCACCTACGCTGGGAGGTGGAGGAGGTTGTGTCCTTAGTCACGGCCCCCAGAAATCTAAAACTCCGCTAGGCAGAGAAGTAAGACTGAACTCAGGCAATGGAGAGTCCAGAGCTATCACCAACAGAGCTAAGTGGCCTTATCTCGGCAGCCCCAAAACTACTGGACCCACCCGCAAATGGTGCCCTCTGCTGGGCATCCCAGTCTCTGATGGGAAGGCTAATTGGCTCAGAATCGAGCATAGTCGGCTCTGATTGGTCACTCTGGGCTGGTGGGCTAAGATACTGTGATTGACAACCAAACCAGGAAGCGGTCAGGAGAAAAAGCTGTCTGGGCATCTTGTTTGGATCAAGTTCTTCATACGAACATGAAAAAGCCTTTCTCCTTCCCACTTGTGCAGCGTGGCTCCAGCCCTGCATGGTCAGAGTTGGAGTTACTTCTGACCCAGAAGCCTCCGAGCATGCTTCATGTCAGAGAGTGTGAGAAAAGGCACAGTCATCCTAAGAAAGCTGGTTATCAGCCCTGAGTGTCAGGCTGAGAGACCTGTTCTGAGGAGAGCCCTTTGCAGCTGAGCTGGGTTATTTCCTTGTTCTCTCGGAGAATGCGGGGCACCTGGGACACTCAAGGTGACTATACACTTGTAGGAAGTGTGACAAACATTCATTCACTTTATGGGATGGAGAACAGAGAGCTCCATCCCTGGAGACAGGTGTCTAGTTCCTGCATGAAGATGTGGATGCCGGCAGGGGTTACTATCATTCATGATGAGCCCTAGAGACAATGAGGGTGTAGGGTGGCTTGGTCTATGCCACTGGAAATCCAATTATGTCTACTGATGTCACCTCCTTCAAGGTTTGAATGGAAGGACTCTTTGCCAGCTCTTCAGGGGAGGTAATCCATATGCCTGCCAAGACCCCACCCAACTAGGACTCCCTGCTGAGAGGGACAGCACCCTTAGCCTGTGTCACACAGCAAAGCACTCTGGGCAGACAGGGCAGAGAGAGCTGCATGCAGACCCTTGAGGGGAGGAAGCCAAGATTGAGGTCAGGGACAGTGAGAAGAAACACAGAAAAATTCACAGTGCCCCTACTGTTCAGGACCCCAGGAAGCCCACCAGAACTACAGGAGAAGCATGAGCCTTATTGGAAGCCATGGATGCCAGGGTGCTGGGGCTGCCTGAGCTCTCCCATGACAAGCAGAGCCATGGGTAGTGGGAGCCATATTCCTTACATTCCACCCACGGTTTACCCCAGGATGCTCCTGGTTGGGGTGCTTCCTACAGTATGACCTGACCACTTAGACACCTCACAGTCACCCCACCCCCCATGGTCCCTCTCCATCCCTTGGTCCCTCTCCATCCTTTGGTCCCACTGGACTCTGTGGTCCCTGGATTTGAAGCTTCAACTGCAGGATGCCTGTCCAGGTATTACTGCTGACCCTGCTCAGACCTCTATCCTTAATATCTGTGGCTATAACTCCAAGGCTGTCCCTCCTCATATGGGGACAGGGTAGAAAGGTGACTGGGCAGAAAAGGAGGTTTCCTACAGTCTGTAGCATCTCTGCCCAGTGCTGGGGGTGAAGAGGGTAAATAGATGAAGCCTCCAAGAAACCTGGTCTGTCTCCACCCCAGGACTCTGACCCACTTTCCAGGGGAAGATGGGGAAGGTACAGTGGACATGCTGGAGTTTTGTGTTCTTTTCCTGGGGTGAGAGATGGAGACCCGATGTGATCATGCTGGGAGTTGGATACTCAAGCCCCAAGGCTGCCTCTTCCAATATGTCCCAAGCAACTCCCAGGGGTTCACTATGTACCTCTGGCTGACCTGAAACTTCATATGTAAACAGGCTGGCCTCAAAATTATTGTAATCCTCCTGCCTCAGCCTTCCTGATCTTGGCATTACAGGCTTACTCTACCATACATAGTTCCAGCAGCTGTTTTCTGCAAATGAAGGCTGAGGTCATCAGGAGGCCAGCAGGGTAGGGTAGGCAGTACCCCTCCAGCAGGCGAGTTCTCCCTGCCCCCTGCTGCCCCGTAGCCTGGCTAGACCTGGGCCCCAGAGAGTTGGGGGTGGCTCCACAGTCCAGGAGCCGCAAAGGGCAGAGAGAGTGCAGTGCGGCGGCCAGCCGCCAGCAGGGCCGCCAACAATGTGGTTTCAATCTAATTGTCCCAAAATATTGTTACAACACAAACCACGTGCCATCTATTCACCTGCAACTGATCAGCCACAAAGCTACCGGATAAACGGGCTGCATACTCTGGCTGGGCTCTGCATCTGGCCTGCTTTTTGCCTGGGCAAGGATGGTCAGAACAAGGGGCTATGCTCTTCCTCTCTCTGTGGTCCACCAGCCCTGTGTTTGGGTACAGGAGTCAGCACTCTGGGCCTCAGAGGGTCAAGAAGGAGCCAGCTACTGCACCACAGCTAAAACTTGGTCAGCAGAGGTGCATCCAGTTTGCAGTGACCCAGGAGTCTCACTGTCTTTTTTCTACCTAACCTCAGAATAGCAATGCTGGAATCTTCACCCCTGGGGGAAATATCTACATGTCAATCACAATAGCAGCAAAACAGGCTTCAAAGGCTCCTAGGCCTCTCCATCCAAACATACATAAGACTTGAGTGATGGTGGATGGAGTAAGTTGAAGACAGCCCAATTTAACCACAGAGGAAACTGAGTCTCACGGAAGGACCAGGCATCCCATGCCCAATGACAGAGGTCTGTAGCAGTAAACACTGGGACCTGGCCTGGTACCTTGCTCTCTCTCCAAAGACGCAGGCCCTTCCTTATAAATGAACCTGGAGGCTTGATCTCTAGGAGAACAGATTACAGAAATGACCAGCAAGTGCTAGAGTGGCCAGAAGCTCTCGCTGTACCCTTGAAGCCCAACCGCAAGGCCTTCAGTGATAACAGGATAACAACAAACCCAAATGGCGTCACAAATAGACCCCGATAGGTTGGGGACAACCCAGCTTCTCACAGTGATTCAGGATCTTCCAAGAGGAAGGAAACCCCATCTGATAAGGGTGCAAGGATGAACCTGACACCATTGCAGGGTGAGCAGTGATGGCCACAAGCTCTGGAGGGCAAGCTGGGGGACATCAGGCAAGAGTCCACCCCACAAGGAGGGCACAGTGCGGAAAAGAGGGACTATGTGTGGGACCCCACAGCTGTAACACCTGATAACAGTCTGGGCAGCTCGAACATCATTTGTCCTCCAACAAGCACGGAACAGCAGTCCAGCATCAGGATGCTATGGCACTGGACCCTGGAGAGCTCTGGGAAGACCTGCTGTCACCTACCCAGCAGCTGGGGCTGTGAGTCTGGAATCCACTGGGTTCTGTTAACATTACCTTAGCCTCAGCCTTTATCCAGCCTTTCTTTCCTGGTGTGGGCCTTCTCTCATCTCTGGTCTTATTATAACATGTCCCATTGGGTTTAGGGACCACTCTAACCCAGCATAACCTCATCTCAAGATCCCTAAGTGAGAGACTAGACAAGTGTTTCTCAACTTTCCTGATGTTGTGACCCTTGCTGTGGTGACCCCCAAGCATAAAATTATGTTGTTGCTACTTCAGTAATTTTGCTGTTGTTATGAATGGTAACATAAATATTTTTGGATACAAGCTTGCCAAAGGGGTGGAGACCCGCAAGTGGAGAACGACTGGGCTGGAGAGAAGGTTCAGCAGCTAAGAGCGCTTGCTACTCTTGCAGAGGAACTGAGTTCAGTTCTCAGAACTCATGTCAGACAATTCACAACCTTCTATAACTGCAGCTCCAGGGGACACGACACCCTTTTCTGGCCTTTGTGGGCACCTGTGTGAGCGTGACTATGCACACATATATGCAAGGTAGAATGAAGTTTTGTTTTGCTTTAATTCTTAAATGAGACTCAGAGACGTTAAGCAATCTACCTTGAGACAGCACAGCTGTGAAATAGCCGATTTAGTGGCCTGTGCTTTGCTGCAGAACAAAGTCTGGAAAGAATCAATAGAAGTTCGGTGCCTCCAGGTGCAGAAATATGGGCATGGATATCTGGCAGAGAGGAAAGCAACGTCTCCAAGTGCCGCTTCGAGCCTGTGTGTCTCGTGTCTGTATGTAGGGATAGTTACTCATCTGAACAGCTCTGTGCAGACTAGGCAGCTCAGAAGGGCTGTAACTGCATTCGGCATCACACAGTGGTCAGAGACAGAGGAGGCACTCCCTGCTCACACTCTGGGGACTGCGTCCCACGGCTGTGAGCCAGGACTTGCCTTCAGGATAGTGGTAAGCCAACTCTCATGGCAGAAACAGAGCTGAGCGCCTCCTCAGAGAGATTTCCTTGTCAGTGGATAATAATGAGATGTAGGTTGTATGGAGAAACAACGCTTCCTCATGACCAGGGATTGGTCTTCCTGTGACCCCAGAAGCTGTCATGGGGTAGCGGCAATTGTCCCCAAGCAATGGACACTGTGTGAGAAATCAGAAGACCCATACTCCATTTGCACTACTGGCAAACTCTGCTTGCCACCCACTCTCTGGCCACAGAGAAAAGTGGTCAGGGCTGCCTTGAATCTCCTGTTGAAGTTAAGCTGAATGTGAGCTAGGAGGAGCCAGGATGGACTCCCATCCCTTAGAGGGAATCCAGGTAGAAGCCCATGACTCTCATAGACTCTCGTTTCTTTTTGAAGCAGAGTCTCATATACTCCAGGCTGGCCTCAAACTCCCTATAAAGCCGAGGATGACTTTAAACTTTAATCTTCTTGCCTCTACTTCTCAAGTTCTGGGATTACAAGCATGCAGCATCACATCTGCCTTACACTAGGCAAGCCCTTTACCAACTGAGCTATAACCCCAGCACCAGGTCCTTTCCTTTTAACTCTTTCTGTCTCTGTCTCTCTTTGTCTGTCTGTGTCCGTGTCTGTGTCTGTGTCTGTGTCTGTCTGTGTCTGTGTGTTTCTCTTTCTATCTCTCTCTCCAAGGAAGACTTTCTCTGTGTAGCTTTGACTGCCCTGGAACTTGCTCTGTAGACCGGGCTGGTCTTGAACTCACAGAGACCCACTTTTCTCTGCCTCCCAAGTGCTGCGATTAAAGACACGTGCCACCACAGCCCAGATTTAAATCTACTTTTAATGTGTGTACAGGCACACGCACACACACATGCACACACGCACACGCACACACACACACACACACACACACACACACACACCAAAAGTAGCCATTGGGACCACTTTTCAGGGCATGGTCCATGGTACCAGATATCCACACTGCTGTTCAGCTGCTCTTTGGCACCATTTTCAGAAACCAAACAGAAACTCAGTTACTCCTGGGCACTGGTGTCTCAGCCCTGGTATCTTCTGTCTCCATGAATTTACCTGTTTGAGATATTTCACAGGAGTGGATTCTGAGGTATCCCTTTTTTCCTGTTTTCTTTCACATAGCACAATGATCTCAAGATTGGTCCAGAGAGTGGGTAACCTTCCTTTAAATTTTTTTTTATTTTAATATATTTTTAAAAACCATGTGTGTGCATATGTGTCTGTGCATGAGTATGTGTTTAAGGGCCCATGGAGGCCGGAAGACATGTCAGATCCCTGGAGCTGGAGTTACAAGCAGTTGTGAGCTGCCCCATGTGACAGTGCTGGGACCCATACTTAGGTCCCCTGCAAGAGTGTGTACTTCTAGCCTCTGAACGGTCTCTCCGGGAGTCATGACTCCTTTCCTTATATTTTTGGTTGTGAGCCTAGCCTCTAATGGCTAAACCATCTCTCCTGCCCAACTTCTTTCCTTTTTAATGGTGAGTGCTATTCCGGTGTCTGAATCTACCACATTTTGCTATTCACTCCTCCGTGGACCCACACGTGAGTTGTCTTCATCCTTCAGCTCTTGGGTATAAGGCACAACACAGAGACCAGTGTGGTCTGGGTGGTCACACAGGAGTGGCATTACTGAGTTGTGATAATTCTATGTTAAAGTTTTGGGTGACACCAAACCTCTCTCCCCTTGTCAACCCAGATTCTGCTTTATTATTGTGTTTTATCCTTTGCAATTTTGGGGTGGAACACAGGGCTCTATACTCACCAGGCATGACCTGCACCCTAGCCTGACTCTGTTTCCTTCCACACCCCTTCTCTGGGTCCAGAGAGTTCATGAGGGTGCAATCAGGAACTAGAGCAGGGATGTGTGCACAGGTCTGAGGCTCAGAATATATAGTCTCCTCCACAGCTTCAGGGCCTGAGCTGGTAACTCTGCCACTGTGCCTCAGTTTCTTCATCTAGTTATCTGTCAGTTGGGGACAGGATAGCACATGCCTCTCAAGTTATGAGCATAGGGGCAGGTAAAGCCAGCACTGGCACAGAGTAGTAAGCATTTATGAATGACAGCACCAGCTGCTCACAGTCCAGAGCAGGAGAAACAGACAGTGGGGTCGCCACCTTGTTTTTTGTTAGTCTTATATCTTGGTTGTTTGTGTTAGGGTCTCACTATGCAGCCCTGGCTTTTCTCAGACTTAGTGTAGTCCAAGCTAGCCTCAAATTCTCTTTGTAGGGCTAGAAATGGGCTAATTAGTCTTTTAAAAGCACTTACTGCTCTTTCAGAGGATCAGAGTTCAAATCCTAGAACCTACAGGGTGCCATATATACATGTGGACAACGCACATAAAATAAAATAAATACACCTAAACAAATTAAAAACAACGCAAAAAACAAAACCATCTTTCTATGTATGCCAGACGGGGGTTTCAGGTGCAGGCCACCCGGTCTGGATAAATTAAAATGTGGGGGCCTCCCCTCTAGCTCAGCACCTTTCCCATGATGCAGGTGCCTGGCTGGAAGAGGGAAGACCATACCTGCCCTGAGGGAGCTTCTCTGTCTTCACAGAGGAAACAGCTGCCCAGCCCCAGAGAAGATGCTCCAAGCTGAGATCCTTCCCACTGGTTTTGCCTGTTTGTCAGGCTAGCAGAGGGATGGATGGATGGATGACTCACCGCTAGCCAGGTGCCCACTACCCTGCACCCTTACCCAAGTGATGTGAGAAACAGATGAGAAACCCCAGCTCAAGGCCTGAGGCAGGACAGGTGTGGCTGGCTGTGGCCTCCCTCCCACACCCACACGGGCCCCAGGCCAATGTCTGGGGCCAGCTTGGCTGTCTCCCAGGCTCCGAAACACCAGCTGTCTGTCCCCAGGCCTGGAACTAGGAGTCAGGGTGGGCCTCTGGTACTCACCTCAGGCTCTGCCTTTTCTGGGAGCAACCACTTTGACTTCTGGCCATAACCTGGGAGTCCAGCTACCTTCCACTCGTGAACTGTGTGGCCTTTGGCAGATTGTACAACCTCTCTGAGCTTCAGCATCTTACCTCTGGATGGTGGGTTCCATGATCACCTCTGGGCCCCTGCTGGGTCAGGAGACCAAATCAATGCTGGGTAGAGGAGCCATGAACAGTGATTGAACTGAGGGGCTCTCTTCCATAGGCAAGTGGCAGGGGGAGAAGGGAGGGGCCCTGCACCCTGAGATCCTGCAGCATTAGGACAACTAGGTTCCAGGGAGCTGGAGCCTTCCAAAAGAGAGTAAGGCAAAGGATAAATGTCCACAGGCTCTCAGCCCAGACATGGCCTGCTTCTGGAATCAAGATGGGAGCAATTAGTGGTCAATACCTACTGGCTGGCTTGGCCCATGCCCAGCACCTCCCTCCCAGGTTTAATCTAATATTGGAAGGGGACCCAGTGATAGGGTGTCATACATCCTCATGAGGAGGGAGGCAGGACTTAAATACTGCAAGACAGGTGTAGGTGTGCTCTGTCCCTGCCCCCACCATCGCCAGTGCAGAAAGCTCCGATGCTGGATTCCATCCCTGCGGCAGCGGTGACTCCAGAGAAACATGGGCTCCTAGCTGGGGAGATGATCAAATGGCTAACATGCTTGCTGAGCAAACATGAAGGCCTGAGTTCAGATCCTTAGCACTCATGTAGAAGCCAAGCATGACAGAACGTATCCGGAACCCCAGCACTGAAGGGGTTACACAGGGGGATTCCCTGGAGCTTGCTGGCCATCCAGTCTGCTGAAACTGTGAGCTCCAGTCCCGAGAAACCCTATCTCAGCCCCACTCCCCCGCAAAAAAAAAAAACAACAAAAAAAAAAACAGTGAATAATATGTTAATTATGATATAAAATGGAAGGAGAAAGGAATTTTGATATCAATAAATGTTTAAGGAAAAAAAAAGATGGAGAGATGACTCAGCAATTAAAACACATCCTTCTCTCCCGGAGGATCTAAGTTCAGTTCTCAGCACCCAAGCCAAGCGGCTCAAATGCCTGTAAGTCCAGCTCCAAGGAATCTGACACCCACTTCTTGTCTCCAAGAGCACACACACACACATACATACAAACACATATATACACATACACACACACATACACACACATTTACACACACATACATACAAATGCATACACACATGCATACACACATAGACACACATACATACACACATAGTAGATATTTTAAAAATAAGGTGCAGAGTGATAAAGGAAGTTATCTGGCATGAGCCTCTGCTACGTGGGCATGCACCCTTGCATGCATACAGCATGCACACATAATACCAGGAATGTAAGCTCTCTCCTCAGCCTGCTGGAGGCTGCAGGGGATACATAGATGAAGCAGCACCTTCTTGTTTAGGGCACCACCGATCAGGGCTTGATACCGTAGATAGAATTATCAGAAGTGGACTAGAAAGAGACAGGGAGGGGTGGCTAGCCTCAAGGAAGACCAGGCTAACTGTACTAACTGTACATATCTTTCTCTTTCTTCCTCTCTCTTTCCTTTCTCTCTCTCTCTCTTTCTTTCTTTCTTTCTTTCTTTCTTTCTCTCTTTCTATCTTTGGGTTTTTTCCCTCAAGATCAGGTTTTTACATGTAGCCCTGGCTGTCCCAGAATTCTCTTTGTAGACTAGGCTAGCCTAAGACTCATGGAGATCTGCCTACCTCTGCATCCTAAGTGCAGAGTTTAAAAGCATGTCCTACCACCTCCCATCACATACATGTCTTTCTGCCTCATCATGGATCAGAAAAATATCAAAGGTAACCCTGGGATTACCAGCCCTTGCAGAAAGCTGAGGGTCTTCTTCAGGCTCAATGGGATCCTGAGAAGATCTGGGCCGTGACTTTGAGCCAAGGGACCAAGGGCACATCACTATGGGGAAGTCTGAGCATATCCCAGAGGTTGATCAGTCCTCTTTCTGGGGCCTGGCCCTAGCCACAGCTGAGGAGTCAGCAAACATCAGGGGACAGTACTGTGCATTGTCTCACAGGACCCAAGTCAACCTGGAATTCAGCTCTGCTTTCCCCAGCTGTCACCTCACAGTGACCATAGCAACTGCTTCCGTGGCTGAGGTTTGGCTTGTTCATCAGGGAAACACAATGTCAGCAAAGTGTCCCGGTCAGCCCAAGCAGCACCTGGGTGAGCAGGAGATTCTGTACTTGAACCAGCGGGCAGGTGCCAATGTGCAGGGTGGCAGACAGGCTCTGGGACTTTGATGACTGGCAATGTCTCCACCTCTGTGTGCCTGAGGATACTAAGACAGTGAGATTTACCTCATCCTCTCCTGATGTCCCTATGCTTAGCAGCAGGCAGGCTTTGGGGTGCTGTCATCCTCAGGTGTATCTAGATTCCCGACACATAAACCTTCCAATCTTTGAATTGGGAATAATTATAATAAGCAGATGGTCCCAAGCTAATGATGGTTTGACCTAAGAATTTTGTCTTCTGCTAGGCAGTGGTGGTGCACACCTTTAACCCCGGCACTTAGGAGGCAGGGGCACACGAGTCTCTCTGAGGCCAGCCTGATCTACAGAGTGAGTTCCAGAACAGCCAGGGCTACAGAGAAACCCTGTCCTGAAAAATGAAAAAAAAAAAAAAAAAAAAAAAAAAAAGAATTTTGTCTTCTTGTTGGTGTAACCGTGAGATACATTTGGAAGCTGCACTTTAAATTTTGACCTTTTCCTTACTTTTGCTAAGAGGTCTAATCCTGGGGACTGGAGTGGTGGCTCAGTGGTTAAGAGCACTTATTGCTCTTACGGAGAACGCTAGTTCAATTTTCAGCACCCTCGTGGCAGCTCACAACTGTAACCCCATCTGTCACTCCAGTTTCCCATGCCCTAGGATCCAGCCGACTGCTGACTCAGGAGCCTCCAGAGGTCCAGCTACAGTGACCGGTCAAGCAAGCCTGTTAGCATGGTCAGAGGGGCCACCTGAACCTGTCTTCTGCTGTCTACCTTAGTTCCTGAGTCACCTCAAACACGCCAGCACTGCTGTCCTGTGCTTTTATATGGGAAAGGTATCCTTGGGCCCACGGTAGGTCAGAGAAGCCAGACAGGACTAGTCACACGAAGAGGTTTGGGGGAAGTCGGGGCCAAGATGGAACACTGATCCCATGAAGTACAAGAAGGCTGAGAAGTGACCTTGACATAAGGGAGACACCGTAGACAAGACCAAGACTGGGTAAAGATAAGGAATCCCCAACATGGAAGAGGCTAGTCTGGGCTCTATAACCCCACAGTGCTAAGACCCTCCAGTATTGGTGACTGAGGCCACTGCAACTGTAATATCTGTCAGTGGCCAGTGAGTTTTGGGGCTAGAGACACTGTCACCTGCCTCAAGTCTAATGGCATAGCATGGAAAATGGTCCAAATGCCCGTCTCACCCAGGGTCTCAGGCCCCAGAGCTGTCAGGTAAGGTGTGAGCTTTGTCCCTTCCTGGCCTGTCTAGCCTGGGAGCCTGGGAAAGCTGGGGGTCCCAAGGCCACGGGTAGTATTGGGCAGGAGAAAGGATGTGTTAAGGGTCTGGAGAGATGGTTCAACAGTTGGTAGCTACTCTTGCAGAAAATGGAGTTTGCTTCCTAGCAGCCGTGTCAGGTGGCTCACAAGTGCTGGTAACTCTAGCTCACAGGATCTGATACCCTCTCTGGCCTCCACAGGCCACACACACACAGAGTCACACAGTCACACAGTCACACAGTCACACAGTCACACTCACACAAATAATAGATTTTTTTGTCTTTGCTTTGTTTGTTGTTGATGTTGTTGACTTTTTGAGACAGGGCTTCTCTATGTAGCCCTGGCTGTCCTGGAACTCTGTAGACCAGGCTGGCCTCAAACTCACAGAGATCAACCTGCCTCTGCCTCCCGAGTGCTGGGATTAAAGGCATGCGCCACCACTGCCCAGTAATACAGCTTTTTTTTTTTTTTTTTTAAGAAGAGATATATCATTTTTTTTAAAGAGATGTATCAGGTGTAATAATGACTCTAATTAATCTTTACGATTTTATCATGCAAAAGACTGCATTTCTCAGTCTGACAGACCTACTTCAAATTCTACTGTGTGACCTTGGCCGAATAACTGACCTTCTCTGTATTTATGTACAGTGATACGTCTCTGTTGCAGAACAGCCACAGGGCCCTAAGTTCTGTTGATATGGATACATCAAGCCAGCCACTGCTCAATGACAGCTTCCTCTTCTTTCACATCTGTATCCCTGTGGCTGAGGGACACAGACTTGGCACTCTCCAGAAAGCTGGTACTCTGGGCTGCCACAAACCCAGCAGATTCCAGGACGGCTTGAGACTGCCTGTTCATGGCTGAGCCTGCAAACCAGAGGGCAAGTCTCTAGCCATACCTGATGTGATCTTCCTTCCTGGCTCCGTGAACATGTCCCACGTCCTCCAGGGACACATTTGCCAATGGTGGGGGAGCTGTACCCAGGCTACTTACATGACTGAGGTTTGCCACTGTCTGTCTCCTACAGGTTGATTCTGCTCTCCAGGAGAGTTCCAGATGAGGCCTGGAGATCAGCTTGGCTGGCAGCAAGCAGAGCAGCCTGTCAGGAGGTGAGATGTCATCTTCAGGCCTCAGGAGCCCTCCATCACTCATTCATTCATTCATGCATCCTTCACTCCATCAACAGTGTGTGTGTGTGTGTGTGTGTATGTGTGTGTGTGTGTGTGTGTGTGTGTGTGTGTGTGTGTGTTTCTCTCCTCCCTGCTCCCCTGTGCTAACCTATAGTTCATTTCAGGTCTTCTTGGGTGGCTCTTAGACCACCTCGGTCAAAACCATTCAAGTTCTTTGTTGTCCGCTCCTGTGTCTTGAAGGCTAGACTGTCCAGATGAATCCCTGAGAAACTGTCCCTGAGGATAAAAAGGTGCAGCCAGGGGTCAGCAAAGCAGTTGCCAGCAAATGTGAGTTGGGGACTCAGCTGTGGCTCCCAAGAACACTGAGACAGGGCCACCTGAGCCTTGTACACAATCTGATCTCTGCTGGCTACACTGAGAGGCCCAGTGGGCACTAATGTGTCAGGGATAGATCCCAAGATCTATCTGGGGCTGCACTTCCTGCAGGACAGATACCTGGAGACCAGTTCTGCTACTCCTCAGAGGACCAGGGGGGAGGTCACCGGTCTCAAGAAGGAGGGGCTAGGGTAGAGTGTATAAGTGGCCTTATTCCTGGCTCTTCTCAAGCTCCTTTTCTGGGGCCTAGCCCTACCAAGCCTAGGGTTTTGTCAGGGCCCCTCTTTCTTATCTTGCCGGTGCTGGTGAGGGGCTTTTCTGGGTCAGTAAGAAAGTCCACTGGAAGTACCCAGGATGACCTGCTGACCCAGATCACAGGGCCAGAGAACAGGCTGCTTGGCCCTGAGGCAGGGATGGCTGGACTCCTTCCCAAGCACCCCAGCCCCCGACATTGCTGTGCCTATCACTGGAGCTGCAGAACCACTAAATGGCACTGGGGGCTCCTCACCCCTGGGAGATCTCGTTCATATTAATGGCTTTTCCAGGGTCCTCTCGTACACGCAGGCCCCCTCCCTCCAGCTGGCCTGATTAGCAATGAGTCCAACACCAGGAAAATTATTAATTTTCATCCCTCAAGTTTACTTCTGGGAAAGTTTGCCAATTAACTCAGCACACCAAGACTCCCAGAGTGGAAAAGGGAAGAGGAGGCAGAGGCCCAGACCAGCCCCAGGGGGAGGGGTAGCAGGTGGAGGACCCATCCTCAGGAACATGGAAGGTCAGACAAGGCCAAGGCCACCGGACAGGAGGTTGCTCCTGCTCACAGCTCAGACTGAGAAAGGTCAGGCTGCCTCAGCCCTGCTCCTTCAGGGCTCTGTGATATTCTGCAGATGTGGAGGGAGGGGGCTGGGTAGGGAGACAGAGGAATAGGTACCCTGGCTCAGAGGGTTCTACAAACATTGCTGAAGATAGATCTGGTGCTGGGTCTGTAATACTGGAACCAACAGTGGCTGAGATGCTATGGGTATCCCATCTAATAGTTCCCAGGTCTCACCCTTCATAGTCTCTCTTTCTCTGTCTATTTGTCTCTCTGTCTCTCTGTCTCTCTGTCTCTCTGTCTCTCTGTCTCTCTCTCTCTCTCTCTCTCTCTCTCTCTCTCTCTCTCTTCTCTCTCTGTGGTACTGCGATTAGAACCCAGGGTGATCCCCCACCTCCTGTCTAGGGAAGTGCCAGCTCTGATCTGTATCTCCAGCTCCGTTATCCTCAGGTCTTCTGTGCACACCTAGCATCTCCAATGCTGGGTTAGGCTCTCCTGGGTGGCTCCCACCTCTCTAACATGCTAGGGGTGAGAGGGACAGTTTGCTTTGGCTTTGTGACTAAAAATTTTTTTTGTTTTGTTTTGTTTTTTTTTGTTTTTCGAGACAGGGTTTCTCTGTGTAGCCCTGGCTGTCCTGGAACTCACTCACTCTGTAGACCAGGCTGTCCTGGAACTCAGAAATCCACCTGCCTCTGCCTCCCAAGTGCTGGGATTAAAGGCGTGTGCCACCACCGCCCGGCTTGTGACTAAAATTTAAATGTTGCTGCCACCGTTATGGTTTATCTGGGTCTGTGTGTGGTTGTGGTGGGGTCAGAGGGCTTTCCTTCCTTCCTAACAGATCCAGGGAGTAGCATGATCCAGACAGAATGCGTGAGGATAGTGAGGAAACCAAGCAGACACCTGCAGAGGCCATATGGGCTCTTAAGCCCAAGAAATACATGTGGCATCCTGGCCAGACAAAAGCCCCTGAAGGAGACACCAACTTCTCTCTGGGAGACTAGAAGAATCAAGAAGCCAATCTAGGCAAGAAGGAAATCTCAAGGCAAGGAACTGTTGCTATCACCTCTTCCTCTTATTCTGGTCAGACTCAAGAGAGGTCTCTTACTACGGTGGGAGAGAGGGGTGTGGGAGCTCTCCAGCTACTTCTGAATTGAGGGACCTACCCAGTAGTCTGTGGAGTGGAGAAAGGCAAGCCACCTTACCCAAGGCCTGAATATCTGTTAGGCTCTGTCTTCCCCAGCTGTCTTCCGGATGCCTGGCTCAGGAATGCTACCCCAGGCTTGCGCAGCAAGCCAGAGAACAAGGCCCCTGAAAGGCCTTTCTTTGCTTTTTAAAAAAAAAAGGCAGTCCATAATAATCTCCCCCTGAGCTGCCTCAGGGAAGAGATGCCTCTGACATCCACGTCCCTCCTGCTACTCCGGTCATTTGACCACTGGTCTCTACCACCCAGCTCCAAAGGCTCCCTACACTCAAAGATGGAACTGTGGCTTTAAGTTGCAAATAAAGGGCATTTTATCTTTTTTGTTATCACACAAGGGTGGTTTTCGAAGGATAGAGCCCGTCCGAGGCTTCATCATCGTCTCTAGCAAAAGTTGACTTCCCTGTCCATTACAAACTTGGCGAAACAGAATTGTAAATAAGATTACGGGCATGACAAGATGCCTGCTGCTGCTGGTGGTGATTCTGCAGGCATACAGACAGAGGGTCAGGTCAAAGGAATTCTGGGGACGTGAGACACAAAGAGGACTCTGCCACTAGGGGAGGATAGCCTCCCCGTCCTGACTACACAGGACTTTGCAGGAGAAGAGGCGGAGATGGAGGTCCGGGCTCAGCCTGGCTCACACACTCTCTACCCAGAAGGCCAGTCAACCAGTTAGTGAGGCTTTCACAGGCCCGGCCACCTTCCCGGGCTCCTTGTCCTACTCGGGGAGTAGCCAGGAGGTCCAAGGTCTCTTTCCACACTATGGACACGCTGGTGTTTCCAGGGCTACATTGAGCCAGAGGCTGAGTATTCTGACTGTGGTTAGTAACCAGGGCTGCCAGTGTCCCTCAACAGACAAGGGTCCAGCAACTTGGTGGTTCTCTTGTAACCACCGCTCAACGGTCCAAATGAGGCCAGGGGCAGTGACATTGGTGAATTGTAGGCAGAGGCCAAGCTTCTCAGGGAGGGGCCCTAAGAAGGACAAAAACTGAGCCAGAGTCCCTGGAAGGCCCTCTTCCCCTCCCCCCAGGCCTCTTAATCTTTAACTGCTTCAGGGCTAACCCTGACCCCTGAAACACACAGGGCCAGCTCTTCCCAGTTCCAGGCACCTCCCTTAGGCTGGAAAGAGATATCTTAAAGGAGGGCTGGAGCAGGGACCACGTGGAGCAGGCATGGGTTAGGATGTCCCCGCGGATGCTGGCGGCACACCTAACTTTAACCCGTTTTCTCCATTGAGAGCTCTGCCCGAGAGTGGCCAGAGGCCAGCAGGCAGATTGGGGCAAGGTGGACTTAGGACCCTGACTGGGGTCCGAAGGCCAAGGAGCAGACAGATCCGGGTAGGGGTGACTCCAGCTTCAGTCAGGATATTGTGATCCCTGGAGTAAGCAGGGGAGGGGGCTTCCTCTAGAAATCCGCTGGGCTATTGTTGCACTTTCCGAAACCATGGAAGGTTTCCAGGAGGCAGTGACAACCCCAAATAATAATAATAACGCTCCTCCCCCAGCTGCAGGAATTCTGGAAAAAACAGCTGCTGCCGTTATCGCCCCAGGAAAAAACAAGGTCAGGCGCTGCAAAGATTTAATTTAAGGTGCGCCCCCGCAGCCTGCGGGCCACGCACCAGCACGCACGCGTCCTTGGAGCGCGGGGGTCGATGCCTGTGGGAACCCGAGGGCACCCAGGCTGTCTCTGCATCCACCGAGAGTCCAGCAAACCAGTCCTAGCTCTAGACGTCTCAGCAGGGAGTCTGGGGCCCTGCACGCAGTCGCCTGGGGCCATAAGCGGACCTCACTCGGGCTGCCGGCTGCCCCGAGCTTCTGGGGGGCTAAATCAGTCTCCAACAAAGCACTCTGAAATGAGGGGCGCTGTCAGGAGAACACAGCCCGACCTTAATCAGAAGTGACGGCAGAGTGGGCCTCAGGCGCTGGCAGGCCAGGTCGGATGGAGCCCAAAGACCCTTGTCCTTGTCGGCCGCGGCTTGCAGGGCTGGCTTCCGTCGCTCAGGGGAGGGATGGCTGGGCTGGAGAGCTCCTCGCGCAGCTGCCCGGTCCCCACCGACCACACTTGCGGAATAGAGCACGGGTGGGGCACACGGAGCCGTCCAGGCCGGCTCTGGGCACCGCCGCCTACATAGCCTTGGTGGTGGCCTTGGGAGTAGAGGACAGACGCTTCACTCCATGCAGACTGGAGAGAAGACTCCCTGAGATAGAGCGCGCCGTGCGGCTCAGAGCACGTTTCCTTGGCGCTCCGCGCCAGCCTGAGGATGCCTTGAAGTCACTAGCATGGGGCAGAAGTACCCAGAGAGTTCCTGGCTTGTGTTGGGAGTATTCATATTTATTCTCGATTACCAGATGAGAGGGTCTGGCCTGGCACTCCAGGCCGCCAAGCCACCGCCGGGGTCGCCTATCTTTCAGGCAGAAAACCAACACCCATGATTCCCCTGTTTCCCAAAATGGGGAATAAAGAGCAGGGGTTAAGGGAAACTCGGAGGGGGGGAGGGGAGGGGGTCGAACCCGTTGGTTTTTTTACTTTAAAATTATATATTTTATGTCACAATCACTTTTCGTTAAGACCACAAGCATCCAATTTGGCTTGGCGTAATAAAATCAGCCGGAGCTCCCTTAAACGGAGCCATTGCAGAGAATTAAGTTGTGAAATCTAATCTATTATATCCATAAAGGAGAATGCTTTCATTGTAAATTCGGGTTATAAAGAAACTATACCTGGGCCGCCAGCCTCCCTTTCGGATTTGCTACTTGAAGGCTTATCAAATTACTTCAAAATGTTGGGCTCCCCTCTCTATCTCATGGCAACCAAAATTAAATGTGGCAACATTTCTTTATACCTAAGGTCGGAAGCAACTGGTTCAACAATGGGATATAATTTTTAAGACACCTCCATTCGCGTCGGGGAGCACATTACTCCCCCAATTAATTCAAGTTTTTAAAAACTCTAAATGCACGACTCCGTCAGTTCTCTCCTGTTCCGGCGGAGGGCTCTCGGGTGCAATCCCGGGTGGATCGCACACACCCGTGGCTCGGTCCCACAACAGCAGCCCGGCGCACACCTGCGAGACCGGCGCCTCGGAGCCTGGCTTCTGCGCCCCAGTCCGGGGCGCCCCGCTGGTTCCAGAAATGGCTGGACCAGACAAAGGAGTCGCCAAGGAGGGGTTAAGCTGCCCTTCACCCTTCTCAGAATGCATCCTTCCAGGCAGCTGGAGCAAGGGAAACGTAGCACCCTAACATTTCTTTGGTTTTACAAACGGGTCGGGGTATTTGCTGCCCTTCCTGGGAGGGGGTTGGGCCCAGGTCGGCCTCTCTCCCTCTGACACCTTCTTCCATTTCTGAAAATTAATTAACTCCGGGATCGGGCTGGGACGTCCTGGGCTGGACATAAGTGGGGGGTTACCAAGGACTCTCCGTCCTCGATCTCAAAGAGGGGGTGTCTGGGGGACGTCGAGGAGATCGATAAGTTTCTAGATTCCCAGGGAACTGGCGGACGTGGCTTTTGTCAGGCCTGCGAAAAAGATTTATGAGGCGCCGGCGGAGTGTTGGGCCGGCTTCGCCCAGGCGGCCAGCGCACCCCGTCTAATCTTTGATTTCCATCTAATTATTTTTTTTCCTGCCTTCAACTCAGTGTCCGGAGAGGGGAACAAAGGGATGAAGATGGGGGATGGGGAGGCAGGCATTGGCGGTTGGGGGATCCCCACATAAAATTGGAGCCCCCAGAACGCCCAAAGGCTCGTGCTCCTGTGAGTGTTCCGAGAGGCTGACGGAGGTGATTCGACAGGAGCTGAAGCCACGGGAGACCCTCAGCAGGGCCTGGGTGGGCTTTGCAGTTCTCAGGTGCTGTTCAGAGCCTGAACCCAGCGGGGTTTCTACTGAAAGATCCGCAGAAAGGCCCTAGAGTGGTGGAAGAAGAGGTGGGGGCAGTTCTCTCCTAAATGCAATTAATCGGGGAATGGGGGGTGGGGGGCAGGTCAGCCCTTGATAGAGGCGAAAGATGGAGGAAGGATTCTTTATTCCCTCCCCATCTCCGTTCAGGAAAAAGGTCTGTCCAAGCCGGGGAGTGAAAGGCGCAACTTCAACTTCTCATGTTAGCGAGAGAAAAAAAAAATCCAAAATGGAAAATGATTTTATTGGTCACTACCCATAAGTCAAGTAAAAACAAGGATAATTAGAGAGTGGGGAATTCGGGAGCCATAAATCCGAGGCGCCTTCTCCACCAGCGTCGGAAGCTTTATGGCTTGTTGAGTTTTATTTTGAGAGAAACGGAACGCAGAGTTTTGGTGGAAGCGGGACTACCCACCAAGCGCCGCGCGGACAGACAGACGCGCGCAGCGAGTACATCCGGGACTCTGGAAGGTGGCCACAATTAGGGATCACTTTGTCCCAGAAAGAGGGGCCTTCCCCCGCCAGGACCCTTCTCTCCATGGAGGGATCCGTGCTCAACCCGACTCTGAGTAGGGAAGTCACATTCTTCCTCACCCAAACAAAGATAGACACTCGGTGTGCGTGGGGTCCCAAAGTTTTTAAACGAAATTCATTCTACTCTCAGCTTCCAAACGTCCACCCGGTGCTGCACGCTTGGGGGGCCTTTTGTTCTAATTTAAGAGGTGGGGAGGACGGGACAAAAGAAAACAACCCACCTTACTTTGAAATCTTCCGCAGAGGCTGGGAGTACTTTTCATTCCATCCAGCCACCCAGAAGCCCATTTCCTCTTCTGAAACGGCCTTCTCACAACCGTTAGCCGACACCGTGTAAAATCCTACAGTCGGGTAAATCGGTGGGGACACTTCTGGCTCAGCTGCAGCTAACTTGAAAGAAAAGAAAGTGAATTCTTCAAGAACTTCAAAATAAAAGCGCCCCTTTCCCGGCAACTCGCGCCAAGCTTCCCCTTTGTTTTAAACACACATATAAAACCCTCGTCCTTCCTAAAAACGGAGGGCGGGGAGAGCTGTGGATCCACATTCAGAAGCTCTCTCCCCCTAAAAAATATTCTCGGAGGAGCTCTTTTGTTTGAAGTGGGTATGGGGGAGGGGTCGGGGCCCGCTCCAGTTCAGCTACCAGGCTCTTCTGATGCTGAAAAATAACAAAACACCACCAGCCAAAAAAAAAACCACAACTCAGTCCGCTGAGGGTATCTCCTAACCCCGCAAATCTGGAGTTCTCGGATCCCGGAGGGATTCGTTCCTAGACACCCGGCGCGCAGCAAGAGCCAAGCCCGGGTTTCCCTAAAGTAAACATCCCGGCTCAGAAAACGAGAATTCTAGGTTTCCGGGTTGGTGGATAACTGTATGAACCACTATGAAACAGAACCATCCTGCTGTGGTACCCACGGCGTCCTGGGTGAATTTCCTGGGCAGCGGAAGAAAGCGACGCGCATTTCCACAGGGACTGACTCCAAGCCCCGTCCTGCGGATGGTGGAGAGCCCAGTAGGGATTCCAGAACACAGCGCAGGGGCTACCCTGAGTTCAGCTGCCGTCCCAGGACCCCTCAGAAAGACACGTTTGCTGCGAAAATCTCCTACACACCAGCTGGGTTTTTATTCATTCCCTCCCCAGAGTGCGCTCTGGGCGCGCGGGAAACAAGGAAAACGCACGTACCTGGTGGCGCTCTGAGAGCAGCCTCGCCGGCCCTCTGTAGGCAAGGGAATCCCTCAGAAGCTACTCCCTACCCGGCTGGTAGCCCCATGGCCTGTCCCTCCCTCCCTCCCTCCCTGGCCACGCACTCCGCGGAACTAATTCTCCAGGAGGAAGGAGCGGGATACCCGGCCCGCCTTTCTGGGAGTGGGATGCGTTTTCTAGCGCCAAGGCCCGCGCCAACTCCCAGGCCACCATCGGCGCTCAGGGTTCCCGTAGTCCTTTGGATCAGCAGATAGTGGTGCAGACTGGACGCTGGGCTGCGGCTCGCGCACCAGCTCCATGCTTCCGCGCGTCCTCCTGCATCCAGGCTCCGGCGTGTCCAGGTTCCCAACAGCGAAAAGGGGACGAACTCCGAGCCCTCCGGGAAGAGAAGGCTGCAGCCGCAGTCCAGAAGGAGCCCCAGGGCGGGAGGGGTGCAGGGCGGAGGGGCGGGAGAGCTACCAGCGCCCCGTGGTCGCGGCCCTCGTGGGGGTGGGGAGGGCGCCCAGCCCCACCCACGTGGAGGCCCCCGCCCCGCCTCCACTAGGGCAGTATCCCCGCCCGTCTCAGCACTCCCGCCTAGCCCCGCCCCATCGCCTCCCGCAGCGGCCGCTCCCTTTGTCTGGGCAGCCGGTGCAAACCAATGGCATCGCGTGGGCGGTGCTCAGGCTGGCCAATAGATGATCCAGGAGGTGTGGCCGAAGGGGAGGCTCTACCCAGAAGAAGATACTGTATGCAAACTCCTAAGCTTCAGGATCCGAGCTCTGAGTGTCCGCAGTTTCGAGCTGGCTCCGCCGTGGAATTCCAAATTTTGGATCCCTTTTCACTATCTGGAAAGATGCCCCCATATCCGGAAGGAAGTGTAAGGGAATCACTTTGGGGCTCTGAGGAGCAGGAAGGTGGCTTAGACAAAGTCATTCCGGAAGCCCCAGGGGACTTGATTTAGAACTGCCCAGTCCCGTGCACCCTGGACACGCACTCCCTTGCACTTTGAAATTCAGGGTGTGCAGCATCCCCGGAAGTCAGGAAGGTGCTCTGAGATCGAATGGTAATCCTGTGCTGTCTGACTTCAGGGCATCTCTAAGTTCAAGAGTAGAGGTGCATAGTCCCTTTCAGGGAGGACTACAGGGTTAGGAGTCACTGCCCCGGCTCACCTTAGTGCGCAGCGACTCATTTGCCTTCTGAGCGGAGAAATATCGAGTGATGAAAAAATTCAGATCAAAGTGGACCACGGCCAGAGTTCTGTTGCCGCCTTGCCCCAGACAGACAGGGAAGGAAGGATACATCTCTGGTGTGCACCAAACCATGTAGCGCAGCTAGTGCAGAAAAACAAACAGAGCCAAGCCACGCATACCTACAGGAGCAGACAGGTGTCTCCTCCTGAGTTCACTGCCCTGTCCAGTCTCAGAGCTAGAGGTGTTTCCCAAGCCTTTCTCCTTTTCTGCATCTTGGCTCCAAGCGAAATCACTAAACAAGAAGAAAAGGAAAACAGCCACCTGGTGCCACCGATGGTAAAATGAGCCCTGGAGGGAAATGAGGTACCTTACATCCCTGGATTTGCAGGGCTGCACCTGAACGTTATCAATCCCAGCATCTCCCACACAGTTGTCACAGAAGCCAACATCTAATTCCTTGTCGCCGAAGGCAGCACTTAGCTACTTTTATGGCTGTTTTGAAATTCCTCTTTTCAGAAGTCCAGGGATCCTGAGAGGTCCTGTAGCTAACCGAAAGGCAGGCCGTTATACTCAGGATATAGGACTTCTCCAGCTATGGTTGCAAACCACAGGTGTGATCAATATGGCCATGAAGTTCAGCTCCCAGAGATTAAGCACCCGGGGGTGGACACAAACTGGGTTTTGAGACCAAGAGGGATTGAATCAAGATAGTGATCAAGATAATCCCAGATAGCCTCCCTTCACACCCTCAAACCCTAGAAATGATAGAAAAGTTTTAAAATTCATTACAACCAGAGAACAAAAGCAGTGCCTGGGAGACAGGTGGGGGCACTGCTCTTGCAGGAGGGAGCCTTGGAGCAGGGAAGGAAAACTGGCCAGTAGGAGGGCACCAAGGAGTGCTTCTCAGAAGAAACTGTGGAATTCTGGGATAGCTGTCAGGGTGATGGGTGGGAGGTCTGTGGAGACACTCTCTTCCCGGCCTGTGCTCAGCAGCAGTGGTCTGAAACTAAGCAGACACCACTGGAGAGTAACTTGTGAAGAAAGAGTTCTCCTCAGAGCCCCTACTGATGCTCTCAGCAGCACACAAGGCCCAATGCATAGAGACTGACTTGCTTGTCAGTCTCTGTCCCGAGCAGGGAACCTTACAGAGCAGCACAAGTTAGACCCACTGATCCTGGCTGCAGAGTCGGCTGAGTGATTAGGGGCACTTGTTTGCACTTGCAGAGGACCTGGGTTTGAGTCTCAATAGCTACATTGTGATTCACAACTGTCTGTAACTCCAGTCCCAGGAGAATCTGGTACCCTCTTCTGACCTCTGCAGAAGTTGACAGACCCTGGCCATACTTCTCATGAGGAATCTTGGGTTTTGCTTGTGCTGTCTGTCTATCCCCAGAGCCTGTATGTTCGGGCAATTAAACTTAGTTAATTTAGCTTAAATTTATCTTAGCTTAAATATCTGAGCCTAGTTCTTGATTTCATGTCCACTTCTTTACTACAAGGGTAAAGAACTCTGTCCCTCCTCCCAACTATGGCTTTGGTAATATGGCTCTCTATGGCACATAGGATTGTTACCAGATTCGAAGTGGATAAAATTTGAAATGTGCTAGCAAGGTCAGCCTTGTTCTACTGAGTGCCAGGAAGCCAGGATGACGAGATAGTCTGATGGGAGAATAAATGGGGTAGACCTGGTCTCAGGAGGAGAGAGCATCCCAGAGGCCCCCAGCCCCTCGGGCCTGTGAGGATGAGTTTGCCACTGTAAGCCATTTTCTGAGGCTCTCTAAACAGCATTGTTGTGATGGCTGACTGGGATGGCTGTCCCGACTAATACAGAAGTGGACACTGGGCAGAAGGAACCCTAGGGTGTGTGGTTTCAACTTAGAGGTTGGCTTGTGGATGGCAGGGAAACTGAGGAGCTAGAAATAGTCACATTTTTCCTTGTTACCCTGCAGAAAACGGGGGGGGGGGGGGGGGGGGGGTGGACTGAGAAGGTAGGAGAGGGCCATGCTGTGACATGCCTGTCACCTGCCCCTGCAGAAAGTAAGGCTAGGTGTAACTGAAGGCAACTTAGAACTGTGGAGTCACAGGTTGGAAGGGCTACTGTTTAAACCTCCGAACATGAAGAAAAAGTAGTCGCTATTGTTCTAAGGGCACTGACGAAGACAACTTGGTCCAGTAAAAGGACGGAGGCTTGGTTGGGCAAGATGGCTCCACAGGTAAAAGTGCCTATTGGTAAGCTTGATAGCCTGGGTTTGGACCTGGAACCCACGAAGAGGAGAGAACTGAATCCCACAAACTGTCCTTTGGCCTCCACATGGATGCCATGACACGTCTATGTACAAGTTCATGCAGGTACACATTTGCGCACACACACACACACACACACACATGTGACTTAGGTCTGTAACAGTGTACCAATCAGACTACAGGAATAGAAGGGTATCAGCTAACAGAATGTGTTACCAGCCAGTTGGAGACACTGTATACTTGAGTGAAGCTAAGCTTCAGGCAGAATCCTGCCCCTGGAGACAAACAGCCCATTTTTTTTTAAATGTGTTTGAGGATGTGGGCACTCATAGGTATCTGGAGGCCAGAAGAAAGAGCACTAGTGTCTGCCTTTCCATTGGCTGTACTTCTCATGGAGATTCTGGCCGGGCTACATTTTCTGGTTTCCTTGTAAAATCAGACACAATGTGGCAGATACAAGGTGTATCTGTTTCAGGCACACACAGCCTCTCTGATGTCCCCTTCCCACGCTAGAGTGCAGACAGCCACTCCCAGATGTCACATGGATGATGGCAGGGCAGCCATCAGTTTTGAGACTCCTTGGCTGTGTGGAATGCCAGTCTCGAAGTCAAACTATTTGCTCTGGGGAGTCCAGAAAGAACAAACTTGCTAATGTGTTGGGCAGTCAAATCGGTGCCCACTGGATATAGTGGTTTAGTCTGCACTAACACCAAGAAAGAGTGAGTTTTCAAAGCACCTAGGGTATTGTAAAACAGCACTGGTAACATCTTCAGAGAGAAAAAATTGTAACGGGAACGCAGCCAGGTAAAGTGGCACCCAAGAGGCTGAGGCCATAGGATCATTCGCTCAGAGAATGCTGGGCAAACCTGGGCTACGTGGTGAGACTATATGAAACTGAACAGAAATCAAGCTGTGGGGTTTGGATGAATCTCCATGATAGCGTGTTCAGCATATGTGAGACCCTGTTCCAGGCTCAAAAAGAATCCGAAAAAAGATAAAATCATAAAATAATCTGGGGGATAGAATATTCTGGTGGTATGTTGCTTTCTTCTTTACAATTTTATGTATTATTCAGAAATTTACAAGAATACATTATTTATATATTCAGGAAAAACCAAAATTATGTTTACATGAAAAAAATAAAAATAAGCTTTAAAAGATGGTTTCCAAAAGTCAGCTAGATGTCTTGAGGAAAAAAAAATATTTCCCCATTGAAATAAAAAATGCTCCTAGCAAGCCAAAGAAGAGGATGAACTGGGCCATGTGTCATCAACGAGGGGTGGGGGAGTCAAGCAGAGGAATTTTCTAGAACACATGGTGAAAGACATCCCCCCCAAAAAAAGTGTGAAATTAAAGCTAAGCAACACGGGAAATGGGCCGTTTAAATGAGATTCCAGGGAAAGAAAGAAGGAGAAGGAATAGCTACAGAAATAATAAAACTGTCCAGGGCCGAGGAAGACCCTATGAAAATACTTCAGAACACAGGGAAAGGAGATGCAGTTTCCCAGTGGGAAAACACGCTACCTCCAGAAAAAAGCAAGGAGCTGATATCTAATGTTGGAAACGAGATTCACAGACATCGAGGGCACCTTCACCGTCCAGGGGGACAATCAGCTGAGCCTAAGGTTCTACGCCTGGTCTGACAGGCATTCAGTGGCGGGTGGAAAACAAACACCAGTTTTGGTTGTGCCAAGAGAATTTATTTCCAACAAATACTCTCTGAAATAATTGCTGGATGTCGTACTCGAGCTAAATAAATAAATAAATAATAAACTTCAAGAGGTAGGCAAGGAGGGATACGGGAGCTGAGTCTGTTTCATCAGGGACTATATTAGAAAATGCTCTTGGTGGCGTGGGAGGAGGATGCCAGTGACTTCAGGATGGGCAGCCCTGGGATAGCAGGGTGTGCACTGTGCCCTCAGTGCTGGGGAGATGAGGATTCCTGCTCCCCCCTCGGTCTGGTGAACAGTAAGCTGACCTTCAGGTTCATCAAAACAAATCAGGTGATGCAAACCCTTAATCCTAGCACCTGGGAGGCAGAGGCTGGTGGATCTCTGTGCCAGAGGTCAGTTGGTGTCTGCAAGTTCTAGGACAGCTACGTAATAGAGACCCTGTTTCAGAAGACTCAGAGACCAGTGTGTGTATGTGTGTGAGAAAACAACAAAAACAAAAATCGTAAGTCTGAGGCTAGAGCTGTAGCTCACTGGAAGAGTACTTGCCTCGCATATACAGGGCCCTGGGTTCAATTCCCAGAACTGAAAAAAACAACAACCAAACTCCCCAAAACTCTGTTAGTCTGCCCTGTAGTTTTTTTGGGCTCCTTTTGCCGATCGATCCTAGTATACACTGAGTGGGTGTGCAACCATGTGCGCAGGCACGAATGTGCACAAGGGTGCACATCTCTTGGCTTCTTTCTTTTTAAAAACCACCTCTTGCTTTTTGTTTTGTTTTTCTGCACCCCCAGCTTAGGAGGTGACTTTATTTTGTCAGGTTTTTGTTGTTGTGGTGGTGGTGGTGGGTTTTGTGGTTCTTATGGTGATGGTTGTAGTAGTTGTAGTGGTGGTGGTTGTGATGGTTGTTGTTGTTGTGGTGTTTGTGGTGGTGGTTGTTGTGGTTGTGATGGTAGCGGTGGTTGTTGTTGTAGTGGTGGTGGTTGTGATGGTTGTTGTTGTGGTGTTGGTGGTGGTGGTGGTGGTAGCGGTGGTTGTTGTAGTGGTGGTTGTTGTGATGGTTGTTGTGGTGGTTGTAGTGGTAGTTGTAGTGGTTGTTGTGGTTGTGGTTGTAGTGGTTGTTGTTGTTGTAGTGGTGGTGGTTGCTGTGGTGGTTGTTATTGTAGTGGTGGTTGTTGTTGTGGTGGTGGTGGTTGTTTTCTCTGCTGCCTGTTATTTCTTTCTCAACCTTTTTTCTCTCATCTTATAAACATGTTTAAATATCTCAGGTAATAGATAAATACCATCACCATAAGCAAGAGCAAACCGGAACCTCCCTCCATACCAAATACCCCAGGTCAACACCCCAGCCTTCTGGCTCCTCTCTCTCTCTCTCTCTCTCTCCCTCTCTCTCTCTCTCTCTCTCTCCCTCTTTCTGCCTCTCTCTCTCTGTTTCTCTCTGTCTCTCTGTTTCTGTCTCTCTCTCTCTCTCTCTCTCTCTCTCTCTCTCTCTCTTGCATCTGGAAAGAACAGTCTATGTTCAGCTTCTGTTTTGTTTTGTTTTTATTCCCAATCCATCGCAGACAAATACTCTTGTAAAATAAAATAAAAAAGTATTACTAGAAAAAAAGAAAAAAATCCCCAAAGACATCCAAAATGCAGGCCCTAATTTTTTATTATTAGGTCCAACAAGCATAGCGCGTCTGTCAGACTGCTATAAAAATGCTAAATGCTGGCTTTCAATTCCGGCACTTATCTTGACAGGGACAAGGAAGCAGCAGCTTGGGTGGGCGTGTGTCTGCGGCCACGCAGGGCCACCAGAGCTGCTCTGTGCCACCCACGTGTGCCGGGGATGCAGCTTCGAGCATGCTAGGCAAGCCCTGCCTTACTGAGTTGCACCTGAGTCCCGCCCCACGTGATGACTTCTGCCTCAACCCCTATGTGCTCTGACAAAAGTCCCCAAAGTTGACCCATGGCTTCTCAGCCCCTTGTCAGTTTCTACACATTTTCTTTGCCGTTATTGTCCCCATCAGCCACCAGTCTGATTTCTGTCGCTGTAACAAAACACATCAGGTTGAGAAGTTTATAATGTGTACTTAGCACCTGGTGCAGGAGCTGGGGAGTCTGAGAACACAGTCTGTCTGGCATCCCTGCAAGGCAAAGGTATCTTGTGGCAAGAAAGAACAGGAATGCCATCTTGGGTATCTCTAATCTCCTTGTGCCACTGTGGAGACCCCACCTTCATGATCTTACCTAACCTCATTGACCTATGACATCCAAAATATCTTCAAGTGACTTTGGGAATTAAATGCACAATGTGCATTTGGGGTTCATGGCTGCTCTCTGTCTCTCTGTCTCTCTCTCTGTCTCTCTCTGTCTCTCTCTGTCTCTCTGTCTCTGTCTGTCTGTCTGTCTCTGTCTCTGTCTCTCTCTCTCTCTGTGTGTGTGTGTGTGTGTGTGTGTGTGTGTGTGTGTGTGTGTGTGTGTTCTTAGCGATGGCTTCATCTGTGCAGCCTCTGAAATGGTTGTCTGCACTATCCTGCTCCATCTCCGAATACTATTTCTGGATGGTTGCTCTCTTGTGTTTGATTTCAACCACACCCACATGCAGATCCCAACCACAGCCTCTCTCCCTCCTGCCCTGTCCTTCAGTCACTTCCCCTTGGGTCTCCACAGTGGCTGTGGCCAGCCCAAGGGTCAGCATTGCTAGGGTTAACAGGGAAGGATCTGGGCTGGCTTGTAGATTAGAGGAAAAGCAACACGTGCAGGTGTCACAAAGAACAGGAAACAGACAGGCTCTCGAGGTCAGGAGGCTGGGCATCCTGTTTGGGCTGCTTCCGTGGTGGTTCACGTATTCTGTAGTAGGTAACAGAATGTTGAATTAACAGCCAATCCCAAGCTCACAGTGTGTGGCTTGAGAGATTGAATAGGGCCTTCTGAGTTTGGCCCAATTCACACTCTGTCTGTTGGAAAGACTCCCCCTCTGCAGGTGACCCAGGGCTGGAACCATCTGGAAACCTCTTCCTTTGGTGTTAGCTGTCAGTGAGGTCCTAGGCATAGACTTCCTCAGAGCAGGATGCCTTCCCTGCATTCTGACTCAGGACTTTGTTAGTCTAGCAGCTGGACCAAAGCTGGCACCAAGACCAGTTGAATTCACGAGGAAGGGACATACACTGTAAGAGACTGGGGTGGGAGCATCAAATATGAAGAGCGGGGAGTTTGTTTTCAAACTGCTGCTGGCGGGAAGTGTGTTCCAGGCTCCCATCCTCTGCCTTGGTCCCACAGAATCTGTAGGATTTACCTCCAGATGGGTTTAGCATTCAGATTCTAGGCTAGGAAGTTTGGGCTTAAAGGCCCTGTTTTTGCCCAGTGTCTCTCCTGGCCATAGTGGCCCATGGTCTGGTAGGGATCAAGATCTGAGGACATGTTGGTATGTTCTACACACCTGAGGTTTTCCTGATCTCAGACTGTTGTGCAGCCATGAATCAGACCGGACATGAGCTGACTTTAAATGCTGGTATTTTTTTAATCACTTATAATTTTAAAGTGTGTGCAATGTGTGTAATAAATATAACAATGTGTATTTAGCAGTTAAATAAAATCACACATATATATTTTATATATATATATATATATATATATATATATATATATATATATATAT
>JANHMN010000002.1:1624361-1680419 GCA_030674055.1 Rhabdomys pumilio | reverse complement strand
AGATAGATAATAGGTAGACGATAGATAGATAGATAGATAGATAGATAAGATTGATGGATAGATAGATAGATACATAGATAGATAGATAGATAGATAGATAGATAGATAGATAGATAGATAGACGGGTAGATAGATAGATAGGTGGGTAGATGGTTCTGGGTAGTGAATGAGAAGCTCCCCAAGCATTTCACCACTGACTCTCATCTCCAGTGGTCTTCTTGTTTGTTCAATGTTGGGACAAAATGTTTGACAGAGAAACTTAAGGGATAAGAGTTATTAATTTTGGCTCACAGTTCAAGAGTGCAGTCTACCATGGTGGGAAAGGCTGTGTGGTGTGTGTGTGTATGTGTGTGTAGGGGCGGGGAGTCTGACTGTACCTGCTTTCCAAGTGCCCGGCTTACCTCATTTATATGCAGCCCAGTGCCCAAGCCCAGGGAAAGAACATCCTCTAAGGTGGGTTCTTCTGCCTTTGTTAACCCACCCATCAAGACGTCCCACAGGGGTGAGCCTGAGGGCTTGCCTCTCGTGATTCTAGAAGCTATAACACTGATGGCTCTAACCATTACAACTCTAGGCCTGTTTTCACTTTTTGTCTTGAGACAGAGTCTCACTAAGAAGTCAACATAGACTGAAGTTGGTAATGCTCCTGCCTCAGCCTCATGGAGTGATTGGGGTTACAGACCTATGCCCCAGATTCCAAGATTCCGCTCGGTTTTTTTTTTTTTTTCTTTTTTCTTTTTTCTTTTTTGGTTTTTGATTTTTTTTAACTTTTACTTCTGAATAATTTCCAATTTATAGAAAAGTTGTTAGACTAGTGCAAAAAAAAAAAAAACCCACCCACGTTCTATTCACCCTGTTCCTAAAGTGTCAACCACTTTCCACACTTCTTACTCTATTTTTGAACAGTTTGGGAGTCCGTTGCACGCAGATGCCCGCCGTCTCCTGGCCAGCTCCACACTGAGACAGCATAGCTACCCAGACCAGGATGCTGATGCAGCTGAGAACCATCAGGCCCTGCCCCTGCCCCTGCCCCTGCCCCTGCCCCTGCCCCTGCCCCTGCTCCCGCTTCACCAGTCACCCACTAATGCTCTTGTGGGTCAAGAACACAGCCTCTCCAGGTGGTGATGGCACGTGCCTTTAATCCTAGAACTCAGGAGGCAGAGGCAGACGGATCTCTGAATTATAAGCCAATCTGGTCTACAGAGTGAGTTCTAAGACAGTCATGGCTACACAGAGAGACCCTGTCTCAAAAGAAAAACCAAAATAAATAAATAAGTAAAACCAAAACAAACAAACAAACAAATAAGAACATAGCCTGGTCTTACAAGACTGTTGTCATGTGATGTCCTTCATCTTAGAACAAATCTTCCTGAAAGACACGGTCCTGTGAAGATTTTGTTGCACGGTTTGGTCTGAGAGTTGAATCAACTGCTTGGAATTCATGGAGGAAGACATGCAAAGAATATCTATCTAACAGATGTGTACGAAGGCCAGAAGCCAGGAGCTCACTCCAGGCCTCACAGAAGTCTACAAGGCCTCCAGGGTTATCATTCTTTTCCATAAGATCTCGAAGGCCTGCAGCTGGAACTCTGGAGGTGGCTGTCATTTGACAAGATAGACAAAGTGTCTTAGGTCACTTCTTAACATCTTACCTAAAACAATCTGAGTTAGCCTTGGGCTGAGTCTGTAGCTCAGTAGTAAAGCATGTCCCTTAACCCTGCAACCCAGGACAACCACTTTCCCTTTTTAAAGATGGGCCCCATGTAGCCAGGCTAGCCTCAACCTCATTATGTAACTGAGACTACACTTTGGATGTTCCCGGTCTTAATTTCTGAGTTCTGGAATTACAGGCGTGTGCCGCCATGTCCAGCTTGGTAGGTTGACTTTTGAATTCTTCTGCGTTTCGTTTCTGAAGAGTACAGGCCGATGATGTAAAATGCCAGAGTTCAGACTGTCTGTCTCTGTTGCATCAGGTCCCACTTCTCTCTCGGAAGTGATGTTGCATGCCTGTGCCACAGCGTGACAGCAGGCCCAGGGTGTCTGTTCGTCCCTCTCTGGTGATGTTAATATTTGCCACATGGCTGAAGGTGATGTCTGCCAGGTTCCTCCATGGTGCAGTTAATTAATTAGTATTTTGAACTTACTAATTACTAAGTAATAATTAGCAAGTGCTTTGAGAGCAGATAGTCAAGGCTAAGTAGATAGCCTGCTTCCTCCGACCTTTCACCAGGAGTTGGAGCATCCGCTGTTGATTCCCTGAATCAATTATTAATATGCTAGTTGCCAAATGGAAGCTCTCTCGTCCTATTATTCCTTCTACATTTGGGAGTCAGCTTTCTCCCCCCATTCACGTGTTCAATCATTTATTTTTATCATGAATTATTTACATAGTAAATAAAGATAGCAATCCATTACTATATTGTGTTGTTCAGATTGTCCTGGGTCTGGCCGAAGGGAAGTCCTTCCGGCCAGTTCCTGCCCTTTCCCTGTGACTCCCTCCATTGTCCCTTGAGCACTTCCTGGCTTTCTGACACAAGGAACATTTAAGCTCATCCTGCATGCTCTGTGTCCAGCCATCCTGCCCTTGGCTCCTCCCAGAGCCCCTGACTCCAGTTAGCTCAGGACTGAGAAGGCGGTTTCCCAGCTGGGTCTGCTCACTGCTTGCTGGGACTTTGCTGCCTCTGGGCCAGACCTAGACATACACTCTCCCATGTCTATTTCTAGACCTGTCTATAATAAGAAACACGAGTTCACGCCAGTGCCACAGCTGCAGCCCCACACTGTCCCCCTTTCAGGATCCACACTCCCTCTCTAAGGGGCACTGGGCACAGTTCGTGTAAGTCCCTGTGGTCTCCTGTTTCCTCATGTCAGCAAGCACCCACTCCCTGGTTCGTGGGTTCCATGAAAGAAGATTGAGGAGAAGGAGGCATGATGTCACCTTCTTGGGCCCCAAATGACCACAAACAGGGGGTTAAACAACAAACATTTATTTTCACCGAGGTCTTGAAGCTGGAAAGTTGAGAATGCCTGCCGTATATACATAAAAGGCTTCTTAGAGACGAGAGGAGAGAGGACTTATCCTGTGCTCCGTCCAGCTTCGGGGGTGCTAGTGATGGTCCTCGGTGCCCTTGGAGAGCAGGTGTGCGGCTTTCCGAGGCCACTCATCTCTTCCTGTATATTATTCTCACCTTATGGAGATCTGTACTGAATCTGACCATGGTTCTGACATCAATCCTGTTGCTTAGTTCAGTGGTCGACAGTTCTACCTTAACCTTGGTTACAGTCAAGGACCCTGCTCCCAGAGACACGGGTATCTCAAAATCAATCTCTGTCTGTTTCTCCACCTCTCTGTCTCTTTCACCTCTGTCTTTGTGTCTCTCTCTGTGTGTGTCTCTGTGTGTCTCTCTGTCTCTCTGAGTGTGTGTCTGTGTCTCACCAAACTTGTTGTTCTAGAACTTACTCTGTAGCCTAGGGAGACACAATCTAAGGTAGTCAGTAGTCAGGACCCACGCCTATGACGAGCCCCCAGGGCCTGCTACTGTCTCTCAGGACATCTGGGCTTGGATGCAGGTTCAGTGTAGGCACTGAGGCCATTACCTAAAGAGCAATGAGAGCAGCTGTGGGCAGGAGCTTTTCAGAGGGTAAGACTCTGGCCTACTCCAGCTATAGAGGTAGGAGCCCTCTTTAGGGACTCGTCTGCTTCTCCATGACAGCAACTTGCTTCCGCGTGTCACATTTCTTCTCCAGTCCTTTTGGAGAGCTGTCTGGCTATGGAGGGACAGCTTCATTTGGCCGAAGAGCACTGGAATTAGAACAACCTGCTCCTCACGTAGATCCTTCAGGGGTCAGCGGAAGCCTCCCTCCAAAGCTGTGCTAGACCAGGAAATGTCAGCTGTTCAAGCAAGAGGAGGACCTTTCAGGCTCGGATTCCTATCCACGAGAGGAGGGTCTGAGCGGAGGCCCTACCTAAATCAATCTTCTGTATGTATCCCCCTATTGGAAGGCTGTGGTTCCAACTTTATCAGGTATCAGCCCATTTTATTATTTACTTACTTCGAGATACTGCCTTATTGTGTAGCCCAGGCTAGACCCAAACTTGAGATTCTCCTGCTATCACAATGCCTGGCTCTCAGACGATCATAAAACCTTCCATCCCACAGAGCTTAAGAGAATCTCAGCCCAGCGAGCATGGGTCCTCATAACTAGTTCAGGCCCATTTTTTCCCACGCAGGCAGGAGTGTCTATGTATTGCCACTCCTAGAGAGCTTAGGGGTTCCCAAATTTACTCTCATGTCAGGGACTAGCCAGGATCCTGATGGGGCTTTTAGTAGCTTCAAACCTATTCTTGCATCTGGAGTCTGAGAAGAATATCAAACAATACCGAGCAGATCTCAGAGGTTGCTCAGGAAGACACAGACACTCTAAAAGACACACCAAGGTCTGCATGAGACTTATACTGCCTCTACCTACCAGAGTCTGCACTAAACCTGAATTGCCTCTACAGAGAATGGATGAGTCTGTTTGGAGCCTGGCATTAGAGAAAGGCTAGAAATGGCTGTGTTCCTTGAGCTGAAGCAGACTCGGCTCTCTGACGGAGGCCACACCATTCTCCCTGCTCATGGGTTCATGTGTTTGATGAATTTGTCATAACTTGAAAGGCCCCAGTTTCTACACTAACTTCCCGTTCCAGTTCAGTTGCCCACGGAACCACAGGCGGGTTAATTGCATGTCCATCAACAAACTCAGAGAGCACACAAAGCCTTCCCACCACCATAGCATGCATTCCTAAAGTCTAGGCACCCTGCTCCGTTGCTTCTCGGTGGGCAAGACTGCGCGTGGGCTTCTGCCTGCAAGAGCCAAGCCAGGAGACTGCTGTTCTGGGAGCATGACCAATGAGAAGCCTGCACTTCCTGGTAAGCCCCATTCCCAGTCCTCCCATGTAGGTATGAGACAAGCTGGCACGACTTCTCAGGGCCTTTGTCCAGTAACATTCGTGCCAGAGATGGAGTGTGTCCCCACCCAGCAGCTCCACTACTGGGGCTTATACTGCCAGTCTCAGCCCATTGGACAAGAAGTTATGAAGGAAGGCACACAGGGACCGGTTCACCACAGCTGACTCGGAATCCAGTGCAGAGCCTTCAGTGAGGGGGGTTGAAGGAGGCAACATAGAAGATGGACCACAGGGGAATCATGTGGAACACAGAACACAGGAAGCAAGGGAGAAAAGATCTTCAAAATACTGAGCCATGCGCTTGCGTGCCGTAACTGGCAAAGCCAAGTGTGCTGCCTGTGCTGCTGACCCAGAACTGATAGACGTTTCCGGGGAGCCATGCACACCTGGATGGTTCTTGTCTTTCAGAATCTTTTATATCCTTTGATTTAAAAAAAAAAAAAAAAGACTTATTTACATATTTTATGTATATAAGCGCTTCGTCTGCATGTATGTCTGGATACCAGAAGAGGGCATCAGATTGTGAGCCACCATGTGGTTGCTGGGAACTGAACTCAGGACCTCTGGAAGAACAGCCAGTGCTCTTAACTGCTGAGCAATCTCTCCAATCCCCTATCAAACTTTTGATAAAAAAAAATAAATAAAATAAAACAACAAAAAGAAAGTATAGACCTGGTGTGTAGCTCAGGGCTAGGAAGAAAGCTTACTTACTATGAACGAGGTCATACCCTGGATTCCATTCAGTCCTTAGCACTGGGGGTTAGAGGGGCTGGATAGACAGACAGACAGACAGACAGACAGACAGACAGACAGACAAGGGAATAAAGGAAGAAAAGAAGGAAGAAAGAAAGGTTAAAAGGGGGAGACTGGTCAGAGGGCTCGCCAGGTAAAAATGTTTGCTTTGGAAACCTGACATCCTAGGTTTGATCCTAGGATGGTGCCTATGGACCTGTGATCCAGCCCTTGTCCTGTCAGCAGGGCTGACTGTCTCAGGTTAATACCTGGATCCCTGGGTACCTGGGTAACTGAGGACTTGGGTGTATGGAAACCTGGACAGTCGGTGTTTGGCCAGAGCACAGGAAAAGGGAAATGAGGGTGTGCCAAGCAAGAATGATACCAGAAGGCACAATGAGACACCTAAGTGTGTTCCTCAGCAGCAGCCAGGCATGGTGGTGCATGCCTGCCATCCCAGCACTTGGGAGGTGGAGGCAGGGGAATCCTAAGTTATCTTTAGCCAGGCTGGAGAGATGGCTCAGCAGTCAAAACCACTTGCTGCTGTTATAGAGGTTCTGGGTTCAATTCCCAGCACCTATATAGTTGCTCACAACTGTCTGTAACTATAGTTCTAGGGGATCAGATGCTCTCTTCTGACTTCTGTGGGTGCCGGGCACACATGTGATGCAGATACACACATGCAGGCAAAACACAATAAAAGAAAATACATTAAAGGTACACTTAGACAAAGCTATCCTTGGCTACACTGCAGGTTTGAGGGCAGCTGGATAATATGAAATCCTGTCTCAAAATAACAAAGCAGTGGTGAGAGGGGGCGGAGAGGTGGCTCAGCGGTTAAGAGCATTGGCTGCTCTTCCAGAGGTCCTGAGTTCAATCCCACCACCAACAGAGCAGTCGCAGCCACCTATTAACTCCAGTTACGGGAGATCTAACTACTCTTCTGGCCCTCATGCATCAGGCAGCAAGCGGTACACAATCATACATACAACGTTTAAAGAAAGATTCTTTTTTTTAAGAAAAGAAAGGGCCATATACCTTTGTTTCCAGCATTCGGGAGGCAGAAGCAGGCAGATCTCTGGTTTACAGAATGAGTTCCAGGATAGACAGGGCTACACAGAGAAATCATGTCACAAACAAGAACCAAACAAACAAAAAACCCCACTGAGCTAAGGGATGAAGGGCTGCCCTGAGCTCACCTTGGGCCATAGGCAAACACCTTTAAACCTCATTAGTACAGAGCAGAGGCTGACAGGAACTGGCCAGGGATGACAAGGCGGAACAGTAGAATGATCCACAGGCCCACATTTCAACAGACAAGGAGAGCAGGACTGCTGTGTTCTCCCACAGTAAAGGCAGGGTCTTGTCCACAGCGCTGTGAGAGAGCCAAGCATGGTCGGGCGATTTAGAAGCCACAGAGCAGCCTCACCTCTACCAGACTGACCGAAGGCAAGCTTAGGCAGACTGTGGCATCCTAAGCTGCCAGAGTTGGGTCACAGGACTGGTGGCTGCTGGGTTCCTCCACTCACCACATCTTCTCTGGGAAGGGTGTAGGGTCATAAAGCTTGGATCTCACAAATTGCTAGCCCTCTCTAGAGTAGATGGGTTCTAGAGTCCTAGGGGGCATGAGTTACATTGCAGGGGTCCTGGGAATGGAATGGCTCTGGGCAAGCCAGTTGACAGGCAGCTAGTGTCCCCATGAGAGATCCCTCTGCAAGGAGGAGAAGACAAGAGAAATATATGGTAGCCCTCTCTCAGGGTGCCACAGTTTCAAAGGTACCCTGGAAAGCTGCCTCTTGCTCCTTACTCTGGATACCGAAGAAGCCGGGTGACATGGTGACAGGTGCTGGTCTTACAAAAAAATGGGGTTGGGCTGGAAAGATTGCTCAGTGGTTAAGGGCACTGTCGGCTCTTCCCACAGGTACTGAGTTCAATTCCCTCCCGACAACCCTCCCAGTGCCTTGTTAACTATTTATACTGGGATCTAATGCCCTTTTCTGGCATGCAGCTTTACATGCAGATAAAGCACTCATATACATAAAATAAATACATCTTAAAAAAAAAGAAAAAGAAAAGACAAAAGTGGGGGGTCTGAAGAAATGGCTCCATAGTTAAGAGGACTTGCTCTTGCAGAAGACCTAGTTTCAGTTTCCAGCACCTACAGGGCAGCTCACCTGTAATTCTAATGCCAGGGCATCTGAAGCCCTCTTCCAATATATGCAGACACTGTGCATGTAGAAAAAAACTCCTACACACATAAAATAAAAACAATATATGTGTCGGGGAGTGGTGGCGCACGCCTTTAATCCCAGCACTTAGGAGGCAGAGGCAGGTGGATTTCTGAGTTCGAGGCTAGCCTGGTCTACAGAGTGAGTTCCAGGACAGCCAGGGATATACAAAGAAACCCTGTTTCAAAAAACAAAAAACAACAACAACAAAAACAAACAAAAAACAAAAATGAAAAAAACCCAGTATGTATATTTGTAATTTTTGTTTTCTTATTTTCTGTTGGGGTGTTTTGTGTGCATGTATGGCTGTGCACAACATGCATGCAGTGCCTGGGAGGCCACAAGAGGGCGCTGGATCCCCTGGAACTAAAGTTGTGGATGGTTGTGAGCCACATGTAAGTGCTGGAAATCGAACCTGGGTCTTCTGCAAGAGCAATAAGTGCTCTTAGTTGTCAAGCCGTCTCTCTAGCTCTGACCTGGCCAAAACAAATACACACACACACACAACACACCCTTCTTAAAATAGTTAAAATGTGAATTATATAAATTTATTTACATATATACATAAAGTCACAGTTTTTCTCTCATTTATTTATGGGGTGTGTGATGGAGAGTGTGGAAAGCAGAGGGACAACTTGTTGGGGTTTGTTTCCTTCTTCAGCTCTATGCTTCAACTTAGATTGTCTGGTAGCACACAAGTCTTGTGTGCTTCTGCATGGTTTTGCCAGCCCACATCTCTATCTCCAGCATGGTCTTGCCTGCCCTCTCTGTGTAGCCCTTGGCTGTCCTGGAACCCGATGGCTGGCTGGCCTCAAACTCAGAGATCCACCTGTTTCTGCCTCCTGAGTTCTGGGATTAAAGTTGTACTTCACCACCGCCTGGCTCTCTAGCCACAATTTTTAAGAGTGAATAAATAAGAATCAAGTATAGTGACTCTTGCTGGTTGTCCTTATACTTAGGAGCCCAGGAAGACAGTCAAGAATTTAAGGCCAGGATCGTTTATACAATGAGTGTCAGGTAAAGCATAGCTACATAGCAAGACACTGTCACAAGAAATAAGATATTTGCTCCTGGGCTGGAGAGATGGCTCAGCAGTTAAGAGCACTGGCTGTTCTTCCAGAGGACCCGGGTTTATAACCCAGCCCCCATATGGCAGCTCACAAGTGTCTGTAACTCCGAGATCTGACATCCTCACACAGACATACATGTAGGTAAAACACTAATACATATTTAAAGAAACTGGCTTCTAAAGAGCAATACCAAGTGTTGACCTCTAATCCCACATGCACCCCATACGTACGCACGTGTGTACACATATGCATATGTGCGTATACACACAACTAATGTCAATAGGAACATGGCTGTAAGGGTCCATCACTGAGGGAAGTCAGGGCAGGAACCTGGAGGCAGGAGCTGGTGCAGATGCCATGGAGTGGTGCTGCTTCCTGGCTAGTTCTTAATGGCCTTCAGCCTGCTTTCCTATAGAACCCAGGACAGTCAGCCCAGGGATAAGAAAATGCCTTACAGCTGGATTTTATGGAGGCGTTTTCTCAGCTGAGGTTTTCTCCTTTTAAATGACTCTAGGTTATGCCAAAATTGACATAAACCCAGCCAGTACAACTGACCCTTTGTCAACTTGACACACAAATACATCACTGCTAAGTCATAACCTTTCCTTTCTTGTTGATCCCCAACATCAGGTGAGTATCAACATACAATATAAACATTCCAAAATTTAAAAGCTCCAGTCTTTTAAAAAAATTAAGTTTCAGCCAGGCAGTGGTGGCACACGTCTTTAATCCCAGCACTTGGGAGGCAGAGGCAGGCGGATTTCTGAGTTCGAGGCCAGCCTGGTCTGCAGAGTGAGTTCCAGGACAGCCAGGACTACACAGAAAAACCCTGTCTCTAAAAATAAAAAAAAAAAAAAAAAAAAAAAAAAAAAAAAATTCAGTCTCTTTAAAAATCCCAAGTCTTTAAAAAAAAATATCCATTGTCTCCTTAAAGTTTAAAGTCTCTCAACTGTGGGATCCTTTAAAATAAAAATAAGTTAAATACTTTCTTATCTCAAGAGAGAAGAATCAGGACACAGTCACAATCTGAACAAAGCAAAACAAAACTGCAAAAGTGTAAATAACTCAATGTCCAATTTTCTGGGGTTCACTTGTGATCTGGGCTCCTCCAAGGGGCTTGGGCCAATTCTCTAGCTCTGCCCTCTGAAGCACACACGTTTCCTAGGCTCAGACTGGCTCCGATCCACGGCTGCTGCTGTTGTTTGTGGTTGTCCCATGGTACTGACATCTCCCAAATGCTGGGGTCTTCTGCTACAACTGGGCTACACTTTCACCATTAGCCTCTCCTGGTCTCTCTTCCGGGACTCTAACCCCGTCACACAGTGCCAAGCCTCAGTTGCTCTCCACGACTCTTTCTTGCTTTCAAAACCAGCACCACCTGGACGACTTATACTTCCAAATTCAGCTGCCGGCTTAAGGTACAACCACAGCTGGAACACAGTTTCTGTGTGCTGACTCTCAGGAAACCTTCCCAGAAGATATTATGGGTCTCCTCCCCCACCTCCTCTCTCTTCTCCTCCCCTCCTTCCTCTTCCTCCTCTTCTTTCTCTTCCTCCTTTTCCTCTTCCTCCTCTTCTTTGGCTTTGTTTGTTTGTTTGTTTGTTTGTTTGAGACAGGATTTCTCTGTGTAGCTCTGGCTGCTTAGGACTCACTCTGTAGACCAGGTTGACCTTAAACTCAGAGATCCCCCTGCCCCTGCCTCCTAAGTGCAGGGATCAAAGGCATGTGCCATCTCTTCCCTGCCACTGGTCTCTTGTCACTCACAGCTGATTCTTCAGTCCAAGCTGACCAACGTCCACTGTCCAAGCAACTAAAAGGTTTTAATTTAGTGGCTTTTGTCAATCACACCCAATTCTTCAGCTCCAACCAACCAGACACCACAGATTCTTAAAAAAAAAAAAAAAACCCAAAAAAACAAAAAAACTGCTCAGTAGAGTCTTTGCTTCTCTCTGAAATTTCACAAGCCAGGCCTCAATGTCTACATTTCTCCAAACACTTTTTTTTCCCAAGATCCCACAGAACAGCTCACATAACTTTGAGCACTCAATGGCTTTTCTCACGAAAAGTTCCCAAATCCTTCACAATCCTCTCAAAGCATCGTGGTCTGTCACAGCAATCCCCACTCCTGGTACCAGTTTCTGTCTTAGGGTTGTTATTGCTGCAATGAAACATCATAGTCAAAAACAACTTTAGGAAGAAAGGGTTTAATTTTATCTATATTTCCAGGTAAAGGTTCATTGCTGAGGGAAGTCAGAGAAGGAGCCTGGAGGCAGAAGCTGATGCAGTAAGGGGTACTGCTTACTGGCTTATTCCTCATGGCTTGCATCAGCCTGCTTTCCTATAAAATTCAGGACAGCCAGCCCAGGGTTGGCAACATCCAGACTGGGCTGGGTCCGTCCCCATCAGTCTCTCATTAAGAAACATTGTCCTACAGCTGGATCTTGTTTTGTCTTTGTTTTTTTTTTTTTTTTTAAATATTTATTTATTTATTTTATGTATATGAATTCACTGTTGCTCTCTTCAGACATGCCAGAGGAGGGCATCCAATCCCATTACAGATGGTTGTGAGCCACTGTGTGGTTGCTGTGGTTAACTGTGGAAGAGCAGTCAGTCAGTGCTCTTAACCACTGAGCCATCTCTACAGCCTATAACTAGATCTTATGGAGGCATTTTCTCAACTGAGGTTTTCTTCTTTCAAATGATTCTAGCTTGTATCAAGATGACATAAACCTAGCTGGCACAACCTTGTTCTAAGAATAAAACCGAAAAAAAAATACCTTCCCTTGGGTCATATGATACCCTAACAGTTATCAATGTACTTACACGCACTATTGAAGAAACATTTCATGCTGGTTTAGAGGTAAATACAGTTTGATAGCACAGTGCTTACGTAGATAAAGTCAAATTGATTGGAATTCCAATATGGACCTCTGCAACCAGGAAAGTTGTTTCATGACTCGATTTTGTTTCCTCATCTGGCAGCATAAATTTTCAGGAAGAATATAGGGAAACGGGCTGAAGAGATGGCTCAGCAGGTAAGAGCTCTGGTTGCTTTTCTAGAAGGTTTGCTTCCCAGAACACACATGGTGGCTCTTCTACAACTCCAGGTTCAGGGGATCTGACACCCTCTTCTGGCTTCTGCATGAACACATGTGGTGCACAGACATACATACAGACAAGACATTCATGCACCTAAAACAATAAAAAAATTTTTAAATGTATATAGGAAAACCCAAGTGAGGCAGAGGGGCATCTGAGACCAAGGAACTGTATGAGTATGGAGAGGAGATAGAACAAGGCTTACACCTGACAAGCTCACTGGAGGAGCTGAAGAGTGTCAGTCAGCCTGACACATGGATCCACCCCTTAGCACCAGAGCCACCACCTGCCCACACCTCAGTTCCGGGTTTGCAGCTTCTGCAACTGTGGGGAAATGATTTCTTGTTGACACTGTGGGGAAATGATTTCTTGTTGACTAATATGCACAGACTGTGGTCATCGAATAGTTTTTACTTATTGTTTGTTTAATGTATATGAGTGTCTTGCCTATACATATTCACATGGCAGAAAGTTGAGGCAGGGAGGGAACTCCAGGGCTTCATTCAGCCTGGTGCTCGGTGACCACACAGCTGTCAGCTCCACATGCTGGGACTTAGCTTGAGGCATGGATACAAGAAAGAGATATGAGACCCTGTACAGGTCACCAACTGCCACCACAGCAGATCCAAAGGCCACTGCTCAGGCCTCCTTTGAGGATCTGGGGGTGACTCCCTCCCAGAGAAGCCTTCCTCTGCAGGCTTTCTGACGCCACCCTGACCTGCCTCGTGGTGTCCCCTTGCTGACCTCCTCCCTGAGGCTCCATCCTGTCCCTTCCCACCCTTGCCATGACCTGATCCGAATTGCTGCTTTCCAGTCCGTGCTACGGCCTAAGTTCATGTCCCCGGAGGGGAGGGAGGGCACACTTCACATACCAGCTCCTGATGTCAGTCTAGTGGACAGCCACACAGGGCCCAGGTCTCTTAGAGGCTCTCCAACCCTGGACCCGCAGTTTATTGAAGTACCCCTCAGAGGATCAGGCCCAGGGCTACAGGCATGAGTGACTTCATCCTTCAACCCCTTTACTCTTCATATGCTAAAGTCAGTCCTGGCCCTGGTCCTTCCCAGCCCCACCCACTTTTCTCTCCCTGACTATCAGAAGTCCTCTTTGTTGCCAGATTGCTTAGCATATCTCCTCCCATCTAGTTCCAAAGACAGCCATTACTGCCCTTTTGTACCCAAGTTCCTGCCCTGGCTCCCCATCTTCAGTCCTAGAGCTAGAGCCTTTGGTGGTCTTCAAGGACCTCTGTAATCCAGCCATCTCTGCCCAGATCCTCTAGGTAGTCACACCTTCGTCTCCCCTTCCTAACCCAAAGGAAGAGCCCTGGCTTTCTTTTCCTTCTGGAAGCCTTAGGGCTTCTGCTACTCCCAGAAGCACTCCTCACTCCTGTGGACCTGCTCTTACCTCCTGCAGCTGTCCTCAGATGTCAGCATGACCTGACATAAAATGGCAGCCCCACGTGTGTGCTTTGTTCATGATCTGGTCCTCGCTTCCTCATAAGCCCCGGAGTCTGGCTCCATGTGGGATTTCTCTTCCCCTGTCCACATGTCAGGCCCGCAGGCCCTGGGTAGATGAATGGTAACTGAACCGTTGAGCTAGCTGACTGTGCAGCCGGGACGACAGGAAGACATGCTCCTAGCCAGCAGCTGTCTCCTCAGGATAGACCTCAGGAGACCCTGCTTGGGACATTTCTGGAATAGGGTGGGCTAGGGGTCCTGCCTGGGTCAGGTAAGTGGAAGAGGCACTCCCTGGGAACTGTAACAGGGTCTTGGTCAGGCCTTCAGCTGCCCAGCCGGGCAGCTCAGTTCACTGCCTGAGGATCACAGAATGAGGACAGAATGCAGCCACTCTGCAGGGAGGGAGCTGAGTAGTCACACGGGGCCAGGACACTGATAAGCTTTGTAGCCTGCCTGCAGCCTTGTCCTGAGGTCCCTCTGCTTAAGCCTGTGGGTGGGCTTTGAGTAGCCAGTAAAGGCCCAGATGATTGGCACAAGAGCGGTCAAATAGACCAGTGGACAGGAGGGCGGGTCCAGGAAGCCACCCCTCCCCCACCTGCTGACTTATAACAAAGACCACTGCAGTGTAGCAGGCAGTACAGACCAGCTTTCCAGGCTGCCCCTTCCGCTGGACAGTGACAGGGAGATGCTGCCCCAAGTCCAGCGTCGCAGTATATAGATATTTTAAAATGATTGGAAGTGGATCATGTGTGTACCAGAGGCGAGAAGTGAAAACCCTGGTCTAGAATAAAATGTAGGAGCTTTTCCAGGTGTTGTTTAGAAGAGACTTCTGCTTCGGGATACCAATGGCAGTAACCATGAAAACCAGACTAGAACTCATGGAATGGGAAAACCATGGGTCTGTGGGTAAAAGTGCCTGCCACCAAACCAAATGACCTGAACTGGATCCCGGACGGACACGGTGGATGAGAATGGTTCCTGCAAGTTCTCCTCTGACCTCCACGCATGCATTTGGCACACGTATGCATGCTGACACACAAATGGATAAATGTAATGAATTTTTAATAATTGATTTTTATTTTATGTGCATTAGTTTATGCCTTTGTGAGGGTGTCTGATCCCTTGGAAATGGAGTTACAGACAGTCGTGAGCTGCCATGTGGGTGCTGGGAATCGAACCCAGGTCCTCTGGAAGAGCAGCCAGTATACTGAGCTTCATCTCCAGGCTCTGTGACAATTTTCTTTTAAATGCTAGCAGGGTAGCTGCGTAGTAGAAAGTTCACCTAATGATACACAAAGCCCTGGGCTTGAACCCTGGCACCACAGGGAAGGGAAGACATTAAGAACTTGGAGGTGCCAGGAGTCACACGCCCCTTCCCACCTCTGCGTACCATGATAGGAGGACAGAGAGATGTTTTGTCATGATTTTGCATCGATACCACACCAAGACCTCCTACGAATCAATAAAAAAACAACAAAGCAGTCGTTCTGTGGAGCTGAAAGGCATCATACCGGCTCAAAGGCAGGCGAACCCTTCAGTCATCAGGGTAAGGAGCCTTTCCCGAGGATGTTACTTCGTACTCCCTAGAACAGCTTAAGCTGAGAAAGACAATTCTGAGTCAGTGAGGCAGGGAGAGAGCAAGAGTTCAGGGCAGGTAGACCACAGCCAAGAGTCATTGGCCACTACTGTACATTCTGATGCCTGGTGATGACCCAGCTGCCCCACTCCTAGCTGTAGTTAACAGGCCATGGCTCATTTTCTCTGTCAACTTGACTAGGCTGGGAGATGTCCAGACATAGAGTCCGGGTGCATCTGTGAGGGTATTGTCTAGACGAGGTTATCCTTTGACAGGGTGCGTGTAGACTGGGTGCAGAAGCCTGCCCTTCCTGATGGGGGTGGGTCTCATCCCATCAGTTAAAGAAAGGACCAAATGGAACAAAAATTCTGATCCTCCCGAGAGTAAGAGGGACTTTCTTCCAGTCCGACTGAGCCAGAACAAGCGGCACCATCTACTGCCACGTCCTGCGGAACTTATCAACTCCGTAATCACATGAGACAAGTCCTGTTAACAAGCTTCTTTGTGTGGACATCAACATAGGTGTCATTGTAGCGCATGTTAGCTGTGTCTGTCCAGAAAACCCCAAGGTAATCCATAAGTCAAACAAGAGCTTATGACGAAATAAGAGTGTCCGTAACAACTTCAGCCCCACAGGACACATTCAGTGCCTTGGTGTTCTGGACGCTGAAGTCTGAAATCCATTTGTGGGGAGGGTCAGGTCCTTCTGAAAGGCCCAGGACATTCTTCCACAGTCTCCAAGTTTCTGTGGGCTGTAAGATTTTTACTTACCTTGGCTTGAAGCTGGCCACTCCCACCCCTGTCTCATAACCGGGGGCTTTTCTTCCTCCCTTCAATCTCCTCTCTCCAGAACAGGCCCATCTCTTGTCACATGTTTGCCTTGCCTCTGGGCCCGGTTTCTCCATCCACAGCATTTTTCCTTCCTCTTTCAGAGGCTGAGAACCCCTAAAGCTCCCCACCCCCAGAGACTAGAAAGGTGTGGCAGGGAGCTGTACCTCCTGTGGCCAGATATTGGCCACAAAGACAACAGCAATGGCCACAGTGTACAGTTCTGGTAGCTGGGCAGGGTGACTCACATCTGCAATCTCAACATGTGGGAGACTGGGGCAGGAGGATTGCAGCAAGTTCTAGACTAGCCTGGGCTAGAGAGTGAGTTCCAGGTCAGCCCGTACTATTTAGGTAGGCCCAAAATATAAAAAGTAAAAAGATTAATTTAAATTATTTGTAAGAGTTGATGAAATGGCAGAGTGGTTGATTGAATGTACTCGAACCCATGGTTCTGCCCCAAGTACCACATAAACAGTGTGGCACAGCCCTGGAATCTTGGCACTTGGGAGGGGGAAGCAGGAGGGTCAGAAGTTCAATGCCACCCTCAATTAACAGCCAGTTCACGTCCAGACTGGAGTACATGAAAACTGTCTTCAAAATTTAAATAGGGCAGGTGTGGTGGTGAATGCCTTTAACCTCAGCACTCTAAAGGCAGAGGCAGGAGGATCTCTGTGAGCTTAAGGCCAGCCTGGTCTACATCATGAAACCCTGTCTCAAACAAACCAACAATAAAAAAAAAATTAATAAAATATAAAACAAAACCAAAAGTTATGACTCTAGACAGGTGGGGATGGGGGAGGAAGGGCTAATGGGCATATAGAAGATAGCACAGGAAAAGGAGAGAGTGATCAGAATGTGTGTACATGTGAGCATGTGCGTGCATGTATGTACATGCCTGTGTATGCGCATATCAAATTGTCAAAGAACAAAATTAATCAATACAAGTTTAAATGAGTAGATATCAATTAATTAAATAAATGCAGCAGTAGCCTTATCTCAGAGTCATCCAAGTTTGTAAGGCTGCGGCTTGAGGCCAGGCGAAGCACCAGTGGCCGGGACTCCAGCCCAAGGGACAGCTACAGCTAGATGGCCTGGCTGTTCCTCACGGGCTGTGTGACTGGGAACAAGCGACTTTTCCTCTTTGGACCCCATTGTCCCCCAAATGTTCACAGAAGACATTGTTTCTCTACACCCTGCAGGCACAATCAGATCACTGACCGGAACTTTCTCCTGGTGAAGAAGGCGGATCATGGCTTCCCCGCCAGTGAGGACCTCAGAAGTTTGCTCTGATCTCCAGCTTCTGGAAGCGGCCCAGGCCTCTAGACTGCATCCAGAAAGAAAAGGAAAGCCACAGCAGGTGTCTCCTTTCACCCAGGACGCAGCCAGGCAAGGGAACGGTGGGGACTTTTTTTTGTTGGAGGTAGACTCTCACTCACACCACAGCCCAGGCTGGCCTGGAACTTGTTACAGAAGTCAGACTGGCCTTGAGTCTAGTGGGCTTTCTTGTCTCAGCCTCCCAGGTGCTGAGATTATGAGATGTATCCTGCCATGACAGTCTGAGAGGTGGTCATTCAAGAGTAGGGGCCACACTGGCACAGGCAAAGTGGAATCTGGCCAGTCCCCTCTGCCTTCTAAAGCTGACCCTTAGCTGCCATCTCCTTAGCTCAGAAAACAATGTCCAGGGCACACCACTGAGCCATCAGCTGTCCTCAAAACAGATTTTCACAGAAAAGGAAGAGTTCGCCCTAGGAGGCAAAGACTGATTTGTAGAAATGTGTGGAAGGAGGCAGTCCCCTGTACCCAGGTGCCCCAGGCACCTAGCTTCTGCCACCCTTTCTGTTTCAGTTTGAATTGCTCACGTTCTAATTTAGAAACCTACACACTTTCAAGCCTTGCCCAGACCCAATCCCACCCTCCCTACCTGTTAGAGCAGGTCTCGAGACCTCCTTGGTTCCCTAACTGGCTAGTGGACATGCCCTGCGCAGCGTGAACCCCACGTCCTAGTTACAGTCCTGTCCCTCTGGTTCTCTTCAGGGAAATGCATCCGTACCTTTTCTGGGAGGACAGGCAAATTGCCTCATGGGACAGTGTCCTGGCCTATAACAAAGAGCTAGAATCCAGGCAACTTAACCCAAGGTTTATGCTCCCCTGGTCCTGGGTGGAGGCCATAATCCTAAGTGGATGAGTTTCATGAACAACCTTGCCTCCTTCAGGACGAGCCTTCTGCCGAGAGTCCTTCCTGCTGTTTCCAGTGGTGACGCCAGAGTCCTTAGCCTGTCTGTAACTGCTTCACTGTACACTCTGCCTCTAGATCTCTCCCAACCCCCACAGAGGATCTTCAAGGCTTCTAATCTCCCTGTTTCCCCCCTTACATCTTCCCAAATACACAGTGATTTCATCTCCGGATCCTTATTTCTCTCGATATACGGAAAGACCCTTTCGCAGTTAGAGTCAGGTACAGCTCCAGTGGCCTTTATCTTTCCTCCTTTTTTTTTAGTGGGGGAGGGGCACCATTTAATTCACTACAGTGGGACCTCCAAAGCACATGCCTGTGATTTCAGCACATGAACACCCCCCATGCCCCACTTACAATTTGTACATCAGTTCTTGACCCAACCCCCAGGGGCTCCCCTGAAACCCTTCCAACTTGAGAAGGCCAGCCGATCCTAACCGACGGCCGTAAATATACATACCTAGCACTGGATGAGCCTCCTAGGCATTTAGCAGGGAGAGAAAATTGCTTAGATTCAAGGCTGGTCTGAGTTGTAGTGTGAGACTCCGTCTCAACACCAATAATAATAATCACCACCTTTGTCTTGTTGCTGGGCAGGAGTCCTTGATATGCGAATCCCTGATCCCAGCTAAAAGTGCAGACATTCGCAGTGTTTCCAGTGCTGCCTGTGGCTACAGGGTTATAACTAAGAGGTGAGTCTAAGAGCTGTAGCCAAGTCACTGGCAGTCAGAGGGACAAGTCTGGACAGAAGTTGGGAAGCAAGACAGAAGGCAAGGGCCTGACCATAGAGGGGGGCATGCCCCAGAAGGAAATAGGATTTTTTTTTTTTTTGAGACAGGGTATCTCTGTGTAGCCCTGGCTGTCGTCCTGGTACTTGCTATATATAGACCAGCCTAGCTTTGAACTCGCAGAGATCTGCCTGCCCCTGCCTCCTGAGTACTGAGATTAAAGGCACGGCACGGCACGTGCCACTATGAGGGGTAGGATGGTTGTACTTACCAACAGAACAAAGGCATAAAGAAAGAGCATCTGGTCAGGCAGTAGTTAGTGAAGGCTGCCCATCTGCCATGTTCCGTTAACCCCAGTGGGTGACCTGGGTAGAGAGGATGAGGGGAGGAACTATTCTCCCAGACAACTCCTTGCAGACTTGGGCCTACTGTGTACTCACACAAGTCACAGCATAGTCACTCTATGTGACAGTAAAGGACCTCATTCAGGACAGTCAGATCTAGGAGGAGCTTGTGAGCTGGGAGAGAGTGCCCTGTGGGAGGAAGAGGGGAGTGTCCTCTGTAGGACTCCTGCCTCTGGAGCCCAGGTGGCCCAGTAAGTCTGTGAATGTCTGTTCTAGCTGGCGGGGGTGGGTGTGGGGGGTGGGGGGGATGGGGGGGGTGAAGGTCATGGGTCTTGCTGCCACCCCACCTGTTTGGGGACAGGCCAACCTGTTTCACTACAAAAAACACTCTTCCAGTTTCCCACCCCAACCTTTGAACTTTGAACCTGAGGTAAACTGATAATGTGACTTACCTGATAGGAGGGAAAGGCCTGAATCATCAGGGCAGGACTTATCTTCTCCCCTCTCCTGTGGGACACCCCACCCAACTCTCAGTCATGTTCCCCTAGAGCTTGGCTCCTCCTCAGTACCCTACTTAGCCTGTCACACATGAGGAAAGTGTCAAACAGCAGGTGGCTGTACAGGTCCCTGCTTGCAATTTGGGATCTGCTTTGTGGCGAAAAGAAGCAAAATGGGGTTGAGCTATGCTCAAAACACTGCCCAGTGATCTCTTCTGGGATACTTAGGGCTCCCTGAATTCTTGTTATATCCTCCAGCCAGTCTTCACTAGGCCCTTGAGCCTAGGTCACTAGGATCTGGGGACCCACAGGTACAGCCCAAATCTCACTGCTCGGGGCTCACAGGGCTGGGACCGTATGACCTTGGTTCATGTGTGTCCAGGTCTCCTGCATCCTCCCTAAGTGTCTTTGTGGGAGTGAGCCTTTGCTCCCTCTCTTTTGTGTGCTAGGCCTCCAATGGTGTCACAAGAAGAGAAGCTGTAACCAAGAGGGTTAGGGGCTTACTGTCTCCTTAGATCCTTAGATTCCAAACTTCCCATTCTTTCTGGAGTTTTAAAGAGTCCTAGGCCTATTCCACTTACACTTAAAGCCACATCCAGGCCCTCTGGGTCTAGGTCAATGACCCCTGGAGCTCACCTCCCACCTACCTCCTGTCAAAATTCTACAGGGCCCCCACCCTGAGGGATGGTTGGTGCCAAACTATCCCCCCTCACAGGGCAGGCTTTAGGAGGTGGGGGCAGAACATGTGTACAACCACAAGAGTGTAGGGACCTGTGGAAAGGGCCCCAGCCTTGCCAAGGCCCACAACATCTGGCAGCTGTTTTCTTGCATGGCTCCCACGGCCTGGTTGACCAGTCCCATCTTCAAAGAATCATTGTCCCTCACCTCTGAATTCCTGCTGGAGAGCAGCCTTAACCTGAAAGACCAGGAACCAAAAGTCCCCAATATAGCAGGTTCATGATACCTTTTTGGTTTTAACACGCATGTCTGTATGTTGCATATCTGTTAATGGTTTGTCCTCCTCAGGGGTCATTATCACGGTCAGGAACCTTGCTGAGGTACCTCTCTATGTGTGCTCAGAAAACAACTGTCGCTTGCCACATGATGGGAGAATAAGAAAAGGGTTGCTTTGCAACTTCCCTGTAAGCCTTCTCTGTGCTGGGAGCAAATTTAGGGGCCCTTGGGGCAAAAATGAGGCCGGACAATGAACGGGGAGCACATGGGACTCCCCATTAAGGCTCCCCAGTAGGGCTACGGCACTGGACCTGTCCTTAGCAAGCCATTGACTTCCAGGCCTGCACATTTTCTGGAGTAGTGTGGGCTGGTTGCTTTTGATTATAAAAAAAAAAAAAATACATTTCAAGAGAAACTTGAGAAATAAAAAAAAAAAAAAAAAAGATGCCAGGTGGTAGTGGCACACGCCTTTAATCCCAGCACTTGGGAGGCAGAGGCAGGTGGATTTCTGAGTTCGAGGCCAGTCTGGTCTACAGAGTGAGTTCCAGGACAGCCCGGGCTATACAGAAAAACCCTGTCTCGAAAAACCAAAAAAAAAAACAAAACAAAACAAAAAAAATTATAAATAAAATTCACCCACACTTCCATATAGGATGGTATCGTTCCTAGGGTGTTCGGACTGTTGATTCAGGAGTGAACCATTCATTACAGTCTGAGTTCCCAGGGTCTCCGTGTCAACAGGACTCTAATCCACTTCCTAAACCAGGCCCACAACTGCCCTTTATCATCAGGCCCCTGTAAGCTTCCTCCACAGCCTTCCTCCAGGAAGTCCTCTAGAACTGATCCTCAACCCGCCATGCACTCTGTGTGTGGGTCCTTCCTTTATCGAGACTGGGGCTTGGCCTGCCTGCTCAGTTCCAGGAATGGGCCTCCTTTCTCTGGATCTCCAAGAATTCTCAGGAGGATACCTCTCCACACTCTACCCAGACCAGACAAGGTTTCTGTTGCCGAAAAGCTCCAGCTTGGCTTGGGCAGATCCTTCATTCGGGATCTTACTTCTTACCTTTGGTGCTGGCTGCAGTCACTTTAACAGAAAACCTGACTTTAGCAACATTGTTTCAGACCTTGGACTTCAAGCTGCATTTTCATCTCTCCTGCCTGCCCTAGGCACATGGCTGGGGAGACTGGACAACCAATATCTGTTTAAGAGTAAACCGAAGCCAAAAAGCCAAAAAGCCAGCAGTTCTTCTTCTTAGGCCCACTGATCCTCTGGTCCCGTGGTCACCACGGGGTGTGGGTTCGGACAAAGCTGTGTTCATTGAAGCCCTGGGCCTGATGACAGTGGCACAAGGACCCCATTCTCTACTGTCCCCAGCTGTGTCCCCTCCCCCAGTGGGCCTGACATCAGAAGCTCTGGGCCAGACATCCTGGGAGCCCCCACCCTTGGGACCAGGCTCAGCTGCAGGCACTCGGGGAAATTCACAAGGGAGCTGGCTGGGAATAGGCGTGTATGTGTGTGTGTGTGTGTGTGTGTGTGTGTGTGTGTGTGTGTCTGTGAATAGGTGTGCGTGTCTGTGTGTGTGCGTGAGTGTGTCCTGCATGAATGGCACAGTACAGCAGCTGCGGTAGGCTCCTCCTGTCCACAGCGGGAAGCTGCCTGCATTTTTACAACCGATTTTTGAACCTAAGAGTCGAGGTTCCTTTCCAGCCCTGTTAAATGTAACCTTGTTGGTTTCAGGCCAACCTGACCCTTTAGGGAATCTGGCTTCCAGATTCCCACTGTACATTAGCTATGCCTCCAGAGTCAGACGGGGAGACCTGCCCTGCTGGGCTTTATCCCAGAGACTGGGTGCAGCCTTCAGAGGAGCTAACTCAGGAGAATGGACTTTTGCCACATTCTTCCTTGGGTGTGGTGGTCCAAAACACCCAATGCTGGTCTGAAGGCCCCCACATTTCTGGCCCTGGCTCTAAAGGTAAACGGTGGAACTCCATGAATGTCAGGACCCAACTAATCTTTGTTCTGTTTTGTGAAAGAACCCAGGGCCTATATATCCAGGTCCTGGGTGAGGCCAACTTATTTGGTGACTGTAAAATGGGTATCATCCTCTTGCTGGGTGGGTCCTGACAAGTCTAGAGGTTGTTTATGGAGTCCGAACCTGACACTCCTGATTCTCATAGGTCAGGGAGGCGAGGAAGGCATGAGTTGGCTCAGGCTTCATCCCCTGGAGTCCAGGGGCGCTCTCACTGAAAGCTCAGATCTTGGCCAGCTGTGCCAACACAACCGAGGTGGTAACACCTAGCCTGAAGCGTCTAAGTAATGTGTGGCCCAAAGCAGCTGGGCCCAGGTTTTCCCTCCGGGTCTCTAGGGCATTGTCCTAGCATTCTCTTGGTGTGACCTCCTTCTAGACACTGACAAAGGCGGCTCCTTTAAGGACAGTTCTGTGCCAGGAGGCGATCCTTGCGCCTCGGGAGCCATGCAGCAGTCAGAGGCGGGGTGGGCTCTCGTGGCAACGGTGGAGACGGGGTGCTCTTGGGATCTGGGGCGTGGGAGAGCACAGGAGATATTGTTTAGTTCTGGAGCCTTTGCTCGGGCATTCCACTCGGGCGCCTGCTCCGAAATCCCACCAGAAATGCGGCTGTGAGAGGACAGGCCGCGAAGTGTCACAGTCCTTGAGCCTACCCATATTGAGAAACCAGGTGGAAAGAAGCCTCTGGCCCAGAGCTTTAAACCCCAGGGAACCACGGTCTTCCTCCCGCCCCAACCCCCTCCACGAAAGCGCGAAGAGCCGGCGTGGAAGAGAAAGAGATTAGATTTCGCTCCCCTCTCATCAATTTTCTGTTTTATGTCACCAGGCCTCATTGTGGGAGAGGGAAACACGTCACCCAGGCCATAAATTTGTGGTTATGGTGCCTCCGGCCGCTTTCCTCCTCTTCGGGACAGGGATGTCGGCGAGTAAGTGGGGATACCCGCGCCCGCTTGCTCCTTCTCCGGATGCGGGTCCCGGGCGGCTAAGCTCCACAAGATCCGCGATGCGCTCCTGGTCGTGGCACTTCCAAAGAGCTTTTGTTTCTGGCTCAGACATAGAGGCTTTGATTTTTTTTTTTTAACCGCCCACCTCAGGAGGCTTTTCTTGTTTGCATCTGAAAATCCTGCTACTTAAAAACCTGTTGGGAAGACAACTACCTTGTCTCCCAATTGTGTCTGCACTTCTAGCAGGAAGGGAAGCAGCCAGTGGCTTTATGCTGGATTCCCAATGCACACGGGGTCTGACTCAGGGATATGCAGGGCAGGGCAACCGCATTTCAGTGCCTGCTCAAGTGGAGTACGCCAGGAAGTGAGTGGGGGACCTGGGGTTCAGTGCCGGCCGCAGGGCAGGTTTCTCTAGTCATCCTGGCTACTGCTGAAGAGATCATCCCCTGGGAGTTTCCTTTTGGAACCACTTGTGGAAACCTCCCTCCCTTGGTTGGGGAGTTAGCACCTCAGCTGGAATTGATGCCCGAGAGAACTAGGGTGGAATATGTATTCATTCGTAGAGGTCAGGAAAAAAAAATGGATCTATCTATCGACTGATTGTTAATTTAATGGATCAACCGTCCTGCTAACAGAAGAGGAGTGGATATGACACCAGCCAGCACTCGGGAGGCCCAGCTGCCTCCAGGCTTGAGGAGACAGGGCTTTGCAATAAGGCCTCATTGTTCAGTGGGAACTTTTGAGAGGCATTTTATTTGGTTTATAAACATTACAGGTAACCCAGGCTAAGGGCTCAATTCTCTCCAGAAATTAGGGAGAATCTGTAAAGTGTCTGTCTCCCCTTACTGGTTTCTTCCCAGGAAGGGGTCTTTCTGCTGGGTGTGGAAGGCAGAGCTCCAGAACAAGACAGGTGTGTCCTGTGGTTGTGGGGCAGAAATGGAGGTGGGCAAGTCTGGCTTTTCTCAGTATGGGGGCTTGGAAGAAAGAGTGGCGGTGGATCCTGCGAATCCTGGACCTGGAGGTCAGCAAAGCTAGGTCAAAGGAATCCGTGACACCCAGACTGCATCTTTCCTAAGGACTAGCAGAGGCTGGGGGCATCCTTGGGTTTACCTTCCACTGTGAGACCATGCATCAGAAATCTGGCTCCAGAGACTCAATCCAGACACCCCCTGTCCTGGAGTTTGACCTGTGTGAACACATCTGCACAGCTGAGAGACCTGTGATCTTACAGCCGTTGTCCTTCCTTCCACAGCCAGCAGTGAAAGCAGGTGCTCCTGTGGGTGTGAAGCCATCTCTACTTTGGGAATATATCTGGAAAGAACACACACACAGAGACCGACCAGATACTTGTTCCTAAGCAGAGTCTCGCTGTGGACCAGGCTTTCCCTCCTGGGCTCCTACAGTCATGGGTAGTGGGGGTGGGTAAATAGAGGTTACTTCCGCCCTGCCAAGACTGAGGGCTATCTGGATTAGCCTAACAGGAAAATGAATCGATCCTTATTTAAGCAGACCCCCAAAGTTACCCTCCCATGTCTCCAAAACCAACCCTTCCTCCAGAACCTTCCGAGGCTTAACAGACACCACAACTAGCCTTAGATGAAGACAGAGACCTGGGTTGCTGGATGAAGTTCAGGCCCAGGAAGCTGTTCTTCAGCTCTGGGGTATGGGGTATCTTCCACCTTCCCTGATCCCCTTTAGTGCTAATACCACACTATCACTAGTAAAAGAGCCAGAGAAGCCTGGCAATAGATGCTTCTGCCCTTTATGAAAATTACTTTAATTTACCCCAGATGGGTCTCCTCACTGATAACCTCATGCAACGAGCCCTCTGAATTATGCTTTCCGTGTGAACACACTGGGTTATATTTAGCCACAAATTACGACTGTGTTTAACAAGCACCTTTCCTGCGCCAGGAGGGGGCTGGGCAGCCTCCTGACCTGGTTCGAGGAAATCAGCAACAACAGAATTTAAACCTCCCTGGGAGGAAGCAGCTCGGTGGCTAGGGAAGCTGTTTATCCGACTTCAAAGTGGTCTGGGGCTTCTCTCCTTGCTTTTTAAAACTTAGAAGCAGGTCTGAAGATCTGTCTACGGCCTTGAAGGGAAAACCTGTGCCTCCCACAGGGGTCCCTCCGGCTTGAGCCAGCTTCAATTTAGCAAAGCTCCAGGCTTGGTTTGGAGCTGTGTCAGGGAGAATGCCTTAGGGAGGATGCTGGCTAGGGCACAGCCAGGCCTCCAGAGGTGTACGGAGACGAGAGGACTCCTAGCAAACCAGGACCCTGCAGTTCTTTCTTTTCTGCTTCTGTGTTCTGCCCCTTACCTGGGCCTCAGTCCAGACTCCAGTTAGGAGGGGGCAGGAGCCCACAGATTGGTGCAACACCTCCTGTTCCCTCGTCTCTATGTCTAGCTAAATGGGCTCTGTTTGAAAGTTCTGTTCTTTGGGGAAGAAGCCCATTTACCTTGAGATGGGCACCCCTACTTTCCTCTCATTCCCAGGCACAGAGCACCAAGCTGATACCTTTGGGGAACACACATACAGGGACAGAACTGAGAAAGGACTTGGCCACACTCAGACCTTTCTTCACAGAATTCCTTCCCAGGCCTCAGTAGTACTGCTAGGGAGACCCTGGCACAGTTGAGAAGTCCCGGGGACTGAACGGGAATCTCAGACCTGCTCTTCCAAGCAGTACTATGAGGCAGCTTTTGAATTGTACCCCTCTAAGGAGAATATATATATATATATTTTGGGGGGGTATATATACCCCAACTATCTTTTCAAATCCTGATTCTAGACTGAGGTTGCAATTCGGCTGCATATACCTCCGAGGGAAGTATATCAGCCGCTACTCAGGCCCTCCTGTCCCATCCTTCCCCAGCTATTCTACTGTGCGTGTACAAAACCTCTCTCTCCGGGTCCCTTGCCCCACCAGACCCAGAGCTGCAGCTCTCAGGCTCCAACCTTGGGCCTGGCCTCAGGACTTGTCCCTTTCACTTCTGGTGGGAAGAATTAAGAGTCAATTTTTTTGTCGTCAAGAAATTGTTTCTAATTTGCCCTCTGACTAATGGCCCAGGGAACAATGGAGAGACACCCAACACACAATTACCCCGGAGAGCAGTTGCTGCTGTTCTCTGGCCCAAGCAGACATTTACAATTTTATGTAACTCGAGATACACCCCCACCCCCTTGTATTAAAAAGTGATTATTTATTCAATGAGTTCACACAGTAGGCTCTCTGTCATTTGGGAGTTGGGAGGCCTAAGCCTGCTTCCAGTCTCCAGCCTTGTAAGGGCAATGCGGGGAAGACCGGAGGAGGTACCGGGGTTTGTGGGTAATGGGCTGGCCCGCTACCAGTTAGTCAGTTGTAATTGAGAGTGCTTGTACATGTGTGATGTGTGTCGTGTGTTGTGAGATTCAAACTGTCTTTTTAAATTACACTTATTTATTTTTATGTGTGCCTGCATGCTGCACTACCTGGCCTGCCTGCTGCAAGCGACAGTTCTCTCCTACCTCGGGAGTGCCAGGAGATCCCGGGATCTAACTCAGGTGTTTGGCGTGATGTGAGGCTCACATTTTGTGGTACACATACATGTGGATGATGTGTGAGCCCACAGAATGCCTGCCCATGTAAACAGAGCACATGTTCAAAACTGCACAAGTGCTCGGGACACACAGGCTATTGCTTGATGAAATCTGATACATGCCCAGCACAGCTCTCTATGTAGGGCACCCCCAGCCTAGAGGAAGCTACAAAGGGTATCCGCCAGGCTGTAGAGGTGGCCGGTGCATCCAGAGGCCATTGTGCCCTGGGCTACCGATTGGGCGTCTATGGCTGCAGCATTAATAATGTACAATTTTTTAAAACTTCAGGTGACAGCGGACAGCGCCAAAGCTGACCTATGGCTTATAGTCCTGTCTCCTCTCTTTCTAACCCCGCCCTGTTCCTTTCTCTCTAGATCCAGTAGTCCCCCCACCCAAGGGTCATGACTCCTTTGGCAAACCTGTATCTCCAAAAATATTTACATTACGATTCATAACAGTAGCCAAATTGTAGTTATGAAGTAGCAAGGAAAATAATTTTATGGTTGAGGGTCACTACAACATGAGGAACTGTATTAAAGGGTCGCAGCACTCCGAAGGGTGAGAACCACTGCTCTAGAAGGCCCCAGATCCTCACGCCATGTTCTTCTAAAATGAAAAACATTTGTTAGTTTTGGATAGCAGGAAGTCAAGGAGGAAACCAAGATGATTTGCTCCGAGCAGATAGCGAGCCCAGCCAGACATGCCCGGGCCCGCCCGGGAGGCCGAGCCCTGTGAGAGGAACACGGGAGCTTATTTTGGTCTTGTGGAACTGCCGGGGGCTGTGCGCCCGCTCTGGGCAGCTGCCAGCCTCTGGCTGCATCCAGAGGCGCGTCGGCAGCTATTTGCTGTAACAACTATTTTGAAACAGTATTGAGCGAAGGAGGAAAAAGGCCACTAGACTTAAGTGAATGCTGAGGTTACAGAGGACGCAGAGGTGGAAGTGAGACAGCAAGGAGCCGAGGCCTTTCACACCCGGGGGGATGGAGGCTCTCGGGGATGTGAGACGGCAAAGAACGGGGTTCGGGGTGTGTGTGAACACAGCACATGGCGGGGGTTGGAGACAAATCCTCATGTCCAACTTTTAGGGATCCGGAGGTGCCGATCCCCAAGGTTCTAAACCAGCTTGAGGAGGAAAAGAAACCTCGCGTTTTCAGGTCTAGCAGCAGACCTTAGTGCGGATGGATTACTGGTGTGCCCTTCTGACTGTCTCCACCCAAACCCAGAAGGGCTAGATCCCAAGCTCTGGGATCTTTACCGCCCGGCCTAGGGGACCCGGGTTACACAAAATGGAAGGGTGGGTGCTGAGCCGTCTAGGCGCGCCCCTCCCCCACACCGGCCTTCCCGGTCCCCTCCAGGTTGCAGCAGCTCGGAGGATGGCCACGCTGTTGTCCCTGTAGGCTCCAATTCTTTTCCTCTTACTTTTCTTTTTCTTTCTTTTCTTTTTTTTTTCTTTTTGAGGGGAGTGATGGGAAGGGGGGAGAATACTTTAAATGGGGAGTTAGATATAAAGATTCCTGGATCGATAAACAAAATCGGTGAAAGAAAATAATCAGGAACTCGAATTCCAAGCTCTCAGAAAATCTGCGGCTTGCAAGGGATGCTTACACCAACCGAGAACAGAGGCGCTCGCGTCCCGGGGCCTCCCGTTGTCAGCAGCGGTTTCTCTCGAGCCGGGAAGCTCCTCTCCGTGCGTGCGAAGCGGGAAACGACTGCCCGCCGCCGGAGGGACCGGAACAACGGAGCTCACCTCAGGCCAAGTGCCGTCGGGTCACCGCCGCGCCATCGGGAGCCTGAGTCCGCACCCATCTCGCACCGGACGGCCTGATTCAATCGTGTATTGGATAATGGCGCGCTGATCGGATCTCCAGGAGATGCGCCTCCCTGCACCTCCTGCGCCCCGGCGCGCAGCGGCCACCGCGCTGGCGAGGGCGCAATCGTGGGCTGGCCGCGGGGGTCTCCACCCCGAAGTCAGGCTCGTGTGCCCGGTCCAGCGGCCTGCGGAGGCCAGGCCTTACCTGGAGCAGGCGCCGGCCGAAGCCGGGTCCCTAGCGAGGGGGAAATCCCGGAGTCCCCGCCCGCCGCCCCCATCCTCCCAGGTCAGCGCGGCCCGCATGGGGCCAGGCCGGCCCGGCAGTGCGCCCGCTTCCCCTTTCTCTTCAGATGCCTTTGATCCCCGGGCTCTCCGCCGCACCTCGGCTCGGGAGCTGCCTGGGTCGGCCCGCGGGGATCCTGGAAACCGTTCCCGGTTTATCTCCTTTCATCAAGCGGCCTTGGGCAGCCTTGAAACCGCGGAGCCAGTAATTGCTTTTTTCAGGAGGCCCGGTGCGGACTGGATAACAGCCAATCAGCGCCTTGTTTACACTTCGTGATAGACAGCCCGCTGGCAGAGTGCCAACCAATCACGACCGTTTCGCAGAAGCGAAGGAGGCGGGGAAAGAGAGGAGATCACAGATCTCAGGTTTAACTCCTTTGTGTCCACGCAGGAAAGAAACTGGAAAAATCCAAAGGAATATAGCTGTGTCGTTTGGCATCTACTTAAATATTCCCCCCCAACACACAGAAAAAGAGAAGCAGAAATTATGTATTCATCGCCACTAAGACATCACCTCTACTTCTTGAGAATAAATAACATTTGGGTAGGCAACCAAATTCTAACCGAAATATTTGCTTGCAGAATATTTTAGAAAGCGGTTTGATTCTGATTATGATAAAGAGAATTGTTTAGAGGTTGTTTTCCATTGTAGAGAGAATTTTTGCGAATATGCAGGGACAGGCACCGAGAAATGCTAAGCATGGTTTTCACACCATGACAACCACCCCTAAAATTATCAAGTGAAGATATTTTTAAAACCTAGGGGCTGATAGAAAAAGTAAATCCTTATCTTGGCAACAGAGCCTCGATTTTCATTTCGATTGTTGCTGCGCTGCAAAGCATGGCCGGAGGGAGATAATAATTGAGAGCAGACAGATAGATGGCTGGCGAAAAAGGTACATCTGCCTCTCGGGCAGGGGGAGGAAGGGTATTTATAGAATATATGCCTCAGGCCGAAGTGTCTTCCTAGTTTGGGTGGGGGGCGCCTGGGAGTGGAGGTACAGCAGGGCAATTCGGAATCTGCGATGGGAAGTTGGGCCTACGTGCAGCAGGTTCCCCCACCTGCCAGACAGACCCTTGGTATGGACAGGGCATCTGGTTTATAGCGTGAGGCTATTCTTTCTTCCTTTTTATTCTGTGCAAAAAAAAAAAAACCAACAAAAAAAACCCCAAACGTTACACCTGACAAATTATGGAAAAATAAAACCTCAAATCTCCACTGGACACGGACACGCGCCCTCACTCTCCAGAGCTCCTCTCCCGCCCTGCGCCACCACATTCCCATTCAGCAGCAATGATCTGCGCAAAGGAGCTGCGCAGTCGCTGGGCTTGAATTAGGCGCCATCAGGCTTGGTAGTAGCCCTGCTGCTCCCTGATTGGCAGCTCCCTGGCCCGGCGCCAGCCTATTGGGAGGCCTGTTTACGCCGAATGAGTGGCACGAGCTCAGGGCCGTGGAGGGCCGAGCGGCCAATCAGCGCGCGGGCTGCTCCGGGCTGAGTGGCACGAGCTTATTAGTATGCAGGGCCCGTGGCTCGCCGCGCCGGGCTGCAGGTTTGAGAGCCGCTCTGGATGGGCTCGCTAGAGTCGTTGTTGTGGAAGCCGTGCATTCACAGTGCAACAGTCAGCACATTGAAAATACCAATAGGAATACAAACCAAAGTCACATTTACTGATTTAATTGTATTGCATTCAATTGTATCCAGGAAACAGCCTCCAGTAAGTAACTCAAATTGCTTTCATTTTTAATTTTTTTGTATTTTTAAATTATTTTATTATTTTATTTTGGTTTTTGGGGGTGTACATTTTTAAGCAAAAGAAATTCAGGATTGTGATGTTAAATAATAGAGCTTCCCTTTTAAAATCCGTTATGATGTTGAAAGGCTTCTTTTTTAAAGATGGACTATATATATATATATGTATATATATATATGAGTACGATATTTTTTTTCCTCTGAAAAATTTTATCGATCGGTTTAAAATTCCCCCCGTAATGCGTCCTTGCTTTGCTCTGAGCGCTTGTTGTCTCGATCGACACCCTGCATTAAAAATAAATTATCGAGACAGGACAGAGACCGCCAAGCTTCGTTCAGCAAGAGCCTCGCGGGTAGCCCCGAGTGGGCAGTCAGTGAGAGCTCAGCCCTAGAGGAACCAGGAGTGAACCCCAATTATTTGCTCCCCCATCTTACTCCCCTCCCCCAGCAATCTTGAATGGGCTCCGCCCGGTCGTTCCGTGGCGCAGGGAAGGGTCGGCTCTCCGTGGCCACGGCCGCTGCTTTCCGAGTCTCCGTGAGGGGACAGGAGATTAGAGGGGTACTGGCAGGTTTTCAGGTTCCGCTCCCCACAGTCTTAATTCTTTTCAGAACATTTCCTTTTTTTTTCCCTCTGGAGGAGTTGGGGTGGAGGAGGGGGGCTGAACAGTGGGGCGTCTTCATGCGGTGCGTTCTGGGCAGCACGCGGGCTCAGGCCACGACCCGCGTGGCGTGGTCCGGGGACCGGTTCATCCCTTAGAGCGGGGGTCTTGCACCACCCAGTCCCTGTTCCTGTCTGGGCTGATGGGGGGGGGGCGGTTTCGCAGGGAGCGGGTTGTGCAGCGACGCTGGAGCCATTCGCTCCCGGCGCGCTCCTGGCTGCGGCCTGGCCTTACAGGCCCCATTGCACCCACCCGCGCGGGAAACTCGGCAGGAGGGAGCCCACGGACCCCAGAGCTTGGCCTCCACCGGAGGACAAAGGCGTCTCAGACCCGGCGTTTAGATGCGAAATTTGAAAACAAAGCAAACCTTGAGGCGCTGGGGGTACGAGTGCTGGCCAAGCCTCGGGAGGGACCGCAGTTCTGGGGGTCACGCCCAGCCACCCGGGGAGGATTTCTGGGGCTCGAGTTCTTTAGATGTGTTCTTGTCGGCGACTCTGCGGCCGCGCGCGGCTCTCTGCACGCTGCCACTGTTTCCTCTGGTCCAACCCTGCCCGGGATCCATTGCGGTGTCCTGTCCCGGGGTTGGGCTCGGGGAGGCCTCGGAGCCTCGGGACTCGGCGAACTGCTGCACCTCAGCTTCCGGCCGCGGCTCTCGGACTGTGGCTCTGCCCTTCCTCGCTCCGTAAGGAGCCGGCTTTCCCAGGCCCAGGGCGCGAGCAGACCAGGGCGGCGCGGCAGCTCTCGGGCAGGACAGAACACAAAGAAAAGTCCCTTCTAGTGCGGTCAGAAGCGCAACGGCGGGTACCGGGGACACAAGCCACCCCTTGTTTGCGTAGAAAGTCCAGCAGGCTTGTGAGAAAGGCACGAACGAGCCGGCGATCGGCCCGCAGGGGGTGGAGAGTAAAGCTGCTGCGTGAGCTCAGAGCCCGCGTCCCGAGAATCGCGGGCAGCCCCCACTTTCGCTCCTACTTTGAAATGTCTTGCTGGGGGTGGGGGCCCAGAACAAAAGCCCAGCGCACACGACTCCCCGGAGGCCGTCGCGGAGCCTTGTACCACGCGCGCAGCCTCCGACCCCACTCCGGCCCTCGGCGCCTTTGAAGCGGCAGGTTCCTGACCTCCCTCCCCTTCCTCCTTTCCCTTTGTCCTGCTCGGCGCCCTCCGGGGTTCGAGAGGCGCCGGCCAGGGTAGGGGCGCGCAAGTCCCTCTTTCCCCCGGCGGCCCTTCCCCTGACCCCGGCGCCAACAGCGCCTCGGCCTTGCTTGAGCCTTCCGCGCCTTGGCTATCGCCGAGTAGGCCCGCGCGGTGGAGAAGCGAGTTATTTGTTGGACCCGGGGAGAGTGAAGCTCCCCAGAGGGAAGAGAGCCCCAAACCCCTTTGTATGCAGTTTGAGCACAAAGAGAAGTCTTTGTGTAGTCTCGTTTATTTACAATGCAAAATTCTCCGAATAAATATTAAAAAAGCTTATCAGCTGAGCAAATATGTATTCACTTAATACATTATGTTTTCGGTTATAGATTAAATCAGACACAAAATAGTGTGCAAATAAGACAGTGTAGAACCCAGAGCATAAAATATAGCAATTTTAAATGGTATTTACGAAATAGAAAACATCTTAATCGCTTTGTTGTCACGGTGGGATGGCTTTAAAAAGACGTTTTGACTGTCTGCAAAGTTCACAGTTGAGAATATCTCCGTTCTGTTGGAACTGAGACGAAGTATTAAAACAATGGGTATTTCGAAAATAAGGAGAGAAGTATTCGAAATGGAGGAGGGCCGAGAGACTTTGGTCGCACGTGCATGATGGTGTACAGTTTATTTCGCTTGCTCGGTTGCTCCTCTCAGAGTTTGAAATTGTCTCCAATTTCGCCCGGGAGCAGACTTCCGCGATGGGAGGGGTAGAAGAAAAGGGAGAGGAGGGTCATTTTAAGCCAGCCCTGCCGGAGATGGGGATGGAAGACCCGAGGACCTGGGTCTGCTGGGACCCAGACGCAGGAGAAGGCTGAGCTGTGCTTGGTCCGTGCTCCTTCCCTGCAGGGTCGACCTAGGTGCCACGCGGAGACCAGCCTTGGTTAGGTGATCCCGGGCAGGCGCTGAATGGAGAAACATTGTGGCCGATTTGGGAGGCCGAGAGAAAACAATTTCTGACTCTCGGAGCCCCCTCCCCCCTAAACCCCCAATCCGCAGAGGAAGATCCTGGGCGAATTTGATTGGGGGGCGGGGTGATTGTTCCAGCCTCATTGGGAAGCTCCGGGCTCGGGGACAGCAGGCCAGGCACTGCGGCGTAGCGGCCCAGGTGATGCCGGTGGCGGGCGAGGGGCGCCCGGAGCTCCCGGACGCTAGTCTGGGGTTGTGGCACAATGCTGGGGTGGGGGGGCGGTCCCACTGGGGCTGAGTAGGGGACGACATTCAAAAGAATGGACTGAAAGACGCATGGGGGGATGGGAGAGAGGAGAAAAGGAAGGTTATTTAAAAAAGAACTCTTGAGTTACAATCAATAAAATTACTCGCTTAATTAGCATGGTTATTCGGTTAAGCGGAATGTAGTAAAAGCTGGACCTCAGAAAGACTGGCGGGGGTGGGGGGGGGGCGAAGCGTGGACCCCGGGCTTTTACCTCCGAGACACCTTTGGGCAGCGGGGGAGGGGAGAGGGTGTGCGTGTGTGTGAGTGTGTGTGCGCGCGCGCGTGCGAGTGTGCGTGATGGCTTCGCAGATTTGGGTTTTTATCACCCAGCGGAGCCAGCAGCCTCTTCGCAACGGCGCCTTCGCCGCAGGGACTCTCAGGGACCAGAAAGGGAAGCTGCGCGTAGCGCGGTTGGGTTGCCTCTGGCTCTTGCAGGCCAAGCGTGGCTCGGACGGTGCGTGTGTGCTCGCAGACCCGCGCGCAGGACGGCTCCAATGACCCGGCGCGTAAGCGTGTGCAGTAGAGAGTTCTCGAGCGCTCCTAGCCTCGCTGTCCGGTCTGGATGCCCACTCCGGTTGGCGCGCGAGGAGGGGGCCGGTAGCGGGAGGGGCGGGTACCCCGGGCGACAAGAACCCCCTAGTCACCGAGTCTCTTCTGCTTGCCTCTGCAGACCATGGACCTGCACGGCGGTCGCCGGCTCGGAGCGCGGCCGCCCGCGGAGAAGCCCAGTCCGCCGGTGTGCTGACCGGCTCGGCTGTTTGTGCCTCCGGTAACCCCGGACGCCGCCTCCTGCGCGCCGCCCGCGCGCCGCCTGCACTCCGAGCCGTTCCCAGGCCCCGGCCACGCTGCTTGCTGGAGGCGGCGGCGGCGGGCCGGGGCCGGGGCCCGGCATGGATGGCCGAGACTTTGCGCCGCCGCCGCCGCCGCATTTGCTATCGGAGCGCGGGAGCCTGGGCCACCGCAGCGCCGCCGCCGCCGCTCGCCTCGCCCCTGCCGGCCCTACCGCGCAACCGGCAGCGCATTTTCAACCCGGAAAGTACTTCCCGTCGCCGCTGCCGATGGCTTCGCACACAGGTCAGTGTCCGGCCCGGGCGGGTGCGGTGCGGGAGGCCCTGCCGCAGCCGGCAACAGTGCCCAGTGCAAAGAGCGCGGGCCTCTCCGCTCCTCCGAGCAGTTCTCGGAGCTTCGGTTTCATTTCCCTGCGCAACGCCGAGCGGGCCGCGCTTTACGGGCTTGCTCGCGCCGTTTCCAGCAGCCTTTCCCGGACTACCCCGGGTCACGCAGAGAAGCCCAAGAGCAGGCATCAAACCAAGCCTTTAACTCCTGGCCACCCTCCCCCACCCTTCTGCAGAAGTAAATTCTGCGGAAGCCTCTTTTCTGCGTTTTGCATTCACCTCGTTAAGACGTTCAGCGTCTGAGACACCGTGGCGCTTTCTGCAGGGACAGAACGACTGTGTGGCTGGGGGAGGGGGCCAGGGCGCGTCCGGCCCGCGGATTAGAGAGCAGTGTGCGCCCGGGGAGCGCTAATGGGAACTGCTAGTGTAAGACGAGAAAATCCTGTTTCTATATAAAGCCTTGAAGTGTCAGGGCGAGAATGGGTTTGCAGGGGATGCATGCGCTTTAACAAGTGCCTCTGGTATCCTGCTAACGCCGGGCTAAGCGTGGCCCGAGTGCGGACTGCGCATCCCGCACCGCGGGAACTCAGAGCGGCGCCCCGCTCTGGATTTCGGTGCAGGCGAGTCCGTGCGCTTTAGCTTCAAGACCAGAGACCCTGAGTTGTTCTGATCATTCCCGGCACGCCCCCGTGTTGCGGCCGACTTATGTCCCCTTCCCGGAGGGTCTGTCCTTGGTAGTGCTGACCCAGTCTCTGGAGCGAAGCCGCAGCTGGCGGGGAAATCACTGACCAGCGTGGGCGGAGCTGGGGGAGCCTGAGGGACTGCGAGTGGACCTGCTGGGTCACCCTCGCAGGTCGGCTTGCTTTTGTTTACAGTTTATTCTAAACATCAGAAATATTATTTGCTGCTTTTATTTTTCAGTTTGGCAGTAACAGTTATTATTATTAGCTTGATGAACCGTGAATAGTAATAAAATTATATCTGCTTTAATGGGATTACAATTAGTTTGTGGATTAAAACGGATGGCAAAGACAGGGCTAGAAGGGAAAATGTTGAAAAGGAAGGCAGTCAAAAAGAAAAAAAATGCATTTTTTTTAAAAAAAAAATCATTGAAATTACTTAACTACTAAAGGGCCTCCAGTTTTTGCCCCACAAGGTTAAGTCTGAGTGAGCAGCCCTGGGTTAGAGTGGCCAGCCTCCTGCAGGGCCAGCCCCACACTGCCGGCTTGCCTTTCCAGCTGGAGCTTCAGCAAGGCTCTGCCTTTTTCTCTGTGGATAGCTTTTCTTTTTTCTTTTTTTTTTCTTTCTCTCCGTTTTTCCCCCTTCTAGATTTATAACTGGAAAGAAAAAGAAAAGTACTTGACTTGAGCAATTGATGAATTTAAAATATATTTTCCCAATATCCTTGTGGTTATTGTCTATTCTTGCCGCTGCAGTGAGATGCTACCCACTCATCTCTGGCCCACTGGGGAGCGGAGGGAGGGCTTTGACATGATCGTGGCAGCAGCAGGGTCAGTGCCCAGCTTCCCCACCAGCCTCAGCTTCTGGTGGCAGGCTTTCGAGGTTGAGTCTGCAGGGTTGAGGAATAGAGAGGATGTCTCTGCCCTCGTCCTCCAGCGTGCAGTGCCCTACAGCCTGGTGGGTCGCAGTGCTGCAAGTTTCCACAGTAGTACCCAGGCTGGCTAGGGCTGTGCCCCCTGGGGGGCCCAGCCAGGCCAAGCCCAGCTCTCCATCAGTTCAGGTCACTGCTGCCTCCTGCCCCCTACTCACCAGCCCTTAGCCTAGCCAGCTCTTGGTCAGCAGCCATTTCTGCCTTTTTCTCCTTCTTTCCAGATCTAGGTAATACCCAGTCAGGTGGGAATGTGGTGAAGTGGCCTGGACCTTTGTCTTGCTCATGCTAACTTGGACCACGTGGTTCTTGGACTACAAGCCATAGAGAGCTGTGAGAAACTGTACCAGGGTCCTAGTCTGTGACCCCACACCCTTCCTGCTTCCTTTTACACTGGGGGCCCTCGAGGGCTCCCTCTTTCAGTGTTGGAGGGCCATGTGTCCCCTGCTTCCCGAGGCCCAGTTTCCATCCCCTTGGGCACCAGAGGAACCTATTGTGTTTGAAGATGCCGGACTGGGTTGCCATTCGAAGCCTGGCGGAGCTGTGTGGGCCTGGTAGCCTTTTGCAATTGCTAAGAGCCAGGATAGCCAGGATTTTGCATTCATTTTTAGACTCTTGCTGCATGTATTTTTAAAAACAGGAGTTATACTCAAGATCCTTGTACTTTAGTCTGTGTCTGTGTAGGTCCACATTTAGAAAAGAGAAAGATGGGATGAAGTTAAGGAATTTGTCTTTAGATCTCGCGTGTGGATTTTGTGTGAGGATTTCCAAATGGCCACCTTCTCCGATTCTCCCTCTCTCTCTGTGGATAGCCTTGGCCCATAGGCCAAGGCTGCAGTAGTCCGGCCTGCCCCTCCCTGCCCCAACTGCTGAGCTGAGAGCAAAACTGCTCGGGGAAGAGTCTTCCCTGAGTCTGCGTAGGATGCAGACATCCAGGCTGCGGCCCCGTTCCCGGGAACAGCTTCCTTGTATGGTATGCTCTCCCCACCTGCCTGGTCAGCCTAGGCTAAGGGTCTCTCCACTTCCTGCCTTCTTTCCCACCTGGTATGTAGATGGTGTCAGCTTGCGGGACCCTAAGGGGCGGGGGCGGGGGAGGGGGAATGATGATGGGCTACCGGGCGTCTTCCATTGTTTTCTCCCCCCCGAACTGAAAGTGCCGGTAGCTTTCTATGCGAGCTGTAGGTTTATGGTAAAGAGCTGCTCCCTTAACCTTGTCACTGAGAGGTGCAATTAAAATGTTTGGAACCATTATTTTTAGTTCAGCGTTAGATTTTTTGTCTTTAATACAGATGGTCCGGAGGCAAAGCTGTGAAATCTAGGGATGGGGGAAACACACAAAAAAAGGAAAAAAATCAACATGAACTAATCTAGGTTTTCTCCCCCGTGCTACTGCCTGGAGTTACTTGGGGGATCTCTTTTCTCCCCGGGAACGGGTTTAATCAGGAGGCAGCTGGCTTGGGGAGAAACTCGGGAGCTGTGTGCTCGCACGCCCCTCCCCCCTTCCGGCTGGGTCAGCTCCTGTCCTATCCTTGAGTCCCCCCCCCCGCCCCCCAGGTCTGGGGCTCCACCAAGGGGCTGGTTCAGTTCTTGGTGTGAATCCTCTTTTTGGACTCTTCTCCACCCCCTTTGGCTTTGGGATGTGATTTAGCTTGGCCTGTGCAGCCATTGGCCTGTGTAGCCATGTGTCTTGGCTACAGCTTTGGGGGGATTCAGTCAGGCCCTTTCTGGAGGGTGACTGCCAACCTATTTCCTGTTAAAGGCGCTTTGGAGGACAGTCTCTAAAGTAAAATAAAATAACCAACCACCCAAACTCCGCCTAGCCTCATAGATTTAAAAAAATAAATAAATAAAAAGACAATTTCCTGTGTGAAAAAAAAAAAAAAAAAAGACCCCGTCGGAGGTGTCCCGCTCATCATGTGGGGTTTTTTTGTAAGGAAAAAAAAATACATTTTCGTAAATACCTCATTAACTCCACTGCACGATAGAGTGTCTCTGCAGCAGTTACCAACATTAAGTAGGTGTGAAAAGAGTTACTTTCCTAGATTCTACCCATCCTGCTCCGTCAGTGACAGAGCTAGACATCAAAGCTGCCGCTGTACCCAACGGAGCCGCGGGGATCCGGGAATCTGGCGGCTGCATAGACTGGGCCGGCTGCGGCAGCCGCACCCGCTCCACCAAAGCTGTTTTTGGAATGTGGGTTTTTTCTCAGTGGGGCCTAGGCAGCCACCATGTCTGATTATTCCTATAGGGAAACATCCAGTCCTCCGGTGGAATATCCAAGGCACGTGAGCAATAAGGCGAATTCGTGGCCGGGGCAAGGGTGACACAGTGCAAATGGCACATCTCCCCGGAAAACACCGCACCCCCAAACACTACTCAGTTATTCTTAGAAATCTCCCTCGGTTCCCTGTGAGACAGGGTTCAACAGCCCGCACAGACAGGACAAAAAAACGCATAGGAGGCAGTTAGGATAACATGGATGTGGTTAAAAATACCCCTCAGAAACACACATAAAAAAGCCAAATCCAACAACAGAAAGAGCTAAAAATATTCCAGGCTTTGGCAAAGAGGACAGAGTTAAATAAATTATACAAGAGCCATTCATGGGAGCAAGTTGACTTTCTCTCTTACGGGAACTTGGTTCAAGCTAATAAAAATAATAATTTACTAGCCACTGAGCTTTGCATGAGTTTAAATTTAATTGGTGGGGCTTCTGGCGTTTGTCACTTCTTGGCGATTAGTGGGCTTGCCCTGGGCTGGGGCGGGGGTGCGGTGGGGGTGGGAGATGCTGAGACCAGGGTCCCAGCCATCAGAGAAGGGTCTCAGGGGAGCAGAGCTCAGTGCTAATACAGGAGGCCAGAGGAGGCAGGAGGCTGCTTGGGGTTCTTCCAGGAAGACAGAGAAGGAACCAGCAAAGCTTGGCTATTTTAATTTGATAAATGATTGTACACCTTTAAGAGTGTGTTTTAACAATCAAGATACACTCCAGCAAGTTGATAGGATGTTCGCTGTCAACTTACATATGTCATCAGAGCAGGCTGTGAACATAAATAACTCGGGAGCTTCAGGATGCACACAGGCTCTCAGAGGGGAGGCAGCAGGTCGTACCCCAACCCCTCACCCCCACCCCCACACGCATTCTCTCTGTCTGTGTCTGGAGGTCCTAGCCAAGAGGAGTGAAGGGATGTGGGAATGAATGCTTCTTTCTATTTGTGAGATTGGGTTGGGACCATCCTCTCTGAGGAGGTCTCTCCCGCCAAAATAAAAGGGGCCAGGACTTCTTGTTCAGAAAAACCATGTGGAGTTAGGCAGCAAATTTTTAAGTGAATCCAGTTCCCTGGCATCTTAAACTTCCACTCTGGTGTGAGTGTCAGGGTGGCATCCTTGGCTCTCATTCTTCCCTAACTAAACACCCCCAACTCCCCATTCTACTGACCCCTGTAACTCCCCAAGGACTACATTTCCCAGAATTCCTTGGTCCAGCTCCAGACTCTGAGCCTGGGACCCTCTGGGTCCCTGAACTGGGAATTCCCAAGCACAGATGATAAAGTTCAAGCACTGCCACTGGGAACAGGGCTTTCCGGGCAGCGGAAGGGAGCCATGGTGGTCACCCCAGTGCCTCTTTGCCCTTCTTCCTTTGAGGCCCCAGGAGTCTTGTCTGTTTTCCTCTTTACCACAAACATCAGACTCTTAAGTCCCCGCAATGGTATATGCTGCCCTATCCCCTAGATCCTGTGCAGATGCCATGAATGTGGAAGCCAAAGTCCCAAGAGAGTTCTTACCTCCCACCTCACCCCTGCCCCAGCTCAGCCTGTAGCAATGTTTCCCTTCAGAATCACACTGGAGAGGCCTAGTGGCCCTGTCCTCCGCCTGGCACAGCAGGGGAGGTCTCTGCCTAGGGAGTCCTTGAGGAAATGCCTTCCCGTGTTATTGACCAATATGACTCTGGAGATTCCCCAAAAGAATCCCAGGACACAGCTGCTGCCTCAGGCCCTTTGGCAGGCAGGTCCCTGGAGCTCCTTTGTCCAGAGGTTCTGATCCTGCAGGGGAGGTGGCCTACCCAGGAGGCCTCCAGGTTGGGTGTGTGTATCTCCTTAGTTCAGACAAGCAGTGAACTAGCTTCAGAATTCAAAGCACGTGCCTTGTCTCTTTGGCAAATTAGGTGACTTACTCTGTCCCATGTCCAACCCCTTTGCCTGCCAGGGAACGTCTCCCCTGGGGTTCCTGGTCCCCATTAACCTCTGGGACCTCATTCTCCTCCCCAATAGACATGGTGTAACACGCAAAAAAACAGAATCACAAGCACTGTGCGAGGCCTAGAAAATCACCTCGCAGCCCTGCCGTGCGGGGAAGGAGCAGGGCCTCGGAGGGCCTCCGGCATGGGACGGCACTCCGCTTTGGCTCCGACGCTCTGCCCGCTGACGTTTTTATGGGATAATATACCGTTTAGATCACGCAGGCCTATTTGTCAGTGGGCTGCCCCTGTTTGTCGTAATATATAATACCACTGCCTCCTGTGGCCCTGCGAGCAGCTGCCACCGCAGGCGCGGGGCGTGGACTGTGGGCTCAGGGGAGGTGGTTGGTGGGTGCTGAATAAGGGGATACCCTTGCCCTGGTTCTGGACCAGCTCTGGGTTCACAGTGGCCCTCACGCCTGGTGGGGAGGTGTCCAGTGTCCAGGCTTAGGACCATCAAGCTGTTTCTTGTAGGCTGCAGCTGCAGCTGTCTGCATGATTAGATTCCAGATTCTGTGAGCCAGGAAACATCTCTTTCATTCTGACCTGGGGGAGCGAACAGGTGGGTTGGCTCCTGTCCCTTTCCCCCACCCCCAGCCCCAACAAAGAGTCCAGTGTCTGTATGGGAAGGCTTTTCGGCTGGCTGGAGGCATTGCTCATTCTGAGTTATTGGTGGAGTATCCACTGCGTGCCTGGAACTGGGAAGGAAAGGCAAGCAAAGCAACCCACTCCTCCTGCCTCGGAGTAGGGACGTGGTTTTGTCAGGGGAAGGTTTTAGAAATGAGGGGACAGTGAGGTATGCTTCCGAGGGAAGACTTCTGAACAGCACACAAGGGTATGCAAGGCAAAGAAGATGGGGGGATGTGATTCCGGGATGCCCTGCCCAAAGAGCAGAATTAGTGTTACTAAGAAAAGCGGCTACAGCCCTCATGCAAGAGCCGGGCTCTCTTTTTCTGCCTGTCCATCCTTTTGTGGTAGAACGAGGGCTTGCTTTCCCTGTCTTCTGCAAAGGCTCCAGAGGAGGGTCCGTGGACATTCATTCCTACAGCCAGACTGAGCTGGGCTCCTCAGGGTCAGCGGCCTGTGGGTAGAACAGGGCAGAATGAAGACTGCATTAAGGAGGAAGTGGGAGCCTGAGGTGAACACCCAGGACACCATGGAGAAGGAGCTTCCCTTTAGGGTAGGTTCCCCTTTAGGTCTGGCAGGTTTGCCCTCCTTTTGAAGCAGAGGCCCAAACTACAGACCTGGATATAGCTTCCCAGCCAGCAGCTGGCGGGTGAAGAATTCGCGTGTGCGTGTGCACACACACACACACACACACACACACACACACACACACACTCTCACACATGCCAAGCATACCTGTGACAGTTCACACCTGCTCACTGTTCTCAACACTTTGGGTTAGGTCTTTTCACTGGTACTGGTATTTACATTTGTGCTGGCTCCAAGTGGCCTTCAGGGAGTTGCATTCCAGCGACTATGGCAGAGCTGGTCAGCTAGTGACAGTGAGTCCTTTTCCTCTAGTGCTTCCTGTATCACCTGCTCCAGCCTTTGATCTCTGCCACCTACTGATGGAGCAGAGCTGAAGGGCCCATGACCCTCTATGGCACCACCCAAGGCCTCCCCTAAATGTGCACAAGTGCCGTGAGCCCCCTCTGCCTCTCTGGGCTCCCCAGGAAGTTGGCCTTGCCCTTTTCACAAAGGTGTTCCCATGTTAAGTTGTCCATAAACAGGTTGAGTTAGCCTATTCCCCTGTGTCTGATTGCTAGTCAGTTCCCGCCTTAACCCTCTGCCTACCCCGTGCTTGGCCATTGGACATAGAGATGCTGCCTGGGCTTAGCTCTGCTGTCTCCCACTTAGATGCCGTGTCTGCTTCATCTCAAACGTACACGACTCAGTGAAGTCTTTCCCAGCAAGCTCGTCAACGCTTCTTCTCTCTTCTCTTGTCCCTCCACGCTCCGGTCCCTCTGCTCTTCATGCCTGTTACAGGAAGAACTCACACTCAGCCTGTCCCCCTCCCTCTGCAGACTCCTCTGTCCCTAGCTAGTGATCTAGAGTACTGGCCCCTCTTGTCCTACGCCGTGGCCCCTCAGGCCCTGCCAATTCTGCGTACCAGAGTAGCTGCTCTGGCCCGCCAGCATTTCTATGGCTGTATTACCCCAGGCCATCGGGTCACCTTGTGGGAACTTGCCTGGAAACCAACCCCTCTTTTTGAGACTTTTCACAACCCTTTGGGTATCCTAAAAATAAACTTTTAATTTTCTTTAAAGCAATACTAAAATTGAAACTAAATTAAATTACAGCACATCCTAGGCTAACCCTGAACAAGCCCTTATCATTTCTGAACGTAGATAAGTTAAGAAAACAACAACAGCACAAAACTGTCCACAGCATCTTATTTGTTTTTTATAACACTGCGGATCTGTGGTAAATAATAAAGAAAAACAGAATGATCAAGTCCAGAAGGGCCTTCAACAAGAGGTAAGCAGAGAACACTCCTTGAAATATAGACGAGGAAGGCAGGGACCACCACAAGGATGGTAGGGCCCACAGGACCCTCCTGCTGGTCAGCCTAGGACACTAGATGCTTTGTACCTGAATCTGCACTTCTGTCCCCTGTGTTGCTGGCCACCCTCCAGGACCTCCGTTTGCCTTCTTGGTGGCTCCCTGTGTGCTCTAGGCTCTCTCTGAAGGCTTAACCGCCTGATGGTTCTGTCTCCTCATGGTGTGTATCCGTTAGCTCTTGCAGGATGGTTAACAAATAGCATCAACTTATCCTCGTCGTCAGTAGTTTAAAGCAGCAAATGCTTTATTCCAGATTCTGTGGGTTAGGAATCTGGAGCACAGGGTGGATTGACCTGCAAGTATCTTACCAGCTCTTGTCCCTGGGGCCGCCAGACATCCTTCAGCGGGGCAGCGTTTTTTAACTCAGAGCAAAGGAGAGAAGAGAGCAAGTTGGACAGAACCCACAGTTTCTACAAGCTCCCCTGGAGGCAGTGGCCCCTGTCATGCAGTCAACCTGAGGTCCCACCCATACTTGTGTGTGTATATTGGGGTACAATAGGGTACATGCCAGAAACACTGGAGACTATCAGCATTCGCATGCTGGATACTGGCTCGCAGAGACCCCTTCTTAGGCTTTATCCCTTCAAATCGAAGCCTCTCTTCTCACTGAGGCCTTCCTGCCTCTCAGCCTTGTTCTAGCCTCTAGGCCTCTCAAAGCTGACTCCACACACCCCTCGCTGCACGTCTCAGCCCCAGCTTTTCTTCCAGATCCCTCCAGAATTGCTGTAGACCCCATCGTGAGCTGTCTCCACACCACAGGACTCTGGGGACACCTGAAATGTGTAAACCACTCCTTCTCCCAGTCAGAACACTGTCAGCCGTAGACCCAGCAGCGTGAGCCCCAACAGAAGCCTGTTCCCCAGCTGTACAACACTACCTAGGGGTTTGGCTGGTTTGTGAGAGACAGAGAGCCAGGCTACAGATCAAGTGCAGTGTAGCTTGTGGCTTCCCCAGATTTCAGGCAGGGGCAGGGTGAAGGGGGATGAGCCTGGAGCCACACAGGCACTCAGAAACTCTTAACAATTGAGCTGGGGTAAAACCTCTTCTGGATGGTGCACGAGTCTCATTCTGTGGCCTGGACAGCAAGTTTGTGTCCTCTGATCTGGGCAGTTTCCTCCAATCTTCCCGTTGCCAGCTGTCTGCCCAGGTGGGGTCGGTGTGTGCCCTGAGCCACCTTGCTGCTAACTCATCCAGGCTGGAGGAAAGGCCCTAAGTAGACCCCCCCCCCCCGCCCTACCCTTGGCCCCTACCTCCTGAGCCTGGTGCTAGAAAAAGCTAATCTGAGCACCACTGTATGTCTAGGTGTCAGTCATGGTTAAGCTCCTCCTCCAAAGCTGCTGGAGGACGCTTCCAAGGACTGTATTCTACCCTTTCAGCCCCAGCACTGAGCCCCCAGCCCCAGTGAAGGCTCACCTGTGCCTTTAGTAGGCAGGGTAAGAATCAGTTGGTGCCTTACCAACCCTGCCCGAGAGCAGGACCTGCCCAGCATAGCAGGGGCTCAGGGAGGTCATTTTCTTGCTTTCTCATCACTTATACACCAAGGAGGGACTCTTCCTGTTGTGACCCCTGTAACCTATGGCCCAGCCTGCTGTGATGAGTTAAGGGTGATACTGGGCTTCAGATCCAGGTGTGTGTGTGTGTGTGTGTGTGTGTGTGTGTGTGTGTGTGTACACGTACTACCAGCTTCTATCTGTCAGGTCTCTTGCTGGGTCCGTGGAGGCCCCCTCAGCTGGCCTCCTCAGATGCCAGCTCCAGTTGTCCATGCTGAGGCACTTGATGCCATGAGTGTGAGCTTTCTCCCCTTAGAACTTCCCTCATGCCGGGCGGTGGTGGCGCATGCCTTTAATCCCAGCACCTGGGAGGCAGAGGCAGGCGGATTTCTGAGTTCGAGGCTAGCCTGGTCTACAGAGTGAGTTCCAGGACAGCCAGGGCTACACAGAGAAACCCTGTCTCGGAAAAAAAAAAAAAAACAAACTTCCCTCACTCAGTCACCAGAATCCTAAAAAATCACCAATCAACTTGGAGTTCAAGTTTGCTTTTCACCCATATTGTCCTTAGAGCCTAAGGCCTTGTTTCCTCTCCATGCTGAGGGGAGCAGAAACAGTCTGCCATGGCGGCACTGCTCTCAGAAAGTGTCCCGCCAGAGAGCAAGACACCCGGTGGTACGGCCTTCTCCTGAGATAGGAAAGACTTCAGGCACAGCCTGAGTTCTGCGTTCCTTAGCTTCTCTGTGCGGCCTTAAACTGTCTGATCTCTGTCTCCACTGGAAGGTATTTGCTGGTGCCCTGTGCCTCTGAAAGGGGGTGTGGACTTGCAGGCAAGTCAATGTCCTCATGGGCTGAACAGTCCCCACCTCTCAGCAGCCTGGCCAAGTGATGCAATCTGCTGAGAAGTGACCGTGATTTCACACTAATCGGATCCCCAGACCTCTGTCCCACTCTGTCTGGGCCTGTGGAGTCTCACAAAGCCTTTCCAGCACTTGCTGTACACACCAGCCTCTCTCCTGCAGGTGCCTCCATGCCCCTGGGTTCTCAGTCCTTTCCTCTTCACACCAAGCTTGAGAGGTCTTCCTGAGAACCAGGACCTGTCCTTAGGAGAGCACACCAGAATCAGGCAGTCGCTTCCTGCTTCTCCTTGCCCAGTGTGTCCTGCTTTCTGGAGCAGAAGGCAGCTGTGTTGCACGCTTCCTTCCCAAACCTTTTCTCTTCCCTTCTTATGCCCTGGATTAGCCTAGATGTGATGTCTGGTACCAGGCCAAGCACCACAAGACACAAATGCCCGCTCGACCTCCTAGACATGCAGCAGAAGGCTGAGTGGAGGGTCCTGTGGTGGTGAGGAGCCGAGATGGAGCCTTCCCTGGGAAGGGATCCGCTAGGGCACTTCAGTGAAAGCCTTGAGAAGAGGAGTCTGGGAGGGCCACCATCAGCTCCCTCTGAATGAGAACACAGTATGAGTCTCAGAGCCTAGAGACAACCATACCTGAGGCAGAAATGACACAATCTGACACTGAAAGCACAGATCCAGAACGCCCATAGCCCTGCAGCATCCCTGAAGAATATAGTGTCCCTTGGGCCTCCAGAGGACTACTGGTATGCCAAGTCATGCTGGGATCCAGGCCCAGGGTCCCTTCCTTCCCAGTTTTCAGGACAGATGGTTCCTGTGGTCCGCTGGAATTCTCTCAGCCCAGTGTGGCAGTTGACCCAGGGCCAGAGGCCACCATGTACATGTCTGTCCCTGCTGCTATACTGCTTTGACACAGATGAGCCTGTGTCTGCCCTGTGTGAGGTACCAGAGGCACTTCATGGGCTAGGTGTTACAGGATGGGTCCTCGGTCCTCCAAGAAGTACAAGCCAGCCCAAGCTTTCAGACTTATGGCTTGCTCCAGGGAACCATGGGAAGTTGTTTGGCAGACATGATTGGCCCTCCCTCACCTCTAGCAAATGGGATACTTCCCACTTCTCAGACAGTGTCAACCAGGCAAGGAATCCTATACTTTATGTATCAAGGGGGCTTAGGATCTCCAGCAAGAAGTCAATCTGTCCAGTTCTTAAGTGCCCTGTGCAGCAAGGAGGACCAGGTTAGGCGAGCCACAGCATGAATACCTGGCTGCTCTGGAGCCAGGCCTGGGTGGACATCTAATGGAGGTAGCTAGCCTCCGGGTGCAGGAGGGACAAAGGTAGCAGGAGAGGTGCTGGGAACCACAGGCAAAATGCTGGCACCAGCACCAGGGACTTGCAGTGGCCCTTTGTTCCTGTAGTGCTGTGGGTCTGGGGCCGTGGCTTTCTATAGAAGCAGCACACTCTCTGGCTGTGGGCCAGAGAGGCCCTGGCCACAAGGACTGAGGGCTCACACCTTCTGACAACCAGGCCAGGAAATGTGTGAGCGTGAATGGAGCCAGGAGACTGGCTAGCAGGTCTGACCACCCCTCCTCCACATCCTTAACCCCCCTCCCCCATATCCTCAATCTCTCAGGGTACCGTCTCTGGAGTATCTACGCAGCTCCTGTCACCACTGTGGGTCCTGGATGGGACAGGGGGTTACATACACCATCATAGACACTCGTCTGCTTGGCAGAAGGGGAAATCCAGCCAGCCTGGTGATGTCATTAACCACAGACACTCAACTAGGAAGAGTGAAAGTTTTCTATGGACACAGTTTCATGGACATTCACCCTGCAGGTAGCATGACCAGGTGAGGGTCTGTGTCCCTCCCTGTTCAGGTATCCTTTGTTCTCTCCCTGAATGGTTGAGACAACCATATTCAGAGTTGTCCTTAAGGGTTCCGGGCATGAGTGAGAAGCTACATACAAGAGAGCAGGGCAGATGTCCATAACTGGATCAGAGTTTTCAGTCCTGACTATGGGCCGCTGCTTCTCTGAGAAGAGACCCAAGCATGTGAGTGTGCATTTGTCAGTTCCTGAACGTACACGTATAAACGTGTTTGTGTGGGTGTGTATGTGAACATGGATGTATGTAGCCTTACATGCAAGTACGCATGGGTGGGAGGCCCTGGTAAACTACACCGGGGTGGCCTTCCATTATGTGGCTGGCTTATTTCAAGGCAGTGGGAAGGGAAGTGACTGTTCAGAAGTGGAAGCTCTCCAAGCTGGGGGGTGTGGTTCCCGAGAGTGGTGTTGAGCCGTCTTACTTACCTTCTCACACCCTTGCTGCCCGTCCTCCACCCTGAGGAGCATCCTGGGCAGCTGGGGGGAGGTTCTGGATTGCCAGCCGCCCCGAGGGGGAGGCACACAATGGAAGGTGTGAAGGACAAGAGAGGGTATGTGCCCTCGCCCCTCCTGTAACCCCAGCCTCTGTCTGCCTGTCCTGGGACACTGAATCACTCTGGGAAGAAGTCCAGCCCCCCTGCCCCCCCAGTGGGGAGCCTTGGCCACCCCGCCTTCTGTCCTAGCCAAGGGGCTAAATTTACTCTTTTAATAAGAACCAGACTTATATCCGATTCTCCTTTTCTTTTATTAGTTCTGGGCTGTCGGTCGAGCCTGTCCCTTGTCATCACTGCCTCCCGGCCTTTTCCATGGTTGCCCAGTTGAGTGGTTCAGCAACCACAGAGCTTTCCTATTATGGCCTGAGAGTGACTTCCTTTGGGACTTCCGGAAGGTTCTCTTGGACCGGCCAAGGGGCTTCCCGGGTGAGGTGATCATTCCCAGGCCACCCCCATGTCCCAAGGATGGGCCAAGCCCAACGCCCACTGCTCAGCATTCTTGGCCTCTCCTTCAGCCCCCACCCCAGGCTGTGGTTGCAGGGCCTTCCATCTTGGCTCCCTCCTCCCTTTTCTTCTGTTTCTCTCTCTGGGCCTGTCTTAGCTTCTTCTTCTCCAGCCACCTTCATAGAGCTGGCCCATGGCTTTTGTAGTGTGGGCCCTATGAAGGCTGGGTGTCCTACCAGAGCTCTGAGGGGTGAAGGGAAGTTCAGGGAAGCCTGCCGCTGAGCTGCAGGCTGACACCTGCTGGCAGTGGGCTTGAAGCTTTGGGGGATTTTTGCCCCAGTTAAAGATGGCTCCTGCTAGCAAGCCTGTTGTTGAAGAGGGGTCTGAGGAAAACTGGACCTTGCTTCTCCAGGTGCTGTGGGGAGACAGCCTTGACCATCCATGTGGCCTGCCTTCTAGAATGTTCCTCAGCCACTCTCAGGTCTTGGTCTTTCCTGCCACAAGAGAGGCAGCTGGGAGACTATGCTGAGTCAGTCAGACAGGTCTTAAAGCTGCTGTCTGGGGCTGACCTGTCTGGGGCTGACGACTTGAGCCTACAGTTAGTTCCCTTCCTCCCAATGCCCTCCTGGATGTTTTCTCTACACCAGGAGAGGCGGTGGGCAGACTTACCAGGGTCCACCCAGGTCAGTCAGTATGAGTCTGCTAAAGACAGGACACTTAGGAAATAGCTTTCTGGAGAATGTGCCCAGTCTTTGTGCCCTCGTGCTCAGGAATGGAATTCATAAAGGCTTGTATGCACCCATATACTCACAGTCACATGATCTAGACATGCATACACACCTAGGGCTTGTTTCACCCCAATATATGACACCCCAGCCGTGCACACACATATTGTCAGAAACATTAAGAGAGAAATGTGCACATACTAGGAGACACTCCCTTCTTCAAGTGCTTGCATAAAACCCATTCCCACCTCTACCATGTGTGCAGCCCACGTTCCCCATGCTGTGCTGGGGCAGCTGGTCGACTCCAGCAGATGGGAATGCCTGAGGTCTCTGTCTGCCCACAGACCAGTGCACACCAACCGGTAGCCTCTAAACCTTGCCCTGAAGCTTCCAGTCGCCTAGCTTGGGGAAGAGTCTCAGAATTGCTTCTCTAACGGGACCTGGCATCTCCACTCTTAACCCCTTCTCCTCCTCCTCCTCCTGTTCCTCCTCTTCTTCCTCCTCCTCTTCCTCCTCCTTCTCCTCTTTCACCTCTACCACCACCACCACCACCACCACCACTGGGCAGGAGGGTTAGATAGGCGTCATCCAGCTTCCAAGCAGGCTAGACTGAAGCTTTTTCTTCTCATTCTGCCCTTCCAGAGAGCCCGTGTTGAAGTTCTGTTCTCCCCAGGGTTCCTGGAATGAGAGGAATGTGGGGTGGGGCCGGAGGGCTGTCTCTCCTTCCTCCTCTGCTCCCTGTGGGATAGGCTTGGTCGAGAGGAGAGCTTTGCCCTTTTTCTTCCCCTTTAATTGCCTGAGGATGCTCCTCTCTCCAGGCTGGTGTCTCCTGGGTAGTTGGCCAGCGAGGTGCCATCATTGCCTGGTTAGCCCTTCAGGGGACCTAGGGAGGCAGAGCAGGAAGCCGATGCCTAAGGAAGAGGGGAGTCTGAATGGGTGTGAGCTGGCACAGGCAGTGGGTGCAGCCGCCAGACATAGAATCAAGAAGGCCCATGCCAGCAGCCAGTCAGCTGGGCTTCCGGAAGCAACAGGAGCCCAGAGAGCCTGGGAAGAGACTTGTTTCTCTGGAGCTGCCGCCATCTCAGGGAGTTGTGGCTTTATTTTATTTTATTTTTTTTTACAACCCATTTCACAGTTTCCAGAAGAGGAGACACTGTCTCAGAGGCTAACTTAACTCAAAACAAATGCTCGCTCCCTGTAACTCTGCTTCTGCCTATCCCACTGGCTCAGGATAGTGTCAGAATGCCAAGACAGCCTGGCCAGAGAGTTGGTACACAGGCATGGCTAGCTAACACCTGGCCACCCAGCCACCCAGGACTGGGTTCTGGTGTGCCAGATCCTCGGGGGAGAGCCTTGGCACGGTGTTAGGCTGTCAGACCCTCAAGGCTTTGTTGTTCAGGGTTATAAACATCCAGGCTCCTAGGCACCCTAAGGTTGTCTAATGACATCACATCTATGGACTGTATTGGCTACAGTGGCCAAGTGGGCCCAGAACACACATGAGTGAGAGGAAAGGGGGCTGTCTCTCTTTCCTCCTGTGCTCATGAGTTGGTTGTGCCTAGCCATGTAGGCCACATTTGTCTCCCAGACACTGCAGATTGTTGCTACCCCTACAGGCCTTATAATGGCCTCAGTGGTCACTGAGATCTCCAGGTTTTCTGGTTTCATTCTCTTACTGTGATTAAACAATCTGTCCCCAAACAACCTTATTACTTGGCTTGTTCAGCCTACACTCCCAGGCCATATTCTGTCTTCGAGGAAAGTCAAAGTAGGAACTCAAGCAGAAAAGTTGATGAAGAATCCATGGATGGTTGCTGCTTGCTGGCTCATGTTTAGCTAGGTTTTACACACACACACACACACACACACACACACACACACACACACACACACCAGGACCATGTGCCCTAGGAATGAGGCCTGGGCCCTCCTATATCAACTATAATCAAGGTAGATCATCACAGACACACCCACAGCCAACCGGGTCTAGGCAGATCCTCAGCAGAGGCTTCTCTCAGTTGACTCTAGTCTGTGTCAGGTTGACAGGTAAGGCTGACCAGGGTGTCCCAGGACTGCAGCCTCTGCAACCCCAAGTTGCTGAGGGGTCTGTTCGCCCCACATGCTGGTGTTGCTGCTGGTCAGCCCTCCCTCCAAGGAGCCTGGCAAACCCAGTGACGCAGTCTCTTCCACAGTGGTACAGCATCTTCCCAGAAAGGGATCTGAGGACTGTGTGATGCCTGTGGGCCTCGGAGCAGGCCATTTTCTGCTCTGTTTCCCGAGCCTTCCTGCTACTGGCAGCCCGGAAGCATCCATGATCCAGGTGTGGCCCATGGCCCTGTGCAGGTCACCGGCCTTGGCATGGGGACAGAGCAGCCTCCCACGAATAGGGCTGTGATTTTTGCACTCATTGCCTGAGGTGTGTCAAGTAGGCCCTCTGGCATGCTGGCTTCCAGAATGGTTTTCTCAGCCAGCCAGCCAGACATTCAAGCCAGGCCTTCATGGTGTCCTGGGCAGAGCTGAGGAGGGTCTGGAGCTGAGACCAGAGCTGCAGTCCAGTAGAGCAGCTGGTGGGGTCTGACACGCACAGAGCACAGCATCGCCTGTCCCGGAGGCCACTGCCACCTCCTACGTCCCAGATTTTTCCTGGAAAGATGTTAGGCAGTGGGCAGTCTTCCCTCAGAGGGGTGACTGGATGGTCAATGCATCATTCTGCAGACCTGTTCAGTTTGGTCCTTGGGGTTGTGGGCTGGGACTCTGCCGTGCTGGTTAGAATGTGTTCTGTTCTTTAAGACCTGGGACCAGTTTGGTTGGTGTAAACATCTGAGATCCTTCTATAAGAAGCCCTCCCCGACTCACTATCAGGAGCCCTTCTGGGTCTCTCCACTATACCAGGCTCCCCAGTGTCCTTCCTAGTCTGGTAACCAACACTCATAGACAGGGGACTTTGCCAAGAGGAAAGAGCCTTCAGCCTAGTTCCTGGCTGGACTTGGCCTGAGGCAGTGGCCCTGGCTGAAGGCCCAAGCTGAACTGGGATCCCAGGCAGCCACTGCACTAGCCCTGTCTGGGCTTGGCTCCTGGTCAGCAGGCAGAGTTTAGAAGGTGGCTGCCAGGTCTGCCCAGGGCTCTGTTTGCCTGGCACACGGCCATCACCGCAGTCCTCAAAGGTGTAGATGACAATAGAGCACAGATCCTTGGTCCTGGGTTTTTTCAGGTTGCGTAGAGACTGGGTAGGCTGAGGAAAACCTCAAGGAGCCAGCAGTGTCTCCTACCCCACAACAATTGTTACCTACCGTGATGCTGTCCACTTGGCAAGGCCTGTTGGATCTCTCTCTTTCTCTTTCTCTCTTTTTTTTTCTTCCCACCAGAACAAGGATGGCAGAGTCAGGATCATATGTAGTCTATGCTGGGCCTCCCTGGGCCACCCCAAACTGCTGCAGGGAATGAAGTCTCCTGGAGCAGTGTCCCAGGAAATTGGCTATGCCATAAGAGAACTCTGTGCCAAGGTCACCAGTGCCCAGAAGGGGGTCCTTTGAAACACTCATGGCAGTGACCTCTGGGCTGAGATTTCCGCTGCTTTTACTGCTTAGACAAATGTGTGTGTGGCATCTGGGTGAGCACACTGTGTTCCCCTCTTCACTTTTCAACATGATGGGGTGGGCGGTGGGAGGGGTGGGGGGGAAGGAGTGGAAACCTGCAGTCGGGGGAGGGCTGCGACCCTGCCCCCACCCCTTTAATTTTCACAGGCAGCAGTCCCTGCTTTAATGGGCTTGGTGGAAGCATCTGTTAAGGAGAACTCCCTAAGAGACCCCCAAGTCAGAATACAGGCCAATATGGGGTGACGAGGTCCCCGGGCTGGAAGACCTTGGCACAGGTCTGCCAGCCTCTCACCAAAGCAGCCCCTGTCTTTATTCAGCTGGGGTATGGGGCTGACCAGGCTGTTGTATTGTCCGTCAGGCCTCCAATCAGAAGGACCCTCTTCTGAGACAGTATTGGAGCAAAGCATCAACTGTAGTCCCTTTCGGGCTCAGAATCAACCTCCTAGGTTGGACATGGTGGCCTAAGACACGCTGGGCTGTGACTTGGGGGCCTAGTTGCTCGGACACCCTGCTAGCTGCCCAGACCCAGTGGCTGGCTCTTGGGCGGAGCTGTAGGATTTTGACCAGTGAATTTTCCTGCCGATCCCCTTCCTTGCCAGGGGACAGTGGGGGACCTGTTGCCTTGCTTCCCACAGTCCTGCGGCCACCTCGTCCACGGTGTTGTGAGGGAACTTCAGGTGCTCCATTCCCAGGCCGAGATCCTGGAGAAATTGGTTTTGCAGACAACTTTTGGACCCCATTGCTTCCCATGGGTGGTGCTTCCCTAAAAGGGTGCGGGGGGTGGGGTGGGGTAGGAGGAGTAGAAAGGCCTGGAGACCCGGGCCAGCTAGGCAGGGCGGGCAGAAACTCTACAGCTGGAGTAGCCACACTCAGCCCACAAGCATGGCCCCCCACAGTCCCTGGAGCAGGGCAGAGAGACCAACACTTCCCTTCCCAGCCTGGAGTCTCCTCCCCTGGCGTGGACACGCCTGTGGTCTGGACTAGGTCCCTTGGCAATCCCAGCCATGTGGTCTTGTCCGGGAAGTCCCTGGCTCTTGGGGTATCTTAGCGTGTTCTTCGTGGGCTGCACAAAGCAGAGGACCCCTGTTAGCCTTGCCCAGGGCAGTACTCATACCCTTCTTCCGGCCATGTCTAAGGTCTCCTCCACTGTGCACCCCAGCCCCTTTAGACCAGGAGCGGAAGAAACCACTTTTCAACCACTAGGCTGGAAGCTAGTGGAACTCAGTAGAGATGCCAGGGTTCCACAGGGGCAGTCCCCTCCCCTACTGACTGCTTCCCTACTGAGTCACTCAGTGTTTGGGAAGTTCCCAGGGCCAAGCCAGGCGAGATGAGGCATCACCAATATACCAATTCCCCTGCCTCCTGGGCGGGAAGCTACTACCGTGACTCACCTTGGGCTGGACAGGCTCCGCCCTACACTGCTCTGCCCTCCACCCGGGATGGCCATGCACTAGGCTCCCTGCCCAGGGACAGAAGTGGCAAGGTACCAGGGCAACATGCTGTGCTAAAAGACCAGCACTGCAGCCCAGACCACCCACTGAACAGCCTTGTGTGCGGGAGGCTTTCTGTGCACGTATGTGATGTGTGGACCAGATCCTGTAGCCATGACAACCAGGGAGACTTACTTGGCCTGGCCCTGACTGCTGGACTCTGGTAAAGACGGGGCATAGACCATGACAGCCACCAGTGAAGGATGCAGCTGGCTGGTGGGCAGGAGAAGAGGATGAACAGGCTTTGGAGGCTGGCCTAGGGTCAGGGGCAACTCACCATCTGCTGTATTCTCAGGCCACTGAGAAAAATGCTAGCCCAGCCCAAGAAACCCGGGACTCTCATGGGCAGATAAGTGACCGTCTTCTGCTCAATGTCAACTCCATCAGAGCCTGGTCCCGAGTGACCTGTGGAGGACTCAAAGAGATACTCTGTGTGGATCTGGACTCTTCCCCAGACTAGTCCACCTTCCTCCAATCCAGTCTCCCCTTACTCACCTGGGACTGGGGTCCCTTGTCTGACTAGCCGAGTGGCACTGGGTAAAGTAAAGATGCATTTCTCCTATGCTGTCCAGCACAGGGCAGGGACCTCCGTCCCTACAGCACTGGCCCACAGAGTCCAGTTGGTGCCTTGCTGGTTCTAGGTACCTTACCTGGTCCCTCTCAGTGAGGCAAAGCTTGCTGACAAGCCCACTGGCATCAGAGACGCCTTTGATGCCAGTGCCACAGCCAGAGAGCCATGCTAATGAGAAGGTCCACAGGGAGTCCATCCACCATGTGTCCTAAATGTGGTTTTGGTGCTGCACTAAGCACTTACTTGGTGGTGACGGTGATGTAATTAACTCGTGGTGATACGGTTATTATGGTGGAGGTGATGTGTGTGCTTACGGTGGTAAAGGGAATGATGACGGCTGGGTGATGCTGGGTGATGCGGTTACAGACGGTGATTCTACTGATCGAGTTGTTGGTCATGGTGGTGGTGATAGGCGTGGCAGCGGCGGTGGTGGCACATCTGTCATTGGTGGTGTGGTGTGGTTGTTAGTGGTGATAGGAATGGCATCATGGGAGTAGATAGTGATGGTGATGATGGTGGTGATCTGGTTGTTGGTGGTGATCTGGTTGTTGGTTGGTGGTGGTGGTGATCTGGTTGTTGATGGTGATCTGATTGTTGATGGTGATCTGGTTGTTGATGGTGATGTAGGTGGTAGTGATCTGGTTGTTGTTGGTGATCTGGTTGTTGTTGGTGATCTGGTTGTTGTTGGTGATCTGGTTGTTGGTGGTGATCTGGTTGTTGGTGGTGATCTGGTTGTTGGTGGTGATCTGGGTGGTGGTGGTGATCTGGTTGTTGGTGGTGATCTGGTTGTTGGTGGTGATCTGGGTGGTGATGGTGATCTGGGTGGTGATGGTGATCTGG
>JANHMN010000002.1:1534228-1624351 GCA_030674055.1 Rhabdomys pumilio | reverse complement strand
TGATCTGGGTGGTGATGGTGATCTGGGTGGTGATGGTGATCTGGGTGTTGATGGTGATCTGGGTGGTGGTGGTGGTGATCTGGGTGGTGGTGGTGATCTGTTGGTAATGGTGGTAAGGACATAATGCTGGCCAAATTATGTGGCATGGTGATATGGCTGGCTATGGTGGCGCTGTGTGGGGGGTGATGTAGGTGGTGGTAGAGGTGATGTGGTTGGCGGCGGTGGTGTGGGGTTTGATGGTGTTGATGAGGGATGATGCATACGTACAGTGGTGGCTGTAATGTGGAGTGGAGTGGTTGTGGTGGTGATGGTATGGTGGTGGTGGTGGTGGTGTAGGTGGTAGTGGTGCAGATGGTGGTTTTAAAGAACAGGGTTCTACTCCTAAGACACTGGAGGCTCCAGAGGCTCAGGACAGTGGGTGTGATTGTCACACACTTGTGTGGGCAGCTTTTCCTGCCGTGGGGGAGCGAGGGTACCTGAGGGTCTCTGGTGCTTCTGGTGCTGTGCCGTGAAGCGTCCACACACTCACTCTGCTCCTGTGTCCACAGCCAGCAGCCGTCTGATGGCAAACCCCCCAGCCTCCTCTTTCATGGGCAGCTTCCTCACCAGCAGCCTGGGCTCAGCAGCACCTGCACACCCCAGTGGCCCCACATCCTCTCCCTCTGAGCCGGCCTACCGAGGATCCCACCCTGCCACCTCTCAGATCTGGTTCTCCCACTCCCACGAAGGTAAGTCGGGTCCCTTAGGGGTTGTAGGAGACCAACTGGAGAAGCCCTGCTGGCAGACCCTGTCAAGTGTGCTAGGGCGGGGGGGGGGGGTGCCTCCCCGCTGAGGAAGGCTCTCAAGGGAGGTGGTAATTGGTTGGAAATGGGATGGCCCCAGTAGGCACTGGTCCTGACCAGATGTGTGCTCCAGATGTTGGGCAGGGAGGGCTCCAGGGAACTAAAGAAATGTGGGACGCAGCTGGGCCAGCCGGACTGGGCTGTGCCCTCCACCATGGGCTGCCCCCACCTCCCCAGACTCAGGCAGGCATGGGTTCCAGATGTGTCAGCTGGGAAGGAGAGACAGGGAGAGGAGAGCTGTCAGCAGGCAGGGAGTGCTGTTGCTCTCACCCCCCACTCCAGTCCAGCCTGTGATAAAGCTCCTCCTCGGCCACCAGCCTGTGCACTCGGGTGTCTCAGGGGTACCTGTTGCCCTCAGACACCATGAAACAGAGCAGTCTCTAGAGCCTGGTTGGGCCCTCCAGGCCTCTCCTGGGTTTTTCCCAGAATACAACACACCTTGTCCAGATGTCTGAGATCTGCTTTGCACTTCTGTTTTATAACTTGGAAGGTGGCCCTGGGTCCCTGACACCCCTGGCCTGGTCATTGCCTGTGTTCCCCCGACTGTGCATCCCCCTTGGTGCAGGAAGGGTTAACCCCCGCTCCCCGGCTGGCACGCGGGAGGTAATTGCAGTTGGCAGCGGGCACACAGAGTTCTCGCTCCTGGCACCAGGCACTGCCGTAACTCAATGACTGCTGCGTTCAGGCGTCGTGTTTACAGAGCGCAGTGGACCCACACGGCGCACAGCCCGCCCGTGTTCTAGGCTGAGAGATTAGCGCCCGACACTGTAGGAAGCCCGAGAAACCTCTCTTTGTGCAACAAGAAGGGGCTGTTTTCCAAATAGGACAGGTGACAAGTGAGGGACAGTTGTTGGAGTAATCTGGTCTTTGGGCTCCGCTCAGAGCACACATGTTGGGCAAGTGATAACAACTCTCTCCTGGGTGGAGGGTTGGCCATCCAGGTCTTGAGAACCAAATCGGCAGAGTGGAGTCTTCATCCCACACTCACCTATGATACTTTCTTCTCCTGCCCTCCCAGGAGAGTCCTGGGTGGAGACAGGGTTGGCAGAGCTGGGCCCTAGTAAGCGATTCCCTGACCAGCTGTGGGTGGCCCCAGGCCCTGCAGGAAACACTCACTCCCTATTCTCCCACCAGCCTTTTGTGTCTGCTGGGCATCTCCCAGCTGGCCACCGCATCTGGCTCCCGGGATGTTTGCAGGAAGGGATGAGGGTGGCCAAGCAGGAGGAACAGGCAACAGAGGCTACTCAAGAAGAATTGCATCCCTTGGACTGACCATAGGTGCGCTGAGATACCCGGGCCACCTGACCTGATTCTGAAATCAGCAGTGGCCCATCAGTGCCCAGGAATGTTGGTCCACCTCCTACTCAGTAGAGACACATGCCTGCTTCCTCTCTATCCTACCCCAGAGACACCACCAGCAAGAAGGGCAGTTCGTGGGTGGCACCACCTGCCCTAGAGCCCAGTTCTGTTCCCTATTGGGCCACTCAGTCCAGAGGGTCAGTGGAGGCTTGCTAGCGCCGTCCACAACCATTTATTTCCCCTTGTATCAACAGTCGTCTGGTAGAATTGCTTATGACCCATCCTAAGCACCCTCAAACCTCAGACCCTAGATGAGGCCCAGCCTCTGCAGGTCCTGTTTTCAAGGCCGAGCCCCAAGGTTGTCCACTGAGCTGGTGAAAGCCAGTATCCAAGCAGTGCACCACGGAGTGTCCCCTGCTCTGTCCTGCCACTTGTTCATGATCTGTCCCCCATCCTGTATTGGGTCAGGAATAGAGGCCTGGCTGTGTCACAAGGAGAGAGCTTTTGTCTCTGAGACCAGCTCCAAGGACAGCAGGAGTCTCTTTACCCGCTGCTGGGCACCCACTGTGACAGGTGCAAGACAAAGTTCCCAGAGTCGAATAGAGGAGGGCCAGCACAGGTGCATGCAGTACAAGAGGCAGGTTGTTCAGGGCTTCACACAGCAGAGCATAGGGCCCACTGGGGGCTGGAGACAGGTGTGTGGAGAGGCAGCAGTCCTGGAGTGGGAAGTGCAGGCTTGCAACCTTCCGAGTCCCCACGAGAGTGGCGGCGAGTCCACATCTGTCTGGAGTCATATGACAATGCAAAGCTTTCAGGCCTGAGCCTCAGGTTACCCCTTCACCATTGGCTCCTCCCCACCCTAGGGTGTCCCCCCCTCCCTGCAGGGGTTCCCCTGTCTTCTACGTCTGCAGCCTTACTCCCTGACAGGCCACATGGTGCAGCCTGCTCTGTGCGGTAGAGGCCAGGGCGGGCGGGGTAGGAGCGAGTGGCAGTCTGGCTGGCTGCCCTGGCAGCGTGCCTGGCTGCTAGTCTGACGGGGTGCCAGCTGGCTCCACGTGCTGGGGCCTGTTTCTCGGCCATGTGTGTACAGGAGGGCGGGGGGCAAGGCAGGCAGGGGGCACGCGACAGGGCCAAAGAATGGGGGCCACCAGCATGGGGGCTTCCTGGGCAATAGGCCAGGAGGCCCAGTCTTACCCTTGTCCTATTCCCTTGAACCACCCCTAGAATGGAGAGATGCAGGAGCTCAGCCTAGCATGCTCATTGCTTCCTTCCTGCCCCGAGCCTTCTTGTGTCTAGGGTAGGTAGGCCAGGCAGATAGGGCTGACTTTGAGTGGCTAGCTTCATGTGGGAGTTAGCCATAGGTGCCCTCCTATTCATGACAGGGATTCTCAGTCAGAACACCCTCTCCTCACCATCTGTAAGGCAGCTGTAGAGCGGGGGTTCAGGCTTCCTGTGTCCCTGGAACAGCTGGGGGTTCAAGGGATGCACCCTAGTGTTGGAGGAGCCGCCCTGAAACATCTGGCCCAGAGCAGGACCTGCTTGTCGAGCCCCAGGCCTTCTGGCCCCTTGGCTCACCCAAGATGATAGGTCTTGCCAGAAATGGACGGCAGGGCTTTGGGGTAGGGTGGACAGCAGAACTAGCCTGGGGCAGAGGTGAGTGGCTAGATGCCAACCTGGCCTGAGTGAACGGGGCTGGGGTGTGGTGCAGCACAGCTGGCCCTATTGTCAGTGAGCCCCACCCCCACCCCTCACCCCCACCCCCGCCTGCTGGGGACCACCCACAGGGCAATGAAAGAGGATGCTGTTGCTAGGGGGTTGGGGATGGATACAGGAGCTTGGAGCTGACTCAGCCCTGCTAGTCGTGGTCTCTTATGCCACCTGGAGGGGGAGCCATGGGTACACGTGCCAGCACTGGCTGCCTGCCTAGCCAGCTTCTGTGAAAGCCACACCCACCCTGGTGGCCACTTCTCCATCCATGTCTGGCTGGATTCCAGGGACACAGGAGCCACACACAGGATCCACCACCAAGTGTACCCTGCTCCTCCAGACCCCACACCCCGTTTCTCCAGCTCCCTCTGTCTCCCTCAATACCTTAGGAGGCCCCAAGACTTACCTCAGGGGCAAGCAGAGGCTGGAACATGTCCATCCAGGAGACAGGTCCTATCCACCATCCACCCTCATGGGTGGGCCAAAGGCTTCTGTGGCCCATCAGACTCCATCCCTGGAACTGCCCCCTAGTGGCTGTGCCTGCCCTGACACTATTTCTTCAGACCCTGGATGGTCTCCCTTTCTTTTTCTATTTTGTTTAGTTTTCTTGAAACAGACTGGTCTGGCTGGCCTAGAATTTGCTATGAAGACCAATCTGGTCTCTTAAATTGCAGTGATCCCTTGGTCTCTCCCCCTTGCTGCCTGTGTAGGAATGAGCTCTTGCACCCTGCAATCTCTCCTTTTTTTTTTTTTTTTTTTTTTTTAGATCTAGTTTTAATGATGTGTATGAATGGGTTTCTCTGTGTGGGTGTGTACAGGTATGTACCCATGTGAGTGCAAGTGTCCATGGAGCCCAGAAGAGGGCGCTGGGTCTCCTGGAGCTAGGTTACAGATAGTTGTAAGCAATGAGATGCAGGTGCTGGGAACAGAACTCGAGTCCTCTGCTGGGGATCAGGGAGTTCCAATGGTTAGAATACCTCTAGCCAGCCTCATTACAGTCAGCAGGAAGCAGCTACAGGGTCTCAGAGCTTCACACTCTGTCACAGCCTCGAGGGCTGCATCAGCCTTAAGTTCCCGTGCTCAGAGGCTCTGAGCCTGTTTCCTCATTTGTATAGCACACTGGTTATCCGAGCTGCCTGGATACAGAACACATCACTAGTGCTTTATAGATAGCCCCTTCTCTCTGCACCCTTCCTCAGATATACGTTGGGGGTAGAGGGGTGGGCAGTGGCCGTGGTCACTAAGCAAAGTTCTTCCTGAACCCTGGAGTCCAACCTGGGCAAAACAGTTGCCAGCCAGATGCACCTGCTCACTGTCCATGAGTGGAGTCCCGCCCGGCACAGTGGACCACCCAGGATTGCAGCTGAGGCTGTGGGTGGCAGGACTGTTGTCCTAGATGCCAGCAGGTGTTGGTGCCACATCCAGGATACTCCTGTGCCATGGTTTGCTCATCATCAATTGAGTTGCCCATTCCTCTCGTCCTGCCTCTGGCCAGGCGCCTCTGTGATGTGGAGGCTGTCCCTCTGGATCCAGGGCAGCTTGCCCATGGGAGCCTGGCTCCTTGGGCACTTAATTATTCCTCTCAGCCTGGGGATATGGAGACTGCAGGGCCCTGTTCCCTGAGCAGTTGTGGGTCAGCACTCTGCAAGCCTCAGGGAGGAGACATACCCTGAAGGGTGCCTTTCTAATCTCCAGCCACTTGGGTGGCCAGTCCTGGGAGCTGCACTTTGAAATAACTGGATAACTAGGAGTCAAACTAAATAGAGTGAAGAGACCCCGAAGGAGGGGTACTTGGCCCGGAGATCTTGGGTTGTTGCTAGGTTACTCCCTTCAGTCCCTAAAGCAGAGATGGCAAGTGTCCTGTGAACTGGCGACCACATCCTGCCTGTTCCCAGGGCAGACATTACTAGTCAATTAAGCAGCAAGAGAATCTAGCTTTGGGATTCTTTCTGCCGGCGAATGAGCTGCGGTGGAAATCACTGGCTGTAAGTGAAAGGCAGGCATCTGGGAGAGGGCTAGCACCAAGTCACTTTACCATCCTCCTGTGGTAGCATTCTAAGTAACAGGAAACATGAGACAGGGCTCTTGAGGAGCAGGAATCATCCCTCAGGACCCAGAAAAGTGGAGGTTTGTAGCCCATCTGAGGATCTCCTAGGTACCTGTTCCTTCTGCGTGGGCAGAGAGAGCCCTCATCGTATGGCTTCCCTACCCAGGTGCCCGTTTACCTGCCTGCCCTGCTGCCTTGTCTTTTAAATGCTGTTTCTAGGTGGTCTTAGTACCAGCCACCTTTTCTGTTTCTGTTGATCAAGAACCCTCACGTTGGCCATCACCAGGGGCTTCGGTAGTTGTGGCAGCCTAGGTAGGGCAGGATGGGGCACACATTCTAAACCCAACTTCCACACCTACCCAGGGTTGCTTCCCCAAGTCTGCCAGGAGTTCCAAGGCAGCAGGTGGCCTCAGATTCTTCATGTGATCACTGGAGAAACCGCAGAGGCTGTAGGGAAAGGGAAATCCTGGGGTCTGGACTTTCTAGCAGGGGAATGGGCTAAACAGACCTGTCAGAAGTGTGAGTTGTGAGACTCTCTCTGCCCCAGGGTCCTCTCCCTGATGCCCAGGCCACCCCTACCAGGATCCTCCCTAGATCCTCTCAGCCCAGGTTTGGTCTTCTTGGTCCTTTAGGATGCTTGGATCTCCCTGCCTTGGCTTCCGGTCTCAGAGCAGCTGCTCTGATTTGAAAGTCAGTTCCTATTTTCCTCTTCAGTTCAGGGAGTAGTCTTGGGGAAAAGAAAGGGGCCTTTCTGTTGCTGGACTAAGAGGACCCTCCTCTCCTCACTGTGCTCCCCGGAGCTCTTCATCCCTCTCACTCCTGTTTCTTTAGGCAGTTTTCAATCTGAAGCCTGGGACATGAAGAACCTCCCTGCACTGAGATGGCCGGTAGATTTCAGCCCCACTCCCTGGAGTGGTAGCCACCAATTTTCCATGGCACCCAAAGCACCTTTATTTAGTTAGCCAAGTGTCCACTGACCCCAGAGATCAGGGAGAGGCCCAGGCCTCATGAGAGGGTGCAAGGGGGGTTGTGTCTGTGCCTGGAAACGTTGTCTGGGAAGGAGGAATTTACAGACTTCTGTTTACCAAAAAACGAGGCCCGTAAAACATTTAACAGCAGCCAATTACAGGGGACAGCTGCAGTCCTTTACCTACCCCACCCCCAGGCCCCAACCCCCTGCCCAGCTGCTCCCACCCAGGCCTCTTGGCTTTTGTCAAGTCTTCCAGGAGCTGAGTTTAATCTGGCTAACATCTGCTGCAGATGTGTCCACACACACCAGGCCAACGGGGTAGCTCTTTGAGCCTCTGGCTTGCTCTTCAGCAAGAGGGGAACAGGCCTGGCAGTGGGCACTGTCCTCAAATCCTCCAGTGTGGTCTCCCATCTGGGCAACAGTGCCCCACCACGCAGTCAGGTTTCTGTGTCACAGAAATCTCTGAGTCTTCACGTGGCCCTTGCCTTGTGACGCAGATGGAAAGATCTCTTCCTAGTGCGGTGCCAAAGAGCCACTGAAGTAGGGACTGTCTGTCTCACAGTGTCATTAGTCAGGGGTCTGACCCATGGCAGCGGAGTTCTAGGGCACTCTCCGCTCCCGGCTTGTGTGTGTTTGCTGTGAACTGTTTCCCTGAGCTGGGTGCCAGAGATGCTCCAGGGATGCTCCAGGGATGCTCCAGAGCTGCCTGGCCCCGTGCCAGAGGCTCCTCTGCTTCGGCATCCAGGCAGATCAGCTTTTGGAAACAGGGGACAGACAGGCGTTCTGTGGTAAAAGAATTAGGGAAACAAAGTAAAGCCAGCCCAAGAGAGGCTGGGCTACGAGACTGTACGTCCAAGATTCCACTATAACACTGAGTGAGTCCTGGTGCCTGTGGCTCAAGAGCCCTTTATCAAATAACAGCACTTCTTGTCCTGGGTTCCTCTCTAGGGACTATGGCCACCTCCTCCCCTCTGCTTATCCATAGTGGAGGAAACTAAAGGATTCACTTGTCCTGGTCCAGCACTGCCTGAGAAGTGAGACCGTTGGGAAACTCTTGGGACAGCAGTGATGTCTCCAGAGAGAAGCTCTTCTCTGGTCTGATCTCCATGGGGACAGGCAGAACAACATACATGTGGAGCCCAGCTCCAGCCCAGTCCGGCTGCTTCTAGTTTATAGAATGGGGAAGTGCCGGATGTGCCAGCAGAACATCTCTGAGTTGATCCTCTAGGTTTCCCAGCTCACCCTCTGTCTCTGCCTAATGCTCACAGCAGGCCTCAGAGTGCTGCTACCCCACATACACCCTGCTTAGCCTTTGTATTCATGCTGAATTGATTGAAGACCTTGGTGTTGAGGACATTCGGTCCCCTGTAAGAATACCTTCAGTGTGACCCAGTCTCCTTAAAGATCCCTCACCCCATTTAGCAGAGAAAGCCAGAGAGCTAAGCTGAAGGAGACTATGTTCCCCTCACCATATCTTAGCAGCTGTCTTGGTGACAGCAGTGGGTAGGATCAGAAGCTACCAGCAGCCAAGACTCCTGGATGCGTTTGATGGAGGTGGAGGTCTTTATGCTTGTCAGGCCTGATGGAAGGGACCAGTCAGGAAGCCATAATCCTAGAGGCAGTGGCCCTGTGGTCCTCCAGTTCAAAGCCTTCCAAGTGAAGCCTGTACAGAACTGCAGCCTTTTTTCCTGTTTAAAAAGTATCTTAGAGGGACTGGTTTTACTTTATGTGTGTGAGTATTTTGCTTGCGTGTATGTCTGCACCACATGTGTGCCTGGTACCCATGAAGATCAGAGGATGTTGGGTCCCCTGGAAATGGAGTTATGTATGGTTGGTTGTGAGCCATTCTGTAGGTACTGGAATTGAACCGAGGTCTTCTTCGAGAACAACCAGTGTTCTCTTTTTTGTTTTTGTTTTTTTCCCAAGAAAGGGTATATCTCTGTGTAGCCCTGGCTGCCCTTGGAACTTAGACCAGGCTGATCTTGAACTCAGAGATCAACCTGTCTCTGCCTTCGCAGTGCTAGAATCAAAAGTGTGCACCACCACTGCCCAGCTACAGCCAATGTTCTTAACCACTGTGTCATTTCTCCGGGCTGCAGCTTTTGCACCCCTCCCCCAGGGCTTGCTGCTAGACCCCAGTCATCTTTCTAGCAAGCCGGAATCTCCTGGGGCAGGGGGAAAGTGACATTGTTCTAGGGGCCACTATAGGCCCAAGGTCAACAAGGCAGGGTTGCCTCTAGGCTGTAGGCACAGCCCTTCAGAACTTTGGCTGCCTCTGAGGGGTGGAACACAGCCCGAGAGGGGCCTGTTTGTACTATTTAAAGTGGCCAGGTGGCAGTTAGCGCTAAGGCCTTGTACATAATGTGCCATGCTTAGGACCTTGTTTCATGAGCAGATGCTGCCCTTCCAGAGAGATCAATTGAGGGGAAGAGACTTGTGGCTTCCAGTGAGTGGGAACTGGCCACATCCTAGCTTTACCTAGCTAGAGTGTGAGTCACCCAGACCAGCTGTGGTACAGCCCAACTCTACCTTACCATCTGCTTTTCTGGGTGCCTGTGGAGGCTGCAGGCAGGAGGCCCTGTCTGGTTTGCTCTCTCTGAGCTGAGAACTCGTGGAGAGTCCATACTGCACCCTTCCTTTCAGGCCACCTCTCTGAGCCCCTTTGTTGCCTGACCTGGAAGCTTCTGGCACACCAAGTGCTCCTGGGAGGGAATCAAAGGCAGCCTTCCCCCTTCTCTAGCCTCTAGCCCGTCAGCAATTCAATTTGTGCTGCACCGGAGGGATGGTATTAGTCGAGTCAGAGTTAATATGATGTATTGATGGGTTGATTTCCCACTGGTGGGCTGTGAGCGACTCAGCGGGGTGTTGCTCCCGGGCTGCCTGCATGCTTCTTGCCTCCTTGGGGTCAGGGTGGTAAGGGCCAGGGAGCTAAGAATTGTCTCTACAACCACTTCTTTGCTTCCCTAGCTCCTGCGTACCCCAGATTTTCGGGGAGTCTGGCATCTACCTTCCTACCCGTGAGCCACTTGGATCACCATGGAAACAGCAATGTTCTCTATGGGCAACATCGTTTCTATGGAACCCAAAAAGGCAAGTGCTGTGGGGCTTGGTGTGGGGTGCAGGCATCCTGAGGGTGAGCTTAAGGGTACCAGTAAAGGCAGCAGGCTAGGTGAGCCCTCCTCTCCAGGCTAGGTGGGACCCAGAGGAGGATGTCCTGGCACCACTGCCAGGATCCGGGTACAGGTGCAGGTACAGGTGCAGGGTACAGGTTACAGGTGCCGGGTGCAGGTGCAGGTAGAGGGTGCAGGTGCAGGTAGAGGGTGCAGGTGCCAGGTGCAGGTGCAGGTGCCAGGTGCAGGTGCAAGGTACAGGTGCAGGGGTGCCGGTGCAGGTGCCAGGTACAGGTGCAGGGTGTAGGGTGCAGGTGTCAGATGCGGATGCAGGTGCACGGTGTAAGTGCACTGCCCATTGAGGACACTGAAACAGCCACAGTTACCCCCTGCTCATGGACTCTGGGCAGGACGTGTTGGGGGCCACTGAGCTGGTTCTATAGACTACTAGGAGCACCTGCCCCTGCCCCAGCCCTACCCCTTGAGACAGTTCCTCATGTAAGTCTTGAAAGAGCAAGTGATTCAGCTTCCAGCTGGGAATCTGCAAGAGATCTGACTAGAGGAGGTGGGGGACGGGGGGGGGGGGGGGGGGGGGGGACAGCAAAGATCTCAGGCTTTGTCACTAGGTGGAGGTGTTTTATTTTTGAGGGTCTGTTTGCATTTGAGGATGTTTTCCCATGGTGTGGCTAGAGGCCAGAACTAGATTAGGGACCTTGTTTCAGTTTCAGGTGACCCCATGGCAATATAAGACAGGAACCTAGACAGAGTCTCGTGAGGCCAGAATTAGTGATGTCAGGGGGTATACACCAGGGCAGAGGGATATATATTCCTAATGACTCTGCTTTCCAGCCCAGGGTATGGGAGAGGCCACCACTCTGAGGAGGTAAACCCAGCATAGAAATGGAGGCCTAGGGACCTTCTTGGGGTGCTAGACAGAGGTAATCTCCACTTAACAGGTGTGCAGCAGGGTGGAGAGCGGGTGAGCTCGGTTTCAGTAAATCCCTAGGGAGCCCCAGTTGGGATAGATGGCATTGCTCTCTCCTTGCCGGTAGCCATTAGGAATTGAGATATGGGCAGAGTACAGGGTCCTTTTGCGTGGCTCTCCTGGACCAGAAAGGTGAACTGAGGACCTGAGGGTGTCTGTCACGTCTGGGTCCTTGAAACATTTCTGCACATTTGGACACAGAAGAGACTTGGAGCCCTGAAGCTCTGAATAGCCTGGACTAGCTAGCTATGGTTGATGCAGGCTGGCCTGCTTGGGGTGTGGCCAGGAAGTCTACCCCAGCCCCACCCAGGGACCTGATGTCATCCTAGATGGCCCTGCCACATCCTCCCAGGAACCAGACTTGAACGCTTGTGGGCCAGGTCCATCAAGCCACCATTACTCACACGGCCTCCAGTCTGTCCCTCCCCCCACCCCCTGCAGCTGTTTTGACAGCATCTGTCAAGGGTGGGCAGGTGGCTAGTCTGAGCCCTAGAAACCAGACTAGTGAACCAGGGCCCAGGACTCCCTCTGGGCGGCGGGGCTGACTGGTGTCTTGGCGGCTGCTGGCCGTGCTCTCAGCTTTCACAATACTGTGATGGAGCTTCGTCCAAGAACATTATTTGGTTTGGGAAATTAAGCTAATTGGGTTTCTCCTGGGCTACCCCTTTCCTACTCCCCTTCCCCCTTGTTTCTAATTAGAAGAAATTGACAAGGAATTTACATGACTGAGGACAGTTTTACAAGTTGCAAATGTTTTCTTTTGTTTCCCTGCCTACTGCCCTGCCTTAGCTAGGGCCTCACCCTGCTGCCCCCCCCCCCCCCCCCCCCCCCCCCCCCCCGGAGGCAGGGCTGCCCCCAGAGTCTGTTCGAGGTTTGACGTGGCTCCAGCTTGGCTGGCAAAGAGTAGATGTCCCTAGCTGGGTACGAAGGATTTGCCCCTGATCCAGGGCCCCACCCTGCTGCACAGCCTATCCTCAGGAACTACCTCCCCAAGCTGGGTGTCCCACGGCTGCCAGGGTTAGGGTGCAAGTAGGTACAGTTGTTCCTCAGCAAAGATCATTGTCTCCCCCATCCCCCAATCCTAGCCTGAAATAAGTCAGATAAGACGTTGAATCCTAGGGACTCCTCAGATTGTCCCAGAGATAAATCTTCCACACTACCCATCTTCAGATACTTTCTTACCCTGGCAGTCAGAGCATTTGGTGTGGAAGGTACGGGCAGGAGCTACAGGCAGCACCGCCCACTCTGCCACTATGCCCCTGGCTAACCGCAGCCCTTTTTCCTGGCTGCACACGGCTAGAACTTTGTAGAGCCGTCTATACCTACCTCCACTCTGAAAATCTCGGAGATACTGAGCTGGCTAGGGAAACACCAGGCCAAGGCTCTGCAATTCCAGGATCCTAGGGCTAAAACAGGAGAGGAGAAGGGGATGGCCAGCGTTTAGAAAGGGAAACTTGAGTTTGGAAAGACGGTGAGGTTCTGGCTGCGGATGGTGGTGATGCCGGGATCCCACAGTTCATGCGCTCAATGCCCCTAACCGAACACTTGAAGATAGCTGACTTATGTTGTATTTATTTGTCTATGATTTTAAAAATTCCTTTTAGATTTTTTAAAATTTCGTGTTCTATGCATGCATGTTTTGCCTGCATGTATGCACATGCACCAGGTGTGTTCCTGGTGCCCACAAAGGTCAGAAGAAACTGTTGGCTCTCCTGAAGCTGGCATTATGGATGGTTTGTGAGTCACCGTGTGGGCGCTGGGAGCCAAACCAGGATCAGTGCTCTTAGCCACTAAGCCACCTCTCAGCCCCCTCTTTTATCTGAAACACAAAACAAAAATCTCAGGTTGGGGACACTATCTGAGGCTCATCGCTGCCCCTACACTTCCTGTTGACCTTGGCACTTCTGGTTCACAGATAACTTCTACCTACGCAACCTGCCCCCGCAGCCTACGATCCTACCTGCCAACCACAACTTTCCTGGAGTGCCCCGAGCCACCCCTGCCCATCCCATCGGATCCTGCAGCCGGGACCGCATCGAGGCTGCCTCACTGCAGAAGGGGCCTAAGGAGTTTGACCGCTTCCTCATGGGCAAAGAGCTGGGTAAGGAGAAAGCTGGCAAGGTAGCAGAGGGCAGGGACCGGCCAGCGGTGGAGGAAGACAGCAGTAAAGATCGACAGAAGCTGGTGCCACCCATGCCCGCCGAGGGGCCCTGCAAGGAGACGGGTCCTACACCGCGGGGGGCCTGTGAGGGACGCCCCAAACACCTCACCTCCTGCCTGCTCAACACCAAGGGACTCAATGGAGACATGGGCAAGGCCTCGCTGGCCAGTTGTGCAGGGGGCATGCTGGGCAGGCCTGGAACGGGTGTGGCAGCACCGGGGCGCTGTGCCAAGGAGGTGGCAGGCCCTGTGGAGCCTGGGCCAGCCTTCAGCGAGTGCCTGGAGCGGCGGCAGATGCTGCATCACGCTGTGTCCTACACGGTACCCTCTGGCCTGCCTACCGGGCCACCCCCACCCCTCAGCACAGGCCCAGCAGGCTCTTTCCCTTGCCTGCAGCTCCATACAGGCCCAGATGGGCTCTGCCCCCTGCAGGACAAAGTCTCCCGGGACCTAAAGGCCAGTGGGCCCACCTTTGTGCCTTCTGTGGGACACCTGGCTGACAAGAGCCGCTCTTTCCAAGTAGCAGAGGCCTGTGCCATGGCAAGTGATAGCAAGGACAGGCACCTGGATGGGGCCATGGCCCCTGACCATGGTGCACCCTACGGAGTCTCCTATGCCCACCTCAAGGCCGAGGGCAAGGGCGAACGGCGACCTGGGAGCTTTGAGGCAGCCCTCCACCCCCGGCTGAAAGGCCTGGAGTATCTTAGTTCAGGCCCCGAGGCCCCCTTCCCTGGACTTCCCAAAGGCAGTCTGGACAAAAGTGGCTACTTTGAGTTGCCCTCTTCACAGGACTGTGCCCGGTCCAATCACCAAGATCCACTGGGAGGGAAGGCCACCCAGGCCTGCTGCACTTTAGACAAAGTAGCCAACAAAGAGGGCCCTGCTGGCCCTCCAGGTGGCCAGAAGGTAGCCAGGATCCGGTATCAGCAGCACTTGGTGGCTCCTGAAGTGGAATCAGGAGGCAGTGGGAGTGAGACGAAACGCAAGTCCGTGGAGCTGGCTTCTCTGGGTTACAGTGGGCACCATATGGCTCCATGGGGTGTGCAGACGGGCCACGACACCTCTATGGCCATCATCGAGGAACGAAAGGGCAGTGCTTACCTTGATCCTTTTGGAAGTGGTCTACAGCAGGCAGCCCTGCTGTCCCAGGAGCTGCCTACTCCACCAGATGAGGTCTCAGCCATGAAAAACCTGCTCAAGTACAGCAACCAAGCCCTGGTCGTGGGCCAGAAGGCTCCGTTTGTGGGCCTGGGTGGCCTCAAAGCCAGCTGCGTCCAGCAGGAAGCCAAGTTTCCAGCCACTAAGGGCCCAGGCCCAGTGGAGAGACCCGACTGTGCACGCAGCAGAGAGCACGAGGCCCAACATGGAGACGGGGAGGTGCGGCAGCCACCCGTGGGCATCGCGGTGGCCTTGGCCCGGCAGAAGGACACGGTCAGCCGGCCTGATACAGCCTACAACACCAACAGTGGGCGGCAGGGCAGGGCCGCCCCCACCTTCAAAGGTATGACGTTCCTGGTCAGGGAGGTGAGGTAGGAGGAATCCAAAATGACACTTCTGTGAACCCCATGGACTCCCTACTTCTGTCCCACCAAAGCCCCAGGGCCAGGGAAGCCTGCCTTAATCCCTCAACCCCGACTCAAGGCTTGCTTTAGTTAGTGGTTCTCTGGCTATACCACAGCCTGGTTTCTCTGCCATCTTTGCTTGGTCAGCTGCTGGAGGACCGCGTGCCACCCACACGCTGGACCTGGAGACTGAGGAGGAGAGGTCACGGGCTTGCGAGGAGCGCCTGGGGCTGCCTGGCCGTGAACTTCTGTTACAGTAAGAGCTGAGTGGAGGCCCCCTTGGTGGCTCTGCCCTCTCAGAGCCCTCGTGGGAGGAAGGGAGGTGTCACAGCCGTGACATTAGGCACTGGCCTGTCATGTGCCCAGCATTCCAATGTTCCCAAAGGGTCCTGGTCAGTTACCCTATGAACAGCAGTGACACTGCTGGAAACTGAGACTCAGAGCCTGGTGTCTCCCGGGAGACTTCCGCCTCCATTTCCCCTTGCAGATTGTCAGTCTTGTTGAGGGGCTGGAGTTGGTCGGGCCAAGGGAGGGGGCCAAGCTGGCTCTTAATCTTACAGAGACAACAAAGACCTCGTGGAGTTTGCCCGGATTCACCCTTCAAGCAGCTGTCCTGGAGACCTGCCCCCCCACCTCATGATGCAAGGGGGCCAGCTGGGCGGGGACCCAGCCCCCCACCCCCATCCTGCCCACCCCCACTGGCTGCCCCGCACCCGAAGTCCCTCCTTGTGGATGGGGGGACATTCCTATGGTCAGTGCTCCCAAGAGCAGACTGGGAGGCTGGATTGGGGTTGGAGGTTATCCTGTCCTGGCTGAGCCATCAGGAAGTGGGAAAGCCTGGGGGGCTCTCCGGACTGAACTACACTTCTGTTCCTCAGGCCTCGGACACCCCGCCCTGCACCAGAATCTACCCCCTGGCTTCCCAGCTTCTGTGCCCGGCTCCATGCCTTCAGTGTTCCCTCTCCCCCAAGATGCAGCCACGCAGTTGGTCATCTTGCCCTCGGAACCCACTCCCCACACCACCCCTCACACACTCGGTAAGGACCCTCTCCAGTCTGGCCATCCACACAGGGGGCGTTAGCAGAGGATTTGAGGAGGGCAGCAGCAGTCTTGGTATGGGGGTAAGGTGGGGGAAAGGGCAGGAATATGGCTGACCAGGACCCAGGAGAGAACTGTAGCTTATCTCCCCAGGGACAGGTAGGGATGGGCTGAGAAGGGCTGCAGGGGAATGGAGCTGGTGACTAAGAGGGAAACTGGCCCAGCTGGGCCCTTCATCTCTGACTGGAACTGATAGTCCTCTGGCCCTGCCTGCAGCTGAAGTGATGGACCAGGCCTCACTGTGGCCCCCCATGTATGGGGCCCGGGGCCCTGCCTCACACATGCAGCACCCTGGCCAGCTCCCTGTGTACTCTCGGTCCCAGCTGCTTCGGCAGCAAGAGCTGTATGCACTGCAGCAGCAGCAGCAGCAGCAGCAGCAGCAACAACAGCAGCAGCAACAACAGCAGCAGCAGCAGCAGCAACAACAGCAGCAGCAGCATCGGGCCACGCAGGCCCTGGAACTACAGCGAGTTGCTCAGTTCCAGGTACCATGTCCCCAGCAGCCACCCCAACCTGAGTTCCAAGACAATTCTACCCCTCCGGGTCCCATGCAGATGGCCCCAGGACACCCCCGCACATCTCTCACCAAGCAGTGGGCCACAGGAGTACCAAGGGTGTGGCCATCTGAGTGTCTTCCCCCACGCCCACAACAGTGCAAGCCTGAGGATCGCCACATGGAGCTGGAGGAAGCTGCCCAGGAGAAGGCCCCAAAGTCCACCCACAAGCCAGTTGCCTTAACCCCCATAGCCAAGGGCACCCCCTCATCCGCCACCGCAGGCCTGGTCAAGCTCTCTCCCTGCTGCCAGTCACCCACTCTGAAGACCCCCGTGAGCTGCCCCACGCCGCCACCTCGGCCCAGCGCCCCCTGCACTTTATCCATCTGCCCTATTGGCAGCCCAGGGCCTGGCTCCAAGGTGCCTAGTACCAACGACAAGAGTGAGGAGGGCCAGCGGGCTGGAACCGACCTCACCACGCTGGAACCAGGTGAGGGAGCGAGTCTCTTTGGCCTGGCGAGTGTCCTACCCCCACTGGGTGGGCAGGGCTGTGATTAGGTGTGAAGTCTTCTTTCTCTTCCCTCTTGGTCGTCCTTATGATCCACGAGTTAGCGTGATGACCCTGCCATAGGCCCCTCTTTACTCTGGGTAGATGGGGCAGAATGAGAACCAGACTCAAACCTCCGTGACCCAATGGGAGAAGTGGCATGCTTGAACTGCTGCAAATGGTGGCATCAGACTCGGGACTTGTCCCCAGCCAGTGAGCCCATGTTTAAACAAAGCTGAGAGAGAGGACAAAGTCACCAGCTGGGGCCAGAGAAATGGTCTGCCCTGCCTGAGGGGAGGAGAGGTGGATGTACTGGGGTCTTGTGTCCGCTGCCGTATGGTTTTCTCTGAATCAGGCTGTAGAAACCCATTGGGTGGACATAGAGCCTGTCCCAGTTCCACTAAGGAGACAGAGCCAGCAGAGGTTTTGTGTTTGACCTTTTTTTTTTTTTTTTTTTTTAAATGGGGCATAATACCTCTGACATGCTACCAACTTGTTCTAGTTCAGGGAGAAACCCCAGTTCGAGCACCGCGGTTTTAAAATCCCTCTTTCCCAGACAGCCACTCCAGAGGTGCCCACCCCACCCCCCCAGGATCTCTGCGGGTTCCTGGTTGGGGGTGGTGCTGGTTCTGAAGCCTAACTTCTTGTTGACCCTTCATCCCCATGTCTCCCGTCCTTTAGTCCGGGAAGCCTCCCTCCTCCGTCCTGTAGAGGGGCCACACCTTCTCTACTGTTTGCAGCTGGCTCCTCACCTGTGCCTTCTTTTACAGACCTGCCTCCAGGATTGACCCCTACAGCTGGCATGGACTTCTCCCTCCCTTCAGACGTGCACTCCTCTGACCTCCCAGACCCCAAAACTATGCAAACCACTACCCCAGGGACTCGGCAGGAGCCCACAAGGACGTTCCTACCTGGGGAGCCACCCCCCTGCAGCCCCAGGAACTTAGAAGAGCCTGGTCTGCTCTCAAGGGCCAGGGATGCTACCCAGGACCTCGCCATCCTACCCCCTCCTGTTGAGGGGGGACTCCCACCAGGGAAGGCAGAAGACCCCAACCCACTCGAGGGGTTACAAGCACTGAAATTTGGAGACCTCCTCGAGGGAGGGGGAACTGAGGCTACTGGCCAGACTAATTCTACTCAGGGAGGGATGCAAAATGATAAGACTGTGGATCAGGGGGTACCACAGCCCCCTTTGGGGGCTACCCCTCAAGCACTGGAACAAGTAGCAGGGAGCCCAGCTGCCCTGGACAAGGATGAAGACCCACCAAAGGTCCCCGATGTGGCCCAGCTACAGGAGGAGGAAACCCAGCTGGAGGAGACTGCTGGGGACTCGGAAGTGGACTGGGGGACTCCCAACCATAGCCACCCACCCAAAGCCCTGCCAGGCTTGGATGCCTTGGTGGCTGCTACTGTGGACCTAGGGGACTTGCCCGACATCAGCCTGCCAGACCCTCAGACCCCAGCATCCTCCGTGCCTCTCAGCACGGCTCCTCTGCTCCATAGCTCAGGGATTCATGGGATTGCCCTGCTCAGTGAGCTGGCTGACCTGGAGATCCAGCGGCAGAAGAGTGAGATGGCCATCCAAGGTGAGCCCCAGCCTCAGCATCTTTCCCTCATACCCTGAGAGCTGGACCCTCAGGGTCAGACAGATGGTAGCCTTTGGCCTGGCGCAGCTGTCTCTAAAGAAAGGTAATCCCCAGGGAAACTCCAACAGGGCTTCCCTTCATAGAAATCAGATGCAGGTGTTCCACCTGCCACAGGATTCACTCTCGCCTGGAGGGCCACCTGATCCGGGTCAGGACCTTTGGGGCCAGGATCACTCCTCTGTGGCAGGTTCAAGCCATAGAGGCACTAGGGCAGCCTTCTGTACTGACTCCACTTTGAGGAGGACATGTTGAGACCTAAGGCAGAGGTTTAGATGAGGGCCTGGTAGCAGGGAAGGGGCCAGGGATCTCCAGTCTACTGCTTTGTCTGAGAAGAGACACCAGACTGGGATCCCTGAACCCCTAGACATCAAGAAGCTTCTCACACACCCCACCAGGCCATAGCTGTGGCTGTGGCTGCAGGTCTTCTGCTTCAGGCTGACTTTTGGAACAAGAGTTCCTAAGTTCACCCAGCCAACCACCTAAAGGCCCTAAGATAGTGTAATAGGATGAGGTCTGAAGCCTAAGCAGTCTCAACTCATCAGGAAGACCCCACACAGCTCCCCAGCTGCCCTGTCACTCGAAACCCCCTCCTCACTGCCCAGAGAAATGGCACCTTCCCTTGTGGCTGCAGAGGAAGCCTCTCCCTGAGGAGTACCCCAGCCAGCCATCGTGCAGCAGAGGGTTTATAGAAAGAACTAGCCAAGTCTTCGGGCTCAGACTGTTTTTCTGATGCATAAAGCTCCCTAGACCCTTGTCCTCAGCTGGGGGCTGCAGTGTAGCCTAGCCTCTGACCTACCTGGACAAGAGTCATGAGGAAAGAGGATGGGCAGTTCCAGGAAGTACAGACTGTGAAGGAACACCTGCTGGGCTCTGTAGAGGGGAAGAGACCCAGGAACCCTGCTGAGGCCTCACTTGAGTAATGTGGGAGTCACAGGATCAAAGCCAAGTCTCCAGGGCCGCCCATAGGAAGGTCATGCAATGGGGGTGGGGGGGAGCTCATGGGTCACTGGTCAGATGCTGAGCACTCTGTGTGCACATGCCACACTGCCTGGGAGTGTTGGCAAGACTGGACCATTTGTTGAGTGGCTACCTTTAGAGTGTATGTGTTGTAGCTGACAGTCCATGCCTTGCCCACCATATCCTGCCTTCTTTCCAGCCACACAGTGGCTGATCTAAGCTGCTGCCAGAAAAGTAGGCTTACCAGGCATAGCTTCTGTGGCTGGAATCAGCCAGATCAGCTTCCACCAAACCATCTGAGAAGAGACAAATGGGAAACGTAGGTACAGAGCCAGCTGCCGGCACCAGAATAAAAGGGAGGCCCTTGAGCAGCCTAGCAGGGCCATCGGTGCCCCAAATGCAGGCCTCGAGAGCACCAGCAGCAAAAAAGGGCTCACATTTGACCATGGTTTACAGCTTTCCCTGGTGATAAAAAGTCTGCTTTCTTCTAAGGAGAAAACCATCGCTTGGGGCCCAAATCTGTCTCTAAGCTGGAAAGTCTCCCAGGTAGAGATCTTGGCAAGAAAAAAAAAATTATGCCCAAAAGTTTGAGCATTTGCCAGCTGCCCCTCCAGGTACCTCCTGGCATCGCAGGAGCGACCTTTGAGGGAGACTGTTGCTTAGTCTTCTGGCTTTGCTGTGGCCTAGGGTGAGTCTCCCCAGCTGTATCCTGGCTGCTAGGCCATTCCTTATGACTTGACTCCTCCCTTGGTTCTCACAGCCTGAGGCTGTGGGTCTGTGCTGGGAGGGGGTCTCGAATAACCTGTACCTCTCCCTCCAGCAGAGGATGAGGATGTACTGGCCTTCAACCTGCAACACCTGGCCACACTGGCCACAGCCTGGTCTCTAGTGGAGGCTGCTAGCCTGGACAGCTCAGTCACCTCACTGCAGGCCCCAGCTGCTGACCCAGACAGAGGCCCCAGGCTCACCCCTAGAATGCAGATCCTGCAACGCAAGGACACCTGGGCCCCTAAAACCAAGCCTGTAAGTGAGAACGTTCCCCAGTCGCTTACAGATGAGAAGACCTCTGCATGCCTGGGGTGCGTCCCACCACACCACACCGAGGCTTACAGTACTCAGGTTCCTGAACTCTTGCACACAGGTATGTCCCCTGAAGGCTGCCATCGATCGGCTGGACACACAGGAAGTGGAGATGCGTATGCAACTGGCAGAGCTGCAGAGGCGCTACAAAGAGAAACAGCGGGAGCTGGCTCGCCTGCAGCGCAGGCATGACCATGAGTATGACGCTCAGGCAGGGGTAGCACCCTTGGTCCCTACCAGCTCAGCATATGGGGGCACTGGGGGGCATACATACTTTGTAACCAGGGGCTGTGCTGGAGCAGCCTGGAGACTGGGGTCTGCATGGTACTCATGAGACATAGGCAGCCGAGCAGAGGGGTGGAGCCTGTGTGGGTGGGAGATGCGGTCATTCAGGGCGGCACAAGGTGGTGTAGGACAAAGGGCAATGGTGACCGAAGCAGCTATGAGTGTGACCGAGGAGGACTAGGAGCCCATGGGGTAGCTGGGACCTGCTGCAGGAGCAGAAGAAACCTGCTTAGTTGCATGAGGGACAATGTGGGCTTCCCTACCAATGTGGACAAGGCAGTTAGGTCCCAGGGTAAAGCAGGAAACAGTGCCACCCACTTAGAGCTCCAGATCTTGGGCAGCAGAGCCCTAGTTGAGCCTGGCTACCACCTGACGGCCATTACCCTCAGAGCACTACCGACCACAACGATTCCTCTGCAGGGTGATACCCTCCTATGGGCTGGGGGTGGAGTGTTTTGAGGTTTAACATTCTTTCTGTGGCCCCCAGGAGAGAGGAGAGCTCACGGAGCCCCGCACGGCGGGGGCCTGGCCGGCCACGAAAGCGCAAATACTCAAGTTCGCTGCCCGCTCTGCGTCCCGGGGGCCAGCTTGCTAGAAGTGATGGCAAGAAAGCCAAGTGAGTCTGGAGTCTGGAGAGGGATCTGTGGGACAGGCCTGGACACCATGGAGGGTCACGGTTCCTCTCTGGCCTTAGGAACTGCTGGCTCCTGCATACAATTTCTGAACGCCGTGTGTGCCCTACCAAAACCTGAGGCCATGACAAATGTCCAGCAGATAGCGAGCCCCTCCCTGTTGGGAACTGGCACGACCCAGTATAGACATCCTCTCTCCTTGCCTGGCCATCAGTGTCAGCGCCCCCTCCTGGGAAGCCACAGCCTAGGCTTGGCTTCACCGACTCTGGGAACCTGGCCTTGGTTAAGGTTGTGGCATCACCCCACCAGAGCCACTGGCCAGCCTGGCCCCTTGCAGGCGGGGCGGCGTTGCGTAAAAGGCTCTTTATCTGCACTGTATAAAGTCGTTGGTCACGCCGCTGCGCTGCTGCTCACGGCTGCCACGCGATGTTATTATCCATTACCCGCCCGGCGCAGTCGTTGGCGCACTCCCGGGCCGGGTATAATTGTCCTTCTCGGCTACAAATTGCCTCTCCCGGCAGGCCCATTTGCATAAATCCTCCAAGCTCCTCCAAACACGATTGGCGAGCACGCGTGTGCACCGCATCAATCCTGATGATTTGGTAATAATAGTTAAATCGGCACTAAACGGTTCCTTCAATTAAGACAGAGGCAAAAAATTAATCTCAGGGCTTTATGTCACAAAACATTAGCAAACGCAGAGAAGGTTATGGGGTGGGGGAGTTTGTGAGGGCTACAGGCAACGGAGAGGGTTCACCATATGGCTGGGGGCCTCATCAAGATGGCCTGTTGCCCCTACCCAGGTGTCACCCAGCAGGGAGCATGGGGTCCCTTTGAGAACTGGTCTGAAGCCTTGGGGGTACTGAGCAGGATAGGGCCGCTGGAAGTTGGGGTCCAGTGGAGGGCATTGGATAACCTACTAGATGGCAGTGGTGGACTCCCCAAACCTCACTGCCTAGCTCTGGCAATATTGCCCTGTTGCCTGTGCTGGACTCTATCCTAGATCCCAGCAAGTAAGCTTAACCCTGTAGCCAAGTCACCTCCGACCCAAAGAGCCCAGAAACCTTAGGATAGGGAAGGATCCTCAGCCACAGCCCTCTCTTTCCATAGAGTGGGTCTTCTGACCTCCTCCCCAGCTCCAGCTCCTGTCCAGGCTCTCAGGCTATGTTCCAGAACCCAGTGAGGGCAGGAGGCCTTGGGCCTGAGGGCTGGGCCTCCTCTCTGCAGGAAGTGGGAGGCCAGGAAAGGTGGCAGGAAGCTGGGGTCAAGGAGGCCCCCAGAGCTGCAGGGGCTTCCTGCCTGGCCTTCTCTGCCTTCCTTCAGAGGTCCAGCCTCCTTGTTGTACAGGAAGGTGGAGAGCGGTATCTGGCCATATGAGGTCAGGGCCAGGCCAGGCCCTTGGTCCCTGCCTGCCATTCATTTTCACGAGCATCCAGTTTCCTTCTGTCTCTGTGAGAGCTAAAGGGTTGCCGGGTGGAAGGCCAAACCCCAGCCCAGTTAGCTGTGGGCAAACAGGCAGTGATGGTTTCCTCACGGGGAGGGAAATGAAATCACACATCGAACACACTAGGGTGCCCGGGAGACATTTCTGCCCACATGGCACGAGAGTGGAGGCGTGGGGGGTAGGGATCTGGCAGGACCCCTCTTGCTGTTTTCTCAGTAGCTGCTTGACAGTATTGACCCTTGACCCAACTACCAGCCTAGATGAGATAGCTCACCCTGGAACATGGGAACGTTGAAGCTGATGAATCAGGATTCCAGGGCCCCTGGGACCACTGGGAACTGAGAGTCAGTCAGCAGGCAGAAAGGACACCCCCAGGGCCTGCTCTTAGCAGTCAAGACAGGAGGCTGTTTCCTGCATGTACATGGTCTGCCCCTCAGGACACACCATAGTGACTGTATGAGGGATTCCTGATACCCAGGCCCTGCTGCTGTACCAACCACTGCCTTCCCCCAGGGCTGTTCGAGCCAGCTTAAGTCTGCTGTGTGCTGAGCTACGAGGTGACGAGCCCCCAAGGAAGAGAAGCAAACTGGAAAAGAGTCCTTACACTGGCCTGCAGACCGTCTCCTCGGTGAGTCTCCAGGCCTCCACCCTCACTCACCTTCACCGTTCATGAGGTGTTAGAATGGGTACCTGGTGTTAGCCCCGGTGAGCCAGCTAAGGTTTGGTGAGCTTCGGATACCTTGGTTAAAGGAAATGCCACAGATTTGCGGGTGTAGTAACCAGGAGCTATGCCTCTGGCATACTGGACATAGATGTCCGAGTGTGGCTAGTTCTCTGATGCTTGCATGTGCGTGTGTGCACACCCACACTCACACACACACACTCCAGTAGAATGCACACAGTAGTGTACTGAAGATGGGGATGCCTGGCTCTGGACACCGTGTCTGTAGTGCCCCGTGGAATCCTGGGTTTTTACACTGTTCTCTCTCTCCAAGGTCTCAGACCTATTGTTACCTCGTCTGTGCCCTTCCACGTCAGAAGGCTGTTTTTATTTTTGCTTGCTTAATCTTGGCATGATTTGGTGGTGGTGGTTTCAGCCTCCGTGTTCCCTGACTATCTAGAACTTGCTCTGTAGATGAAGCTGTCCTCGAACCTGAAGCCCTCCTCCCATCTCTATGCACTGTAGGCATGGGTGGGCTATTCTGCCTCAGAAATTCTTCTTTTCTAATCTTTCCATTTCACAAAAGCAAACAGCGTATACCCATGATACACTCCTGGGTCCCACTCGTTCTACCGGATGAAGTTAGATGTGGGTGGAGGGGGCGCCAAGTAGGTAGGCATGGTGTTTGCTCCAGCAGACAAGGCCAGATGTCCTCAGAGTCCCTTTCAAAACAAGTCCCCAGAGGTGCTGTTTTCTGGGCCCCACCATGACAGAGGAAACCCACAGGCCCAGGGCTGAGGCAGGGGCCCAGGGCTGAGGTAGGAGTCAGCCTGTGGGTGACAGTTTCGCCTCTCATTCACAGGAGAAGGTGCGATGCAAGAAGACCTGTGGCCAGGCCGAGTTGTCATCCTCAGTGGCCCATAAGGTGGCCCAGCTGAAGCCAAAGGTCAGGAGCAAGGGGCTGCCCGCCGGCCTCAGTGCCTTCCAACGCAAAGAGGCTGCCCCAGGTGGGCGCATCCGGAAGAAGCTCTCTAGAGCCAAGAATGTCAAAGTGTCAGGGGCGGCGCGGCATCCACACCCCGATGGGGACGGTGGCAGGGAGATGGCCAAATTCCAAGCCCAGCCAGCAGTATCTGTGGCGCATGAGGCAGGCAAGTTGGTAGTGTGAGTGACTGGAACCTAGGCCTTGGTCACCTGGGGGCTGAAGGACAGGTCCGCAGGGGTCATAACCGCCAAGTGAAGTCTGTTAAATAGACAGACCCAGGGACAACTTTTTGTGAAAAGTCAGGAAGGAGCCTTTGTCCCCAGGCCAGAGCTCAGTCACTCAGGGCAGAAAGAAGCCCTAGACACACCCTGGAAATCACGTTAAAAATAGCCCCTCCCCACCTCTGCCCTGCAACATCCGGCAGGTTGGTGGGGTATCTCTTCCTTCCCCAGCAGACAAGTCAAGAAAGAGCCTGGAAAAATAGATGCTTCCTCCCTCCCAGCCCCTCCTCCAGGGTCTGAGTCTGAGAGAGGATGAGAGGAAATACTGCTTTCAGGGCAGGAAGCAAGGGCCAGCTGGGCCAGAGGATACAGAAAGAGGGAGGGACTCCCCAGGGAGAAGCCCAGTTCTTCAAGGTGGGACTGCAAGAAAGAACACCATGGTCCCCACCCCCTGCCAAACTCTTAGGGCATAGCTTAGTGCCCACCCCTGTGCAGCCCAGAAGATGACAGTGTCTTCATTGGCCACACTCCCTATGTCTAACCCAAATAGTCAGGTCCAACAGCAGTCACCGAGTCTTCTCTGGTGTCCCCCAGGTAGCGGCTATGACAGTGAGGACTGCCAGGCACTCCTAGCAACAGAGGCAGCACCCAGGGAGCCTGGGCTGGTGTTGCACCCAGGATCTGGTATGGCAGTGCTAGGACCCTCACCTTCCTCCGTGGTCAAGATGGAAGCCAACCAGAAGGCCAAGAAAAAAAAGGAGAGGCAGGGCTTGCTAGGTAACTGAGAACCCAGAGCAGGGTGGGAACAGGGGCCTGTATAACCAGGGTCCCAGTGACCGCTAACCTCCCTTCCACAGGGACCTGCCGCCTGTCCAGCCCAGAAGGTGAGGTTAAGATCAAGAGACGAACAGTAAAGACCAAGGTGGGCCCCAAGCTGGAGCGGGCGCCAGGGCGGCGGCCCCCGGGTGCACCAGGCAAGAAGAAAGCCAAGGGCAAGACAAAAACTGGCCTTCGTACAGAGCCTGGCACCGCCACCAGCAGGGATGCCCTTTTCAGCCCCACCCGGACCTTTGCCTGCCGAGAGGAGGGCAGCAAACTTGCCAGTGAGCGCCTCAAGAGAGCCACGCGCAAGAGTGCCATGCTGCAGCCAGTCCTGAGGGTAGGTTAGTGGTCGAGTAGACCTCGTGGTCAGTGGACATCCCAGGGAGGATGACACAGCCTCCTCCTTCCCCAGTCGACTCCGAAACCCGAGTCATAGCCTATGCTGATCGGGAAAGCCATCCTGATCCTCATTGCCACTCTGTCCCCCCTTCTTGACCAGCGGAAGAACGGGGCCTTGTCCATCGCCCTGTCAGCCCGCAATGCCAAGGCCATCCTGGGAAAGAGCAGGAAACTGACGAAGGTGAAGAGAGAGGCTGTCAGCAAGCAGGTAGCAGCCCTCCCAGGCCAGGGCCTAGTGGGTGCCCAGCCCCTCTCAGCCTCCTCCCCTGACCCCTGTGGTCCACCCAGGGCCAGGGCCGAGCCGTGAGCCGCCTGCTGGAGAGCTTCGCTGTGGAGGATGACTTTGAGTTTGAAGAGGACAGCAGCTTCTCGGATGAGGAAGAGGAAGATGAGGAAGTCAGCGTCCAGCTCAGCGCAGAGCAGAGTGCTGCCCTGGGTAAGGAAGAGACAGATGGCAGCTGCCCAGGGAGGGAATGGTGGGTGGGTGGGTCCAGGGCCCAGTGCTGATGTCTTCCTCTGCAGCACGGTCCTGCACCATCCACAAGGAAGACCTGCAGGATGGACTACCAGTGCTGATCCCAAAGGAGGACAGTCTGCTGTATGCAGGCAGTGTCAGGACTCTGCAACCCCCCGATATGTGAGGCCCGGCCTGGGTGGGAGGGTGCATGCTGGTTGTGACACATTGGGCAGTGAGACTCCTGAGGGAGCCTCACACACCTCTTCCCATGCCCTCAGCTACAGCATTGTCATTGAGGGGGAGAGAGGCAACCGGCAGCGTATCTACTCACTGGAACAGCTGCTGCAGGAGGCGGTAAGCCTGCCTGCGTGAACAGGCCTGGTGGCTCTCCCCACCACCAGGAGGACCTTGGTCTGCCTCTGCCCTGAACCCTGTGGCCAGACCCAGCTGTTCATAGACTACTGTTCTGCGGCTTCCTGTAGGTTCTTGATGTTCGGCCACAGTCCAGTCGGTACCTCCCACCTGGTACCCGGGTCTGTGCCTACTGGAGTCAGAAGTCCCGGTGCCTCTATCCAGGCAACGTGGTTCGAGGTAAGCAGGCTCAAGGCCAGGACTAGGGCCGAGGCCTCTCTGTGACCCTTCAGAGCGTTTACCACAGCCCAGCTATCCCGGAGGTTGGAAGAAGACAGACTTGGGTCTGCTCTAAGTGAGACCAGTAAAATCAATTCACAAGCAGCCCTGAGGAAGTCAGAGGGTGAAGTGGGAGGGAGGCCCCCATGTCTAGCTAATCAGAGCAGGCCCAGCAAGGAAAGGACCCAGAATCACAGGCCTAGGTCGTGTGAAGTGTCCATCCCTGTATTCCTGGACAAAACAACATGTAGGGCCCTCGGGGCGGGAAGACTAACCAAAGGTCTACAGATGTGTAGGCAGATAGGCGAGTCTATTGGACACTTAGGGGAATAAATGTAGAGAGATGTCTTTGTCAACACTCCTGTGATCCTCCTGCCCTGCCTGCCTTCTGGTGAGCTGGGCTGACCACATACGCGGGACACGCCCCATTGCAGGTGCTTCTAGTGATGAAGAAGACTTGGACTCTGTGGTGGTAGAGTTTGATGACGGAGACACAGGCCACATAGCAGTCTCTAACATCAGGCTGCTGCCTCCGGACTTCAAGATCCAGTGTGAGCACCCCAGGAATATCTAACCTAAGGGTGGGGCTCCCCCTGCCTTTAACAGTTCCCAGAAACCCCTCCTACTTGGGCCTCCCCAAAATGGAGATTTCCCAGTGTGCCACAAAGGGTGGTAGCCACCTACCGACGGGCCGGTAATGAGCCCCTCTGTCCACTCCACAGGTACAGAGCCCTCGCCAGCCCTGTTGGTATCCAGCAGCTGCCGGAGGACCAAAAAAGCAGCCAATGAGGGCCACCCACCCAGCGAAGCCCCCACTCCCAGCCTGTCCCCTAAAGTGCAGGATGGCCCTGAAACTTCTAAGACCCCTGGGAAGAAATCGGGCAGCAAAGACAAAGCTGGTATTTGCAGAACTGTTGAGAACTGGGAAGGGAGGGCCCCGGGGGGTGTGGTCACTGGGAGGCGCATGGGGCTTGCTGGGGTCAGGGAGGGATGAGTGGAGACAGCTGGATGGGCCCAGCAGGTACAGCTGACCCTACCTGGCTTCCCCCCCAGGCAAAGTCGACCTCCTAACCTCAGGTGCCAAGTCCCCCACGGGGGCCTCAGACCACTTCCTAGGCCGCAGAGGCAGCCCCCTGCTGAGCTGGTCAGCAGTGGCTCAGACCAAGCGGAAAGCGGTGGCTGCGGCGGCAGCAGCAGCAGGTGGCAAAGGGCCAGGGGTCCTGCAGAACCTCTTCCAGCTCAACGGAAGCACCAAGAAGCTGCGGGCCCGGGACACCCTGTTTCCCATGCATAGCATGGCTGCCCCTGTGTTTGGTAACAGCTTCCGAGCTGACTCCTTCAGCAGCCTGGCCAGTTCCTACCCACCCTTCCTTGGAGGGGCTGGGACAGGCCTTCCCGGAGGAGCCCACAAGCTGCTTCGGGCCAAGAAGGTTGAACGGACTGAAGTAGAAAAGGCAGGGAGGCGGCGAGCAGGCGGCGAGTTTCTGGTTAAGCTGGACCATGAGGGTGTGACCTCTCCCAAGAACAAAAATTGCAAGGCCCTACTCATGAGCGACAAGGACTTTGGACCCAAGCTGGGGCGACCTCTGGCCAGCCCCAGTTACGCACACCCGGCCCTCATTGGCAAGGACAAGAAGGGGCGGGCACCCGTGCACCCGTTACCCATGGGACTGGCTCTGCGCAAGTACCCGCTGCCCTGTGATAGTGACTGCCCCAGCTCCTACTCCGATGAGGATGAGGATGGGCCGGGGCTAGCCACTGGCGTTCCCTCCCGATTCCTCACCCGCCTATCCATGTCATCGTCGTCCTCTGGCTCGTCCACGTCCTCTTCCTCAGGCTCCGTGACCACTTCCAGCCTCTGTTCCTCAGACAATGAGGACTCATCTTACAGCTCAGATGACGAGGACCCCACGCTGCTGCTGCAGACCTGTCTCACCCGCCCTGTTCCCGCCCTCCTGGCCCCACCAGAAGCCCTGCGCTCTAAGGGTAGCAGCGCCCACGCCCACGCCCAGCGCTGCTTCCTGTCCAGGGCTGGAGTGGCAGGTGCGGGTGCCGGCCCCAGTGGTAGCAAATCCAAGTTCAAGCGCAAGGAGGCCCTGGGCTTCTCCAAAGCCAAAGAGCTTTCTCGGAGGCAACGGCTGCCCTCCGTAGAAAACCGGCCAAAGATCTCAGCCTTCCTGCCTGCCCGCCAGCTCTGGAAGTGGTCAGGAAACCCCACACAGGTAGGTGGCCTGTCTGCCAAACCCACATAGGGCAGCTCACAACTGTCCATGACTCTAGCTATAGGGTGATCTGAACATACATACACTTAGTTTTTGTTGTTTAGGTTTGTTGTTGGTTTGGGTTTTGTTGCTTAAGTTCTCCCCACCCCCACCCCCATCACCACCCCCACCCCCTTTTCTCTGCGTAGTTTCTCTGCATAGCTCTGGCTGCCCTGGAACTTGCCCAGTAGACCAGGCTGGCCGTGAACTCAGAGCCATCTTCCTCTGACTCCTGAATGCTGTTTTTGTTTTTGTTTTTTTTCAATTTGATTTTTATTTTCTTAAACTATTTGGAAACCCCCCCCCCAGTCAACAACAGAAACCCACCAGTAACCTAATGAGAGAACTAGCCAGCACTGTGATTTGACACATTAGAGCGCCGTCTTGCAAGTGTGGTCACATGAGTGACCTGCACACTGGGAGCGTGTGTTCTGCTTGCTTTCCACGCTGCTCTGCCTCTTGGCTACAGCCAGAGGACGCTTTCCTGCTAACCGATCTTCAGGGGACCCATGCTTCTTTGTGGCCTTGCTGTTCGTTTGTGTTGGCTTTTTGGTGTTTGGTTGTGACAGGGTCTCACCTGGCTAACCTGAAACTTGGTCTGTCCACCAGTCTGGCCTGGAACTCAGAGTTCCACCTTCCTACCTTCTGAATGCTGAAATTAAAGGTGCAACGTACCACCTTGTTCAGCTGTCTGTGGGTTTTTTTATACCCCTGTAAACCAAACTGCAGTGAGTCTTTGGATTCTGATACAGTGTTTCTGTCACGACCAGTGTGCAGAGAGAATCCCAGTGTAGCCCACCTCATAGGGAATCTGTGGCAGCGTTGACACTTCTCCATCCATCCTGTGCCCATTTTCTGCTCTCCTAAACACATGCAGAGACGCACCACCTGTCCCCTCTGCATGCTCCCAGTTTCCCTGGCCACCACCTTTCTCAAGCTTGCTGGGTCCCTTCTCACCCTGAGGTGTCTGCTGCTCTGCCCTGCAGAGGCGAGGCATGAAGGGGAAAGCCAGGAAGCTATTCTATAAGGCCGTTGTCCGAGGCAAGGAGACGCTGCGCATTGGAGACTGTGCAGTCTTCCTTTCGGCCGGACGGCCCAACCTGCCCTACATCGGCCGCATTGAGAGCCTGTGGGAGGCCTGGGGCGGCAGCATGGTGGTGAAGGTCAAATGGTTCTACCACCCCGAGGAGACCAAGCTGGGGAAACGGCAGAGTGACGGGAAGGTGAGGTGTGCGCGGGTGTGGCAGGGTCCCAGCCCCTGCACTGGGTCTTTGGGAGAACGGGCACTTTCTCCGGATGTGGGGTGCTTCGGCTGAGGCCGGCCCCAACACTGTCCCCTCACCCGGCAGAATGCACTATACCAGTCCTGTCACGAGGATGAGAATGATGTGCAGACCATCTCCCACAAATGCCAGGTGGTGGGCCGGGAGCAGTATGAACAGATGATGCGGGGCCGCAAGTACCAGGACCGACAGGACCTCTACTACTTGGCAGGCACCTATGATCCTACTACTGGGCGCCTGGTGACAGCCGACGGCGTGCCCGTCCTGTGCTGAGCCGCCTCTGCCTGTGCCCACCCTCGCCCATGGCTGCAGCCAAGAGGTCAGCCAGCCAGGAGCTGGTCTGAGCAAATATGCAACCCCCCACCCCAAGGCGGGATCAGGCTTCTCCTCGAAGTTCTCTGGAGAGAGCTCCTAGGATGGACCCCTAGTCCCATCCTAGCTGCTCCAGGGGGAGAGCCAGGCCAGTCCCATGGGGACTGGCCGCTCTGCCACTGCACCGCAGTTCTCGAGAGATTAGAATCCAAGCCATATTTCCCTAGTACCTCCGACTGTCTCCCACCAGGGAAAGCAGAAATCAGGTGTGTTGTCTATTTATTTCTCTATGTAAATAATGTATTTCTGTGGGGAAGTTTTATGGGGGGAAAGTGGAAAAGGATTTTCCCCACCTTTGCGACAAGGGTGGATGTGTGATGAGGGTGTGTGTGTGTGTGTGTGTGTGTGTGTGTGTGCGTGCGTGCGTGCGTGCGTGCATGCGTGTGTGCGTGTAGGGGTTTTGTCCTGGGTTTTTCTTTGGAAATGCACTGTTCTCAGCCTAGTTGAATTCCAACAGGGGCATCTGTGACTGCAGAGGCTGCTGGATTGGGGGCGAGGTCAAAGGCCGTGGGATGGTCACATGAGACCCAGTCACACCCTCCAGTCTCTTGGGGGCCAACTGTGTGAAGGAAATGACAGTCCGGTCCGTTTCCTTTCAATACGTCCCGTCCATGAAAGTATTGGGGTGGGGGTAGTGATGGCGGTCCCCTGGAAGGACAGGGGTTCCAATCACAAGATGAAAACCAGGATCAGCCCGCAGGCCAGTCCCAGCCTGCTCATCCTCCATCCTGGGAGTATGGCAGCAGCCACGTATCTCTTACCTCTGTTTAAAACAAAACAAATGAACAAATATTTTGAAATATCAATAAGAAAAATGGATGTTTAGACTTTCTTTCCTGAATATTCCAAGTTATTTCTGGTTTCCATTTCCGTGGCCAGTTTGATGCAGGGAGAGAAGCCTGGCCTCACTCAAGCAGGGTGGAGCCGGCCCCAGCCCCTCCGTCCCCACCAGCTCTCAGTCCCTTCCTTATTCTCTAGGGCAACAGCCGCCTCCCCCTGAGAGCTGCAGGGCTTCCACACGATGCAGCTGGTCCAGGTCCCTGTCTGGGCCAGAATTTGGGGCCCACCTGGGGCTGGTCCACAGTTCTGCATGAGTACCTTCTCACCGCTAAGACGCACCCCCGTTTCCCACCTGACACTTTCCCTAGGGCCCCACCACCTCTGGATAACCTCAAGTGTGGATGGTAATGAGCCCGAGCCAGAGGTTCTGGAGTCAGAACAGTAGAAAGGCAGGTGCTGCTCACCCAAGTGGGGAGGGCGTGGGGAGGGCCCATCTGGTTCTCTTCTGTCATCCCAGACCCTGATCCTGAAGCCCCTCTGCCCACCCCACTCCCAGTTTCTGGACCTTTTTTATAGCCACTCAGCAGGGCAGATGGCATGGCAGGCTCATGCACAGAGTATACAAGGGTCCCTTCTGGCCTCTTGTACACATATCCTGACCCCAAGTACCAGGAAAGCCCAGCAGTCCTCACTTCTCCCATGATGGAAAGAGCAGGCTAGACCCATGGACCAAAAGCCTCTGTCCTCAAAAATGCCTTGTGGCACACATGCTCCCCAGTGTGCCACTAGGCCAAGGCTTCCCAGGAAGCAGGAAGTATTGATGGGCACCCAACCCTAACTGGGAACCCTCAGCCTCTCTCCCTCTGCTCAGGCCCACCAGGAGTCTGTCCCGATCCCAGGGACTCTATTTTCCTCACTAGTTGCTCAAAGGGTCACTCTTGGTGGCCCACAGGATAACCAAGGGTGCCCGTTCCTGGCTGTCCCACCACCCTGAGGGTTTCTGTTCTCCACATGAGTGCAATATTTCATTCTTGGTGGTCTGAAGAGACGACCACCAAGGTCCTGCTCACAGCCAGGGAATCAGAAAGACGGTGACTTAAGAATCAAGAACCAAGGCTGGTACTAGAAAGGCTGCCCGGAACCCCAGTACCCAGGAGCCCGGAGCAAGTAGAAAGGCTGTTTGTCCTGTGTGCCACCGTCTCCACGTTTCTTCTGTCCTCTGCTGAGCTGTCTTTATCTGTCGTTTTATCTTTAGCCCCCCCCCCTTCTTTCTTTCTTTCTGTGTGTACACGCAAATGGCGTGACCCCTCTTCCCCCACTGTGGCTAACGTGATAAAAAGCACGGTTCTTGTAAATGTGTAAACTAAGAGGCTGGTTGGATTTTTTTTTTCAATGTAAACATTAAATACAAAACAAAACAAAAAAAGGTTTTATGAACAGCAGACTCTATGTAAAGGCATTTTACTATTAAATTTTTTATTGATAACTTGCTTAAGAATAAATATATGACTATTGTACAGTTGCTCAGGGGTCCAGATTGTGACTGTGCCTACCTCCTGCATGTGTGTCACATGAGCATTCCTGTGTGAGCCGAGGAGAGACTGGCTAGAATGGGTGGCCTTAGGCTTAAAGACCCCACCCCCAGTCCTAAGCCTTTCTTGATCCTAGGGTTGGGCTTGTTAGTCGGGTGTGAATGTTAGTCACCTGTCCAGCCTGAACCAGTTCATATAGCCATGGAGGAGTCCACAAAACACAGGGCAAGGGGAGAAGAGCCCCAAACACTACTGTTCCATACCGTGAACGCAGCCTTGGCGAGACCTGAATGGATTTGTTCAGCAAAACATTTTCCTGCCAGACAGCTATGCCAAGAATAACAAGAAACAGTCCTGATAGACGCGGTGTCGCACGCCTGTGACCTCGGCGCTCAGGACACAGAGGCACATGAGCCCCCTTGAGTCTGAAGCGGCTTGCTCCTTGTAGCAAGTTCTCACTGGGAAGCAGAGAATTTACTGCAGGTCAATTGACCAAGGCTCGGGGGAGGAAGACAGGACCATGTGTGGCCTCATCAAGAGGCTGAAGATCCAAAGAAAGTCCAACACTCACCAGGCAAGACAGCTGTGACTTATAATTCACTACTGATACCCTGAGGTAGAACCCCAGCAGGGCAGATGCAACAGGAAGGTTGGCTCTGGGAGCAGGGGTGGGGTCCTTATTTTCAACCTCCATGTGTAAGGATCGTGATGCAAACACACCTACCCCAGCCCTGCCCGGCTGGTATGTCTTTCCAGTATTACCTTCCTGCCTTCGCTGAACTACTTTGGTAAGAGATGCCCCTCTCACAGAAGCAGGATAAACTCTAAGTACCTGTGTGGTCCAGCAGGTATCTGCTATATAAACTGCCACCAGATTCTTTCTCCGCCCCATTTCAAATCCCACCAAAAGCTGATAGGTAAGGGCCATAAGGCCGGGTGTGCAGGGTGCTGGCCAAGTGGCCAGTCCTGGCATTATCTGAGATCATGACCTTTGGGAAAGGTGTCCTGCCATTCCCAGCTGCCCAGTGGCCACTGCCTCATGCCCACCTGGGTCCTGAGATAGTTGGAGTCTGGAGTACCCTGCACAAGGATTCTAGCTCAGGGTCCATCTGTACACTTGACACATCCAGCTGCAGGGACACAGCTGGACACAGGGAGGCTGGGTCTCTGCATGGCTCCTGGAGGCCCTAAGACGGAAGTGTTGAGTGTCCTCTGCCACTCAAGCCCATTTTGCTGGGACTGTAACTCATAGTAGAGTGCATACCTAGGGTATGCAAGGTTCCCAGTTTAATTCCAGTAACACACACACACACATATACATCACACACACACAAACACCACACACTCATATCACATAGACTCACACATATACTACACACACACACACACACACACACACAGACAGAGAGACAGACAGACAACACAAAAGATTGCTATTGGGGCTGGAGAGATGGCTCAGCGGTTAATAGCACTGACTGCTCTCCAAGAGGTCCTGAGTTCAATTCCCAGCAACCACATGGTGGCTCACAACCATCTGTAATGAGATATGATGCCCTCTACTGGTGTGTCCGAAGACAGCAACAGTGTACTCACATACATGAAATAAATAAATAAGTCTTTAAAAAAAAAAAAAGATTGCTATTGCTCGAGGGTCATACAAGGAGGCTCTGGTGAAACAAAGTGGGCAGCCTGGAGAGTGTCCGTGGCATCTGCCATTAAGCCTGGCAAGAACCCCCTTCAGCAGGTCTTGGGCTTCTCTATCCAACCAAGTCTTCCGCAGCCAGCAGAGCTGTGCAGTAAGCATGACAGAGGGCAGCTGATCAGCCAGCCTCCAAGACACTGAGGCTTCAGAACCCCAGACAGGCAGCCAGGAGAGGCTGGAAACAGCGGGCCAGCAACTACATGGGGCCACTACACAGGACCACTAGGTGGGTCATGCTGTCTCCAGCCCAGAACACCTCTATGACTTGCTAGCCACTGGGTTGTCAAACCAATGGGGACAATCGTGGTCGGTGAAACAAGTGACTCTGATTGTCCCTGAGTTGATCCAGGCAGCTTCCTGGAGAAGGGAGTCCCAGGTAGGGCAGAGCGAGCGGAGAGAAGAGGAAGAAAGTGGCTAGAAGCAGGGAGAGAGACCGGAGCTGAGGGTGGCAGAGGCTCAAGAACAAGGCCCTTTACAGGATGGGGCTTATAGCTACTTGCTGACAAGCAGATCTCCAAAGAGCACTAAGACTCCACAGACAGATGGCTCCCTTGGTGGCCTTGGGTCACAGTTAAAGGGGCCAGGTTAGTCCAGACCCCAGGAGAGATTCTGTACCAAGACAAAGGCATTGGTATGGAAGAGTACTAGGCAGGACCAGGAGGGTGCTCACAGGCCTAGGAACATGGCAAGTGGGGCAAGCCCCGGGCAGGCTACTACTGACCACATGGTACTCATCAGCCCCCAAGTTCAGGATCTCCCCATAGCAGCCCCAAGGGACATAGGAGGGACATAGTTCAGCCTGAGCAGGCTCTCAGTTTGGCTCCACGTCTCCACAATCCTGACCTTCCAGGACCCGCTGCCCTCAGAACAGGGACTGGTCCAAGGGCAGGGGGGACATGGAGAGGGCACGGGCTGTGGCGCCCCAAGGGTTAAACATGCAAGACTCCACTTTGATCAAGACAAACGAGCCATTATGTGAAACGCTGGGGCAAGATAAATGACGGCACTGGGTGAGCCGAGATCAATAAAAGTGATGTTTTATCAGGTAGAAATGACAACCCGGCTGATCGCAATTCGTTTTTAATACTACAAACGAATTGGAGACGAGGGGGCTTTAATTGCTGGTCCCCAGCCCTGGCAAAGTTGAAACTACTTAGGCCAGGCGTAGGGCAGCCCTCACAAGCGACCAACTTTGAGAGGTGTTCAGAGCCTCTGGGGTCACAGCCCTGCCTGAGCATCCTGTCTGAAGTATCCAGGAGTAGAGACAGGTAAGGAGGGGCTGCCTTGGTTCACAGGTAAGCTAAGGACCTGGAGTAGCCGGCCAGCAGAATAAATATGTGATTCCCTGCCCTCACCTCTGCCATCCTGCAGCCAATCCTGTACCTCTCAGGCCCCCCACCCGCTATTCCCACCGGACCTGTGGAACCCCCACTTTTCTACCTTGACAACCAGAGACCCAGCCTCCCATTTTTGAGCCACTCCTGGGCACCACTCCTTGCATCTCCACAGGCCACCTGCTCAAAACTGCACAAAGCCCTGAGGAGCCTCTCCCTTGGTGACACACCCAACCCTCTCTCTGTCCCCCAGGCACCAGACTGTAGCTGACAAGGAACCATGAGGCTATAACCCAGCCCTCCAACCTACTCAAGGGAGAGGTAGGGCAAAGGGCTGGCAAGTGACATGGGGAACCCAGGCCCTGCAGTCCTCTCTGATATCACTCTTACATCACAGGCTTTGCCCCCAACCTGCAGTCAGACTAGGGTGAGGGCCGTGGGAACCAGCCTGGGGACCAGCATGTGGGCAGAGCTAACCCAGTCCCTACGGGGGCCCCATTGTAAGGACTAAGCTCCCAAGTTCACTGTTTCAACACTCGTGGTGGGACTCAGACATGGGGATATAACAAGACCTCAGTTAGACAACTGGACACAGGGAACGTAGGTTTCCAACTGCTGTCAGGAGAGGTGGGTCCCTCCTTCTCTCTCCCCAGCAGCTCCTTGGGGACCTGGTGGCAATGGGTTCCCTTGGGATGTGCCCCTGTATTGACGAGCTCTTCCCGAGGCACCTACTTCTGTGGGCACACGGAGGGGCAGGCAGAGGCTACATTTGCTCATCCCCTGTGCAGAGATCTGCACTAACTGAAGGCACTGTCTACCTGCCATACCCATCTGATAGATCAGAGATGGACCCCTCTCTCCACATTTGTGGGGGACCCCCATAGATAAACTTGTCAGGAGCATGGAGAGCTGGGCAGGCTGAGGCAGAGATACAGAGTCATGCAGAGCAGGAGAGCTGTTGCCAGGGAGAGGCTCCCAGGAGTGAGGAGAGTCCCAACTGGGTCATTCAACCTACAAGTCTCCTTTGGCCCACAAGGAATCTCAGGAAGAACATCTGTCAGACTCACCTGAGTTACCTCTGAAGGAATGGAGGGATGCTGTAACCTCACGCGCAGCTCTGAGGATCCCACAGACACCCTCCTCACTAGGAACCTGAACCAACTCTGGTGGCAACAAATGACAGATGGGACATAGATAGAGCCTTGGCCCTAGGAAGGTGGTGATGCAGATACCACAAACCATCCCTGCTACAGACAGGGCTGTGGAGGAGGGGCTCTGCCCCGTAGCTGCCCAGAAGAATGCTTTCCAGACTTCACTCACTCCCTCTGCAGAGGCTCTGGTCCTCACCCCCACCCAAAGGACTCCTGAGAACACCCAGTCCATGCAGACAGAGGAATAGGTCCCATTACTACCAGTTTGGGGCAATATTAAAGGAGGGTTTTCTGGGTGCTTGTGTAACTTCTGCAGTCTAGACACATCTGACCTCCATACACCCACTGGAGTCCTGAGGGCCAGGGGGAGGGCCTTCCTGAAGCAGGAGGAGCCGCAGACCCCAGCAGCACAGAAAGCAGCTGCCAAGGCAGGCGGAGGGCTGCAGGGCAAGCAGCTCTCTGGGTTTCATGTGCCTCCACCGTGTCTCTGACCTCGTATGGGTGGGAGGTTACTGCACACGTGCCATTCCAGCTGGAGTGTCTGCGGACCCCCTCTGGAGTGTGTTCCTGTCTGTTCATTGGGGCATCCAAGGCTGGTAGCACACATCCTCAGAATGTAAATGTGAAAGACCACAAGACCAGCCTAGTCCACCAGGCTACCACTTCCTCCTCAGTCCTGTCTCCCTAGGCAGCAGACTCACATCCCCCAATGGTAGTCAGAAGTGGCTTGTGCCTCCAGCCTGGTTCAAGATTTCAGGACTAGCCATACTTCCAGAAGAGGCCTGTGATGATGTCCTGGACCATCAGGGCTCTACACACATCACCCTTCTGCCTGTCATCTAGACCTGCATAACACAGCCTGTTTCCTTCTGAGCTGTTTGTCTTTCTGTCCTCCCTAGACTAATCTGGAACTCACCTGAGGTCTCACCTTGCCCGAGTTTCCAAGCAGCCCTACCCACGGCTGTCGAATGGTCTGGAGGCCTCCAAACAATTCGGTTTACTAAGGAGGGAAAGTTAAAACAGCCATTTTTATTTGCAAGCCTCCAAAGAAGTTTATGATCTTGCCCCTTTGCGGGAAATCTGTTTCCACTTAGGAGAAACAGGCTCGGGGCTGCGGTGAGCAGGCAAGTGAAGAGAGGCACACTGCTGGGTAATTACATTTCCCCCTCCCGGCCCTCAGCTGCCCTCTCTGACCCTGCGTGAAGCAAGTAGGTCTAGGGGCACCCCGAGGCCCCTAACATGTCGCCCATTTTGGGTGCCTCGAAGCTAGAGGAACATAACAACGTGGACGGGTGGACAAGATCCTGACAGGCAGAAAACAAGGACACCAGGCAGCTTAGGGGTTAGGGCTATACACCCTCGGAGGCAGAACAGGCAATTTGAGGTGTCTGCAAGGATGCGTCAAGCTTCTAGGACACAGACTTTTAAAGACGTTAAGTACCAAGGAGCCATCAAAAGACCACAACCTCAGTGTCCAGGCTACTACGGTGAAGAGTCTACTCCTGCTCCCTGTCTACAGACTCCTAGGAAGTCCTCTCTGTTCTCATTTGGGTCTATAGACTGCCATGTGCCTCTCTAGTCACATGACTCAGAGTAAGCCAATCACAGCACTTACACCGCCCCTAGTCATGGTGATTGGCTTTGAGATGGGCAACTGACCTAGGATGAGCCAATCAGTCAGAGCTCTCTCCTGGGAGAAAAAGAGACATAGAAGTCCTTCTTGGGCCTGGCGGTGGTGGCACACGCCTTTAATCCCAGCACTTGGGAGGCAGAGGCAGGCGGATTTCCGAGTTCTGAGTTCGAGGCCAGCCTGGTCTACAGAGTGAGTTCCAGGACAGCCAGGGCTACACAAAGAAACCCTGTCTCGAAAAACCAAAAATAAATAATAAATAAAAAATGATCACACAGGGATACCTTACACTGACTGGCCTCTCTGTGATTGCCTCCAGTGCTCTTGGTACCAAGACCCTGACAGGAACCAGACTCTCTGATAAATTTCAGAATCTAGGATTTAATTTGAGTTCAGAGAAGGAACAAATATTTGTCAAATAAATGTTGTATGAAATATTTGGGACATACTTAAACTAAAAAGGACTCATTCTTTATCTGAAGTTTGAATTTAACCTAACATTTTATATTTTATTGGCTAAGTCTAGCAACTGTGAAGTCCAGCTGTCCAATTCAAATTGGGTATGCCCCAGTCCCTCTGGGCATAAACAGGTGCACCCAGCTGTCCTACATGGCTTAGGAAGAAGTACACAAAAAAGGTCATTCTGGTCCTCCTCCCTCAAGGTCACACAGCCCCTGAGAAGTGCTGGCTAGCCAAAAGTGTGGCTACCCAGCTTTGCAAACAGCTCCTTTGAGGGTGCCCACCCAGCCTCAAGTAAACAACTGAGACTTTACAGCACAAACAAACAAAACAAAACAAAACAGAAAAACTATTCCAAAGGTTGATTTAAAAAAAAAAAAAAAAAAAAAAGCATGGAGTGCTGGAGAGATGGCTCAGAGGTTAAGAGCACTGACTGTCTGCTCTTCCAGAGGTCCTAAGTTCAATTCCCAGCAACCACATGGTGGCTCACAACCATCTGTAACGGGATCTGACACCCTCTCCTGGTGTGTCTGAAGAGAACTACAGTGGCCTCATAGACATAAAATAAATAAATAATGCTTTTGCAAAAAGCATGGAGCAACCGCTTCAGTGTCTGCGACTAAAAGCTTATGGCACAGAAGGTAGAAGACATATTGGCCTGTGCCTGTGTGCTCATCACCAAAGGCACACACACCCTGGAAATGCAGAGGGCACATGACCTGCCCACACTAGCCCAAGGCGTCCTTGATGGGCTTGTGGACAGAAAGAACACATCATGGGACTCTGTAGTATCCACAGCTGGCCTGGATTCCCACAGTTCATGACCGAACCTTGGTGGTCCACGCCTGTAATCCCAGGATTTGAGAAGTAGAGACAAGGAGGGTCAGAATTCAAGACTCACTTGGCTCTTATAGAGTTTGAGGCTAGTCTGGGCTACGAGAGACCCTGTCTCAAAAAAACCAAACAAACAAACAACAAATCTTCACACTTCCTATGTCAGCAGTGCTGTCATGCAGCTTACCAGTGACCTGGCTTCTGTGGGCCCTTCCATCATGATGTGGCCAAACTTGTTCTTTCCTTAGTGGACACTACTCTGGACTGGACAGACCATGGTCTCTTTGTAGAGTACCCATCTAGCCCCACAGCAACAGGATGTGATTGAGAATAGTTTTACAAAAAGCTGAGCCTCACTCCTACCTGGGTACCCAGGACCCTACTGGACTGGGGCAGGTCCTGGCCAGAGATAGGAGTAGAGGAATATAGGGTCCCATGTCCACTCCACCACAGGGCACGGCTGCTCTGGAAAGCAGGACGAGGGAAGTGGATCACGCTTACCTGACGCTGTCACCAGGTGGGTGTCGAGCCATAGAGCAGCCCTGGAACACCGCTCCAGGGGTGGGGAAGCGTAGTCTGAGGCTCAGGACAGCCAGAGGTGGTTCAGGCGTCCCCGAGCCTGTGACAAGGCCAGGGCAGTCTGGTTCTCAGGCTCTCAGACACCCAAGCGCCACTGGGAGCTGCAGAAGAGCTGAGAATGGAGTGGGGACCTGTGGGCTGCATCTAGCCCAGGGTCAGGCGGGGGCTGGATCTGGAGGGGAGAGCCCTTGGCTTTGTAGCAGCAGGCTTGAGCTTAGTCTTGGCTTGGCTTGGTGGTCGTGGCTGGGAGCCCAGAGAGGCCTTCTATGGGAGATTAGAAGGTGGTTCTATAGGTGAAGGCCTCTCCATGGCTCTCCATGGTGGATCCTGATAGAAAGAGGCAGTCCATGGTTTTAAGGCATTTATTGTCATGGTGGAAAAATGGGTAAAACCATACCCCAGTTCTCAGGGCAGGGAGGAATGCCTGGGAAGGAAAGCTTATTGACTAAGTCCTCCAGGCCTTTAGGTACCTCATTAAAATGGAGATCTGTCTTGAGCCAACGCGACCACAGGTCATGTCCTCTACATGTAGAAGGGCTTGGGGCGTTGCCCTTACATGAATGATAGCCACAAATCCAAGGGGGGGGCTGTGGTTAGTGACAGGGGCCTGGTGCCTGGGAACAGGTGAAATGCCTACCATCCCTTCATTTCTGGGGTTTCAAGTCTTAGTTCAACCCGGAACCAAGCTACCTTTCACGGTCCCACAGAGGAGGAGTCGGGATTTTCTGGTCACACACGTGTCTAGGGTTTAGCCTCCTGTCTTGTGTCAGAGGCTTGCCATCTGTGGCATGGGGCCTACAGTATGACACCAGGTCACAGACAAGTATCCTCAAACACAGCCCCAGGGAGATGGGAGATTGGATGTGGGCTGGCAGACTGGCCTGCGTGTGGACAGGGGACCTCAGACATCCTCTGTGATGCGCTAATATGGTAACAAAGGACATTTGCAACTCTGGCTGGGCAAGGACACATGGGCTGACTCCAGGGATAAGGATTAGTCTGCCTTCCATCTGCACCTCTGCCCAGGACCAACACAGAAAGGAGGTCACCTTGTTTGGAGCCACACATATTTTCTCTCATAGCTTGAACCAGCTTCCAGTTAAACAGAACATTCAGCATTTTATTCAGAAGGCCTGGATTCCTCCCTTCCCTGTGAGATCTCAGTACTAAGAGGGGCAGAGCCCTCCATGCCTTGGACCAGGGGCTGACAGTGTCAAATGTTATAACTGTGGTGACCAGGGGCTGACAGTGTCAACTGTTGTAACCGTGGTGAAGACTAAGGCTCAGGCCGGGCATGGTGGTGCACACCTTCAACCCCAGCACTGGAGAAGCAAAGGACGGAGGATCTCCATTAAGTTATGCCAACCTGATTTACAAAGCAAGCTCCAGGCCAAGGCTACTACTGTAAGTCCCTGTCTATGGAAAATAAAGGAGGAGGGAGAGGGGAAAGAAAACAGAAAGAGGAAAAGAAACAAACTAAAACAAATAAACAAAAAATGCCAGTATGCAAGTCCTTCACAGCTCACTTTAAAAGATGACAACACATGACGCAGGTCTGGGAATAGCTCAGGGACGGAGTGCTGCCTACCATATCCAAGGCCCTGGGTTCAATCTCCAGTACCACTGAAATGAAAACAGCTGTCAAAATGTCTACTTTAGCTGCGTAGTGGTGGCACGTGCCTTTAGTCCCAGCATTTAGAACAGAGAGAGGCAGGAAGATCTCTGTGAGTTTGAGGCCAGCCTGGTCTACACAGTGAGTTCCAGGCCAACCAGCATTACATAGAGGAACCTTGTCTCCAAACAAGCAAAGGTCACAGTGACTAACTAGTTCTCAAGGAGACTGTGAGAAAAGAGAAAACCTTGTGCACATATGTTAATGCTGGGATCCTACGGAGATTAGCATGGCCCCTGTACAGGGATGACACACAAATTAATGAGGCTTGCAATCTTTAGAGTGTGAGAGAGCGATAGACAGACAGGCAGGCAGACAGACAGAGAGGAAAGGAAGGAGAGAAAGAAAGAAGAGAAGAAAAGAGAAGAGAAGAGAAGAGAAGAGAAGAGAGCACTTCATGAGTCAAAGTTCTGGAGCTTTCCTAGCCTGCCTCTCCTTAGGCTGTCCCCAACTGGATTGGGCAGACTAATCAGCTCCCTGGGAGCTGGTTCCCTCATGTGTGAACATGTGATAAAGACATAGCTGACTCCTGCATATGGCTATAGAGAGTCTCCTGTTCTCAGTTGTTATTTTTCTTTAAAGCTACCAGGAAGATCCCCAACACCAACCCTTCCCTTTTCCTTCAGGGTGAAAATTGCATCTCCCAGCTTCCCTTGCAGCTATATGCAGCTGTGCCGGTGAACGTGAAGTGGGCAGCGTCCTTCAATGCAGTGCCACGCCTTTTTTCCTCTTCCCACTGGTTGGAATGTACACTAGACAGTTGGAGCAAAAACTATCCTCTTTATTATGAGAAGGAAGCCACATTTGGAAACAGTTGAAGGATAAGACAGGAACCTAGACTTCTGACAGTGAACACACCACACACACACACACACACACACACACACACACACACACCATCATCTCATGGCTTTCAGTTACTAGACGTCCCCCTCATTTCCTCATCGGTGGTCTATACTCTGCACTTCTCCAGAACAAGCCCCCTAGCGCATTCTGCTAGGACCCCCTTTAAGAGTCCCTGCAGGACTCTCTCTCGTCCCTGAGGGCACAGTCTCCTACAGTTTGATGTCACTGCCAGGTCAGGCCTTCTAACAGCACGGAACACTCACCACAGTCTGCAATTATGTATTTATTGTGGGTTTATTTGACTGCTGCCTTCCCTGGCCTGTCATTAACATGATGGCAGGGCTCCTGCCTCCGTGTTCACCACAGTGTCCTCAGCACCCAGGGTTCTGGGGACAAGAAGGCATCCCCACTTTGTCCTCAGCTCCCAGGCCACACCTGCTTCTGTGTCCGTTCTGACCCAGAGTTCCACACACCCCACTCCACCACAACCCCAGCCCCTCTTCTTCTCTGGCTCTTCTTGCTGATACCAAAGCCTTCACAGTCTGGTCTTCTGAACTCTGGTTTCAGACATGAGGAAAGGGAGACTGTATGGCAGGGTAAGAGGCTCCTTTGAGCTTTGGGAGATTAAGGAGTGGCATTTGTTCCCTTAGATTTCCCTCATGACTGGCAGGAAGGGATGGAAATACAAAATGCTTGAAAGGATATGGGGTCACTAGAACCTCCCCTGAAGAGCACCTGCCCTGCTCTGAGTGACAGTGGATGTGCAGAGAAGCTAGTGAACACCCTGTAGCCCCACAACATGGAAAGCATACGCTCAGCACTGCAGAGAAAGCCCTCGGGAGCTACAGAAACAACACACAACCATCCCTGGCAGAGCCCGTCAGTAGGGAGGAAGAAAAGAAACTTCTGCCTCAGGGACAGGAGGGGGAAGGGCACCAGGAACCTCTGCAGAGCAGAAGTTCTACCTCCTACATTTAGGAATGGTGCATTTATTCCAGATGTTTAAGTTAAAAAGAAGAGGCAGATCTACCATGTAGCTCAGTAGTAAGGCCATGGGGGTGGGGGGGTTGCCAGCACTACAAAATATATGCATGCATGCATACATACATACATACATATATGCGTGCATGCATACAGATACACATGCATACAAACATATATATATATACACACACATACATGCATGCATACATATATACTCATACATATATACATACATATATATACACATATATGCATGCATACAGATACACATGCATACAAACATATATATACACACACATACATGCATGCATACATATATACACATACACATATACATGCATATATATACACATATATGCATGCATGCATACAGATACACACGCATACACACATATATACACATATATACATGTCACATTGCCACATGGGTATCTGAAGGAATTGTCACTATAACCATGAGACCAGCCCTTGTGTTTTCTGTTTCCTTCCCTGATCAGAGCATGTGGCTTCCCCTGGAGACTCGGGCTCTATACCACCATCCTCAGACTGAGCTATTGATCTCTGGCCACTCCCAGACCATCTTCTCTACGGTCTGTCTCATCAGGAGATGATGTCTGCTCTTCCTGGTGTGCTGAGGCTATTCCAGCTCCCCAGGGCACCTGTACCCCAGCACCACAGCCAGAGTTGCTCCTCTGAGGACGCTGGCCGACTCACCTCCAAAGTGCCATTTTCTGGCTGCCTTAGGACACAAAGCAGCTGGATCTGGACCCAGCATTACTGTTTCCAGGCCCATAAACACCAGTTTTTAACAGCAGAAGTGGGCTTGGCAAACAGAACCCTGCTTCATCTGCTGCCCCTGCTCACAAGAAGGCTGCGTAGGACAGGCAGGAAGTGAGGACTCTGGAGCCAGACCTGTGAACTATGGGACAGCAACTTGAGACAGGTGAGGCCAAGTGCATGCTGGAAGAACAAGAGAGCTACCCTTACTTGAAGTCATCCCCGGTCCCCTCACAGGCAACGTGGCTCACATGCCCACAGTCCTCTTCTCCTTGACTGCAACCAGAGCCTGTACTGACAGCGTCTGTGTGTGCACTGAGCCTGTAATTGCCAACTGCAAGACACTGGACTGCACGCAGCACATTCTCCTTGCAGTCTCCCAAATAATTCTGTTATTATCACCATATGACGGAGGGGGCGTTGACAGTGTCCCATGCCTTCCACATATCAGAGGCCCGCTGCACACAACCACACCTGCCAGAGGCCACATTTTCGGAACACCTGGTGTCACGTCCTTGCTGCTTGCCTTTCTCTGCCCTGTCCACCACCCAACCCCCTACCTGCCTTTAAAAGCTACCCTCAGGCACCCCCAGGCAGGGCTGAGCCCATCCTTAGAGAAGTCTCCTGAAAGACTTGTTGAATGAATAAATGCTTCCTGCCTCGGGATCATCCAGGCAAACTCCAGTGTGTGCTGAATGATGAAGCAGGCCCTTGAAAGGACACCAGTGAACAAATCCCCGAGACAGATCTTGGGTCTCTACTATTGCCCTGAGACCACAGCAGAGACTTAAAAGCACCTAATAGAGCACATCCAAGAGGGCAGCTGAGATACCTAAACAGCATCTTCCACTTTGTGACCTGCAGGCTGTCTTCTGTAGGGACAAAGGTTCAGCCCAGTCCCATCCATCCACCCCAAGGCTGCACAGGTGGACGGCCACAGGGCATCACCTATGATACCGCCTTCTGCTCACAAACAAAACCCAATGTTTCATAAGACACCTCTATTCACACTTGAGTGCAGGGGCAGGACACGCTCCTGTTCCTGGACCCCAGCACGCTGACACACCACCACGGCTATGACCACCATTACCGCACCTTCCTACCCACAGCAGAAACTGACTGTAGGCAGTGTTGGCCTGGCTTCCTTTGCTCCAATTTGGGCCTTGAAGCACTGGCATGCCTGAGAAAGTATACACCACCCAGCACCTCCCTGCCAGGTCACTGAGTCCCCTTTCCAAGGTCACAGCTTCTGAACGGGGCCTCTTTCTCCACTGCAACTGCCCTCCAGGTCTCTGGGGTGGTGGCAGCTCCCCTTCGTTGCTGACTTGGGTACTAGACATCCCTCCTTTAAGTCATGTATTTTCCATTTATTCAACTCTCCTCAAATGTCCCGTCTGAGGGTGCCATAAAAATGTAAGACCGTGTCAATTGCCCGTATCAAAAAACATTCTAGTATGTTCCACTTGGAGTAGTTTGGAGGAGAGACTAATGGAAACGGCCAGGGGGGGACTAGCCCCCAAGCCTGCACAGAGGCCACCTCTCTTTGTGTCCCCAGGGCATGAAAAGAGGTGTCAAAACCGGACTCCGTCCAAGAATAAATTGATGCCTCTGCCACTAAACAGCAGGACCATGTCTTCCTTTCCTCCACCCCACCAGCTTCAGCCTCCGAGCCAAACCCAGGTGGCGCTCTTCTGCCTCCCCCATCACTTCCCTTGGGAGAGGGGGACAGCCCCATGTTTGCCCTACCACCTCCCATCCGGGAGGCTCTGCACTCCCAAGGCGCTGAAGGAGCCTGACGACGCCCCCATGGGGACCGGAGGCTACGAGGTCCACTGGCGACCGCAGGGGATCCCCCAGGGCTGCATGGGTCGCCGTCAGGTCCCCGAGGCGCGCGAAGCGAGGCCCAAGCTCCGGGCCCCGCCCTTCTCTAGCTAGAAACATCACCCCACGTGGGGCCGCTGGGGCTCTCAGCCTCGGCGTGTGATTGGTCTCAGTGCGGCCAATTAGAGAGCCTCTGCTGCTCAGGCCACGCCGATTGGCCAAGAGAGGGCGGGTGGGACGGGAGTGGGGCGCCCTTTTGTTCTTTGCGCCCGCGCCGCGCGCCCGCTCCGGCCCCGCCACCTGCGCGCCCACTCCGGCCCTGCGCGCCTCCCGGAACCCCCCGCTTGTTCGCACACGCGAACTAGGAGCAGCCGCCTGCAACGCAGCCCTCTTAGGGTCTGACCTTGGACGAGCTCTTTCATTCTCTGCTCCCGGGTTTCTTACCCTCGTTTTCTCCTTGTCTCCTAGGAATTGTGGCGAAGAACGGAACCAACCTGGCAGCAAGCTTGGAATGTTTCTAAAAAGCTAACATTCAGTGATAGAAGAAGGACTCCTGGATCTTTCTTAAGAGTGAGGCCACGTGGGAAACTGCCTAGCGAGAATCTTTACCAACCTGAGCCTGTTTGCAGAATGAGCTCTTTTCCTATCCAAGACTAACACGGGCTCGGTGGGAATGGGACAGAACTTCTGCCCTGACTGCCTAACCCTTCCTAAATCTTTCTTCAGTCATTCAGTGGTAGTGGACTCCGTCTGGAGTGGAAAATGGTGCCCCAGAGCCAGCAAAAGGAGAGAGAGCTCTCTAGCTGAACTGGGGAGTCAGGGGGTCAGGTCTGGGTCTTCTGACCTCTGGTCCCAAACCTTCCATCTAGAAACTGCTTCCGTACTTTCCACAGCGAAGCTCTGGCTGCAGGCACCCACTGCAGAGAGGCCACAGTGCTGCGGGCTGTGGACACAGGCCCCCAGTCTCCACACAGCCTGTAGGAGAGGGATCAGGCCCCCGGGAACCCTCAGTATCCCCATAACATAAGTGGACTTGGAAAAGCCCCTGCTCAAGCCCAGGTTGGTGGAGAAGTGAGAGTAGTTGTGGTGGGGGTCACTTCCAAGATCCCCTCCTAGACTGGGAGTCTAAAAGACCCTATGACAACTTAGAGTGCATTCCTAGCACTCGGTACAGAGACCTGCACCTCCTGACAGCCTGACACTGGTGGCCTCTGGCAGGTGTCTGTCTTAAGGACTGGGTGCTGGAGGCTGCGTCTGTGAGCTGTTCTTCTCCTGGATGGCTGAGAATAGGTGAATGTCTGGGGGCAATTCCCACCCCATGAAGTTTTAAGCACACTCCTCTTTCCTGATGTGTTGAGGCCAGAGAGTCTCTGTGCTGGTAAGAGAGTGAACGTTACTGGATTGTTTGATGTGGGAAGAAATCGAGTGGGGTCTGGTGTTGGTCCTGTGCCCTCAGGACCCCAGGCATCTCAGCCTCCAGCATTTAGGCCTTTGAAACTCTCCGGTTCCCAAGCCATTCCAGCCTCCAAAAGTTTAAGTCTTCATCAGGAGATGAGACTCCCCAGGTGTATGGGGGGGAGCCCATCGTAAAGTATTAGGAAAGGTGTGGGTGGCCCACCAGGAGCAGACCCAGCTGGCCAGGACAGACCTTGCCTGGGAGCCTGACTAAGCTACTGCCATAGTCCTCCTGTCCAGACTGCTCTCCAACATCCTCAAATGCCATGTCGTTCTCCAAAGATCAGGGCTAGGGCGGATGGGGGAGGGGTGCAGTTTGAGTCAGGCAGAGCCAGCCATGGTCACCTGCAGTCACAACTGGCCACCCAAACACTCTTAGCATCTACCAAACTGCTTGTCCTCCGGTGCATGGAGGTGTTTTCACTATTAATCTGAAGTCGGGCAACAGAGACTGGTCTCCCTAAGGCCCCCAGGAAGGGCAAAATACTTAGTTGGGATATGAAGTAAGCAGGGGACCCAGGCCAGAAGGCGTTGAGAGAGCACTGGCCAACCTGAGGAGTTGGTCAAGAGTGCAGGAAATAAACGGAGATGGAGTTAGCCTGCCACTGGGAATAGGTCTCCATAGGTGTCCAGCCCACAGTCACGAACCCCATGTGTGGCCTGACTCCTAGCCACCGGACCAAGTGACAGACAGGAAGGACACATCAAAGGGAGGAAAATGCATAGAGGGTGGAAGGGCAGGAGAGAGGGTAACAATGGGAGTCACCATCACTGGGAACCGTCTCTGCCTTTGTGTTCAGTGTTGGAGGCTTGGTAACAGCACTGGCTGTCTGCACGTATTCCTCCTGGAAGCATCTGGCAGCATTATTTCGCCTGTGTTAAACATGGCCCCATTTACAAAGGAGCTGGGCGCCTAAGCAGACCACAGCTTAGGCAGAGGGCACCGGGACAGGTGAACAGTGCTTTAGTGCGAAAAGAAGCTTTTCTCGTATTTTTGCCTCCCTGACCTAGTGAATTAATTGACCTACAGCCTGGTTCAAAAAGTTGCCAGCAAATGGGTTGTGGAATTTTAGTCTAAACTCACTTCTAGCCTCTCTCTCTCTCTCTCTCTAGCTCTGGCTTTCAGTTTACAATTCGAGTATGAATCTGGAAATCAATCTGGCATTCACACAACAGGGGACCTCCCATAGGAACCAGCTGGCCAGTAGGAGCGGTGCTGGAGCGCCCTCCAGCGGTCATATTCAGTATGGCAGCTGGCGGGAGACAAGGCAGCAACAGGGGAGGGACGGGGATAGACATGCTTCCAGGATCCAAATGCTCCTGATTTGGACCGTGGGCAACTTGGGAACTACAAAAAAATGAACCGTTTAGCAGAGAGGGAATAGTAAGATGCCTCTTAGGCTGGGTGTATTGGTGCACACTTGCGGTCCTGACTCAGATGGTTGAGGCAGTAACATCTTGAATTTGAGATCAGCCTCGGCTACATAATGAGACGTAAAAAAAGGGGGGAGGGGGGTTTGGAGGGGTGGCTCAGCAGTTAAGAGCACTTGCTGCTTGTCCAAAGAACTTAAGTTGGTTTCTGAGCACCCATGTCAGGTAGCTCACAACTGTATGTAAATCAAGCTCCAAGGAATCTGATGCCCCCTCTTCTTGGCATCTCCAGACATGCACGCGCGCGCGCGCGCGCGCGCGCACACACACACACACACACATACACACACTCCCAGGGCTAAGCAGATGGCTCCGTGGCCAAGTGCAGTGGCCTACAAACAGAAAAGCTGAGTCTGAATCTCCAGCACCCATTCGAAAAGCTGCGCTAGACTGCTCTTGCCTATAATAGCCCCAGCACTGGGGGCAGAAGACAGGTGAATCCTGAGAGGCTGCAGTTCAGCCAGCTTAATACTATCCCAAGCTGCTGATTCCACAAAAGGGTCTATCTCAAGGCAGAGTCAGAACAAGGGCAAGGTAGGGAAGACGCCTGGCATCTGCTCTGGCCCCTATTCGTGCAGACACAAGCAAGCACACCTTCATTTGCATATACCTCACACAAACACACAATGACTTTCCTAGATGACTCCACTAGGGTCCTGAAGGCCTGGGACCAGAGATCACCTAACCAGAATGGAACCAGCCCAGCAAGGAGCTAGCATTGTCATGTTAGGAACACATGAATAGAAACTGGAGACAGCCTGGGAGCTCTCCTCAGGGAGCTGGGGAGTCAGAGTCCAGCCTGATTTATCATCATTTCCTGAGGCTGTGACCTGAAAACAGCCTTCACCAACCTCTGACTTCCCCAAAACCCTCAGGCCATTTCCAAGGGAGCTGTCTGTCCCGCTGCTTGTCCCAGCCATGGAACAAATGTCCAGTGTGCATCCATGCCTTTCCTCTTAGAGGGAAGCACACTCTGGCTCACCCACAGACAATCACTGCTTCCTGGAACCAAATCCTGCTGCATTTGGATGGAGAGCAGGGCTAGGACCCACAGCTTCCGGGATAAGCAATGAAGTTTATAATAATTTTATTGAAACACAATCTACATATAACATAAAATCCACAGGTTGCTGGGGCCTACGTATATTACAGTATTAACCTTTTTAAAGATGTATTTACTTATTTTATGTATGTGAGTATACTGTAAGTGTCTTCAGAGACACCAGAAGAGGGCATCAGATCCCATTACAGATGGTTGTGACCCACCATGTGGTTGCTGGGAATTGAACTCAGGACCTCTGGAAGAGCAGTCAATACTCCGAACCACTGAGCCATCTCTCCAGCCCATTAGCACATTTTCAAAAAGCCAGAATATTATAGTTTCCTCCTTACAAAGATCCCTATGTTAAGGTATGTATAGTCTGTCCTTGCTTATCCATCTGTCCTGGGTGGAAACCATCTTTTGTTCATTACAGATAGCACTGACAACTCTTGGAAGACTAATATCCAGGGGGCACCTTCAATTTAAAGCAATAATTTTTATTGTGAACCATATATCTAATTACTGTATATTAGAAAAAAAAAAACTCAACTATAATCACTGTTAGTATTCTGTCTAAACTCCACCTCCACAGTTACCTGGCAACAGTCAGGTAGGCCTGGCCCACTATAAAAGGGGCTGCTTGCCCTCTCCTCTCTCTCTTACTCTCTTGCCTCTTAACTTCTCTGTCCTCTCGCCCCTCCCCCTTCCCTTCCCCCTCTCTCCACGTGGTCATGGCCAGCCTCTACTTCTCGTCTTCCTCTCTTCTTCCATCTTCTTCCCCCCACCTTTGCCCTATCTCCTGAATAACCCCTCCCCGATTGGAACTGTTTGGTCTGGAGAGGTCTGTTGTAAACTGCCCACGGACGTTTAACATTGACTGATGCGTTGGCTGGGAATCTAACCCAGGTCAACTGCTTGGAAGGCAGCTATGCTCACCACTATACCACCAACACGAAGACGTCTAACAATCACTTCTATTTTTTTCTCAAGACGGGTTTCCCTGAGTAGCTCTGGCTATCCTGGAACTCACCCTGTAGACCAGGCTGGCCTCAAACTCAGATATCTGTCTGCCTTTGTCTTCCGAGTATTAAAGGTGTGTGTCACCACCTCCAGGCTGATTACTACTAACTTTTATTGAGACGTACTGAATTTGTTTATTTTTTGAGACAGGGTCTCATGTAGCTTAGGCTGACCTTGAACTCCATATGTAGCCCAAAATAGGCTTGAATTTCTAATTTTCCTGCCTCCACCTATCAAGCGTCGGGCTTGCAGATGTGAGCCACCATACCCAGTTTTATGAGGCTTTGTACATTTAGGCAAACACTCTTGGCTACAACCTCTGCCAACCCTGACATGTAACTCAGAATAGTCTCTGCCTCCCTTAGTGCTGGAATTATAGGTGTGTGTCATCAAGCCCTACTGCGACACTTTTGACAAGCATAGGCTTTCTTGCCTTTGGGGCTGGTGAGGCTCCTGGAGGTGTAGGGGTGGGGGGCAAAAGGGATCAGGGGCAACACCGATGAATACTCAAGGCCAGGAGTCCGAGTCCTACCAAGGTCAGGGCGTCTGCGCCTGTAGAATGCGCTCCAGAATGCGGGTGCATCCAGACAGGCTCGCCGCTCAGAGCCTCCATTCCCTTGTTCGCAGTCTAGGCAGAGGCTGCACCTCGCGGGGAGACACAGAGAAGCACACACACCGCTAAACACTAGCCAGCAGCCGCGCGCCTATTGGTTGAGACAACGGCAGCCCGAGCCAATCAACGCACAGCATCCCAGAGCCTACTCGAAATGCGGTGGGCGGGGAGCCGCGCGCGTGCGCACTGGGCTCTGCCTCCGGGATGGGGGATGGGAGTGCGGAGTTGGGGGGTGGGGTTCGAGACTTAAGCTTAGCCGACTGTTGGGTCCCGCGGTCCCCACGTGATCCGGCGCGCCCCACTCGTCTCGGGGAGCGGGTTTCTCCTTAGGACAAAGCGCCGGGGCCGCGCTCTCGGTTGCGGGGACCTGGGCGAGCGCCCCCGCCCCGGGAGTGCCTGGGGACTGGGCTAACCACCCGCGTCGCCCTGGACTCCTGCGGCTCAGATGAAGGGGACGATATAGGCCACAAGGAAGTAGGCTGCACTTGAGTTCACGGGACCAAAGGACAACAGGAAGCCCGGATCCTCCCAGATCCAGGGAACCTTACCACCTGGCCGTCCTTCCTGCCTTATGTGGTGTGGTGCTTCAAGCGGCCATGTTACGCCCTCCCTGACCTGGACCTTGCTCCCCAAGGGCCAGCTTGTTGGATCCGGAGCCCCAAACCATAGAGGGAGGGAACAAAGGCTGGCAGACCGTAGCGTGGGTGGGGCCTGTGGACCCTGGCCTGGCAGGTTCGCTGATAAAGCTTTGTAGGCCCCTGAGCTTGGAATTTCTGCTCTCTGCAGACCTGTGGTATGTCACCTGGCTGCATTGCATTGCACAGGAGCCCTTCTGATTCAGAACTAGACGAGCCCTAAGGGGACACGTGGGAACTCGCAGCCCCACCTGTCTCCATGTGCTGTGCACCTGCCTGGCTCCATGGGCTTCTAAGTGGTTCCAAGACTTCAGGGACACTTGCTCTCCCTCCATGGGGAAACCTCTACTGCAGTGTTGACTCCTCCCTACTTTGTGACCTCCGTACACAACCAACTTCTTTATAATCTGGTCCCTCAGCTAGGATCTGGGTCTGACTTACCCGGCTGGGGGTATGGGGAGTCTGTCTGTTCATCTGTCGGAGTAATGGGAGCAAAAGGCAGCTCCGCCTCGGTGCCTGGAGCCATTGAGTCATTCCTTCAGAGCAGTTCTCAGATGAAGCCAGGATTCAGAGACAGAGTTTATTAAGATGAGGGTGCTAACAGCTTTAAGTATTAAAGGTGACCAGGGGAGGGCTCCTGCGGCTCCAGGTGTGAGTGTGGCCTTTCTCCAGCTTCCTGCTTTGAGCGACTAGCTGTAACCATATATGTACATTTTTGGTGACTCGCAAGCTTATATTGCTGAAGGCGTTTGGAAGTGACCAACTACCGCCTTTAGTAAAATAGAGCCGGCAATTCCTGAAATGGTTTGGGTAGGACGACAATCTAATGTGAAACCGTGGGTTGAGAGGGTTGCACACAGGTTAAGCCGTGTCTGTTACCGTAATGGGGTTTATAATCTTGGCTGTGAGATTCTTAGAAAAGACCAGGTTTTTATCTGGGAAAGGAATGAGGCCAAACTCAGAGGTCATGTACTTTGGTCATGTACTCAAGCCTGGTTTATTGCTGATTTATTCTTATTTGCGATATCTCTGTATAAAAGGGATATTGTCTCTCCAAAGACAATCTTCAAAACGAATTTTATGAATCATGCTGGAATTCTTGACTCTCAGCAAAAGACTTCAACGGGCTAGTGAAAGGGGGTTCTGTTCCTCTGCACATCCTGTGTGTCTCCGTCTTCCTGGCCTACTTCAAGCAGACTGCGAAGCCATGGACATACATTCACTATGGGTTTAGTTCTGAGCTCGTTGTGGGGGCACATGCCAATAATCCCAGCGCCTAAATGCTGAAAGGCTGAAGCAGGAACATTGCCCCAAGTTTGAGGTCAGCCTGATCTACATGTTAATACCTAAATTTTTTTTTAAGATTTTTTTTTTTTTAATATGAGTACACTGTCTCTGTCTTCAGACACACCAGAAAAGGGCATCGGATCCTATTACAGATGGATGTGAGCCACCATGTGGTTGCTGGGAATTGAACTCAGGACCTCTGGAAGAGCAGTCAGTGCTCTTAACTGCTGAGTCATCTCTCCAGCCCTAAATCTTTTTTTAATCTCATTTTAATAAACTATATCTTTTTTTGTTTGGTTAGTTTTTTGTTTGTTTTGGTTTTTCAAGACAGGGTTTCTCTGTCTACCCCTGGTTATCCTGGACTTTGCTTTGTAGACCAGGCTGGCCTCGAATTCCCAGAAATTGGCCTGCCTCTGCCTCCTGAGTGCTGGGATTAAGGGCAATCACTATCACACCTGGCAATAAATGACATCTCTGAATTGTTCAAAAGCAGTCTACAGTGCGAAATTAAAACAACTAAAGTGGTGCATCTGGGAATGACTCAGGGGAAAGGCCTGCTGTGCCAGCGGCAGACACAGGCACTGAGTTTGGATCCCCAGCACCCACATAAAGAATAAGTATGGAAACTGACAGGAGAGACTCTGTTTTTAAAAAATAAGAGCCGGGCAGTGGTGGCGCACGCCTTTGATTCTAGCACTTGGGAGGCAGAGGCAGGCAGATTTCTGAGTTCGAGGCTAGCCTGGTCTACAGAGTTCTAGGACAGCCAGGACTACACAGAGAAACCCTGTCTTGAACACCCCTCCACCCCAATAAAAAAGAGAGTCAGGTGTAAGTTCAAGACCAGTGTGGTCTACAAAGAATGCTCCAGGACACCCAGGGCTGTTAAACAGAGAAACCCCATTTCAAAACTAATAATAATAATAATAATAATAATAATAATAATAATAATAATAATAATAATAATAATAGAAGAAAGAAAAGAAAAATGGGGCTGGAGAGATGGCTCAGAGGTTAAGAGCACTGACTACTCTTCCAGAGGTCCTGAGTTCAATTCCCAGCAACCACATGGTGGCTCACAACCATCTGTAATGGGATCTGATGCCCTCTTCTGGTGTCTCTGAAGACAGGGACAGTCTACTCATATAAATAAAAACAAACAAATGTTTAAAGAAAAACAAAACAGACAAAATCCTGGTGAAAACCGGCTCTTGCTGCCGGGCATGACAACATGAATTTCAGTCCCTGGAACTAACACGTTGCTGCGTGTTATCCTCTAACCTAAACACACATGTAAGCGCACACACATGTACACACACATACATGTACACACATGTGCATGCACACACCAAATAAAAAACAAAGTGACAAAGCACTTTAGGGACACAGCCCACGTTGACCTCTGGGCTCTGCATGTGCATATGTGCACAAATGTCAGGCTCACACTCACATACATGCTTATTGCACACAAAAGTCGGCCTGAATGTGAAGACTTTTTTCAAGCCACAGCGAGCTAGCTTCTTCCCAACTGCACACCAAAGCAAACTGAAAAATACTTGGGTGGGGGCGCACGCCTTTAATTCTAGCACACAGGAGGCAGAGACGGCCAGATCTATTTGTGAGTTTGTGGTCAGCCAGGGCTCCACAGTTGGGCTCTTGTCTCAAAACTAACTAAATAGGAACAAAATATTCTGGAGGATCCTTCTTCAGTAGGGAAGACAGGAACACTTAGCAGGAAATAAGCAAAGGTTGGCAAAGATTTTTCTTTTTGTTTTTTGTTTTTTGTTTTTTGTTTTTCGAGACAGGGTTTCTCTGTATAGCCCTGGCTGTCCTGGAACTCACTCTGTAGACCAGGCTGGCCTGGAACTCAGAAATCTGCCTGCTTCTGCCTCCCAAGTGCTGGGATTAAAGGCGTGTGGGCAAAGATTTTTCATAGCAGCCCTAAAAGAAAAAAAGAAAATTCAAATAGTCACAAGTGGTCACTTATCATTCGCCAAATTGGCAAACACACCCAGGTGTCCCATGGGGAAGATGGAAGGGCCAGCTTGGGGAGAAGGCAGACATGGGCAGGGGATCTGCTATCCAGCCCCTGGTGTTTCCCACAAAGTCAGAAGAGCAGGAGGGCCAGACCAACCTCCACTGAGTATTGCTGTGTGCAGAAACTAAGCAGACCCTGCAGGACAATGACACTACAGCTCTGGCCAAGAGTGGGCCCACAGATGCTTTCTGGACAGACAGACCTCCTGCTGCCTGCAGCCCTTCCTGCCTCTCCCTCCCAGTTCAGCTATTGTTTGATGTTTCTGGGACACTGTGGATGGAAGAGCCTGGTCTATGGCTGGCCAGGGATACTAAGCTGGTGTAGTCAGTTGAACTCATGTTCTAAGGAAGGGCCTGCAGGACCTGGTGGTCAGCGGAAGAAAGCCAGAGTGTCTCTAAGAACACTCACTGACAGCTTTGTCAGCCTCTCCACCCCTCCCCCTCCTCAGTGCTGAAGTGTTTATAAAAACATAAAGAGATAAAGAGAGTATGTTCTGTGGGTGTGTGGGGAGGTAAGGGGAAGGGGAGGTCTCAGTGGGCCCATGTAGAGGCATCTCTTCCCGTGAGGGACCAGTCACACACCAGTATAGTATAGAATAGAGTTTATTGAGGGCATGGGGAGGGGAGCCAGGAGGGTAGTAGAGGGAGGGAGGGAGAGAGAGAGAGAGAGAGAGAGAGAGAGAGAGAGAGAGAGAGAGAGGCAGAGAAGCAGGAGTAGAGGCCAGCCATGACCACGTGGAGAGAGAGAGAGGAAGGGGGGACAGAAAGGCAAGAGAGTAAGAGAGATAGGGTAAGAGAGTAAGAGATTAAGAGAATGAGGAGGGGGCAAGCAGCCCCTTTTATAGTGGGCCAAGCCTACCTGGCAGTTGCCAGGTAACTGTAGAGGTGGAGTTTAGACAGAATACTAACAAGTGCTGCCTGAAGTTTGTAGTGTGTGAACTTATTTAATTTGGTTTCTTTTTAAGTGGTTCAGATTGAATGTTTTATTTCTTCAGAGGCTTCATAGGATAGCTAAAAATCTAACTCCTGATCCTCAAGTGTCTGGAGCCATAGGCCCCTGGAGTTGCAGGCGTTCCCAGAGTCTGATGCTCGTTTGGCCCCGCCCCCTGCGGTAGCCTCCTCTCCCCCTGAGATACCTCCTCTCCTACAACCTTTGCCAGTGAGTTCATTTACCTGCAGCCTGTGGCTGCAATCTCACTTTCGTAAAACTGTGCAATCTGGGTAAGGGGTACAGCCCTGATCCCTCCTTGAGGCTGACAGGGTTGTGATTGTGACTCAAAGAGAGTGTTTGGACCCTACCCACTCCTTAAAATCTATCATCAAGATATACAAAATCAGCATGTCCAGGCAAGGGTTTTATTTGCATCCAATTTGAGCATTTTCAGCAAAAAGAAACTGAGAAAAAAATTCAAGTCTTTGAATACATTGGGTGGGCCAGAGTGGACTAAATTGCAGGACCTCCCAGAGGATTTGGGATGAGCCATATTCACCTTCTCGGGTGTGACTCTCAAACTGCTGCAAAACCTGGAGCTTCCTTACAAAACTGGATAACAAGAGATTAAGACCAACATAGGTGGACACACAGAAATCGAACTGCAGCATCTTGGGGCTCCTGCCCGGCCTACATCTACCCTCCCACTGTGTCTGTGGTCAAGTGATAATGCGCGTGGAATCAGGCTGTGAAGGTTGCCATGGTTTCTGGTTCCACTCTTCCACATTGGATTGCACCTGGCAATGGGTGAGCTACTGTAGCGCCCCACCCCCCGCTACACCCTCATGGGAGACCCAGAGCCAAATGCACCCCAGTCTGCCGATTGCCCACTCTCAAACACTGTGTGAGGTAACAGATGTCTGTTCAAGCTCCCGGGTTATAAGGTCATTTGTTGCCTGGCAATAAAGAGCTGACACACCATCTGCACTGGAGTATTTTTTTACTATAATGAAATATGGGAGATGGGCTTACTTTATAGAGAAAAAAGGCATTATTGTTCACAGTTTGAAGACAGGAGGGCATGATAAAGGCATCCATCCGCTCTGTTCTGGTGAGGGTTCAGTGGCCGTGTGTGTGTGTGTGTGTGTGTGTGTGTGTGTGTGTGTATGTGTGTGTGTGTGTACTCATTTACACAAGTTAACACACAGCTCCCAGCATTGTGAATCCACCACACAGGCAAGGACACTGAGGCATCGAGGCTGCAGGACTTAATTGTATAACTGAGCGGGACGAAATGAACTGACGTTAGCCACTGGCCTGGGTCCATTCTCAGACTTGCCTGGGACAAGATCACTTGCTTTGCTGCAGTCTTCGGTCTCCCAAAACGTCCTGCGGACCAGACAGTAGTTGCTGGGCTTTGCTGGCGTCCATCCTGCCCAGCACCAGCACAAACCAACCAGAGCAGACCTGCTTACCCTGCATTGTGATTGGCTCAGGCAGTTCAATCCTCGCCCAATCATAGTGAAGTTCTCTTTGCCCGCAGGGCTGCTGGGAGCCCCAGGCTTTTGTTTCTTGTAATCTCTGTGGTCCACATTTGCTCTGTTTGCAGAGCCAGCAGTGTTTGGAGCGAGGAGAAGGGAGTGTGAGGGCAGAGCTGAGGAAACTGAAGAGACGCCATACCTGGAGGTGTATGCCGATGTTTAACACTTAAGATCGAGGCCCTGGGTTGGAGCTGCACACCAAACAAAACAAAAAAGTGGGCTCCTGATCGACTTCAGGACTTGCTTTTAAACAGGAAACAGTCACTCCCAATTGGTGAGGGCCTAGTTGTTTGGGGTAAGCAGCCGTTGTCTGCGAGCCTTAATCCTCACAGAAGAGGAAAAAGTGCCGAGATTATATGATGGCAGAGGCCGGGCCACCATGGACATCTGCTGCTTGTTGCCCAAGTGCATACTCACTTTCTGAAAATGGCTCCCCGGGGTTTCACTGGGCACCCTCATCTTGCCCCCAGATTGTCTTCTCACCCTGCTACCCTCTGTTACCTACAGGCAAGAATCCTGCAGGCCTTCGCAGCATAGTTCTCCAGAACCGGGGCTTCTGCTAACCCCAGGCCCCCAATAGGAGCTGATGTCCACACAGAGGCATGTCCAGGAAGATGCGTCGCTAGTCAGTTTGGTTACAGAGAGCCAGTTAGCAGGGATTCAGTTTGCAGGATTTTTTTTTCTCATATATTATCGATGGGGTGAGGAGTTGGGGTAGTTAGAGGTGGGGTGTGATTTTGTCCTGTCGGTGTCCCCTGCAACACCTGTGAGTGATTTTTCGCCTTCCCTGGTAGCAAGGTGGCCGCAACATGCCTCTCCAAAGTCACAGCATGGAGGACGTCCTGTCTCTCAGCATGCGGCGCCCTGTGCTGCCTGAGGCTCCCCTGCACACTGCTCCCAACCTTGACCCAGAATCATGAATCAAAATCAATGTTTTCTTTATAACTTAAAAAAGAAAGAGAGGAAAGAAAAGGAAAGACGTGGAAGTCACGTCCGTCCTTTATGGAGAGGGACAGGAAGAGAAGATAATGAGTCGGAGGTGAATAAATGTAACCAGAACACATTGCATGTACGTGTGAAAGGGTCAAAAATACGGATAGACATTAATTCATCGGGGACCCCAGGACTGTCAGGACCTCTTTATGAGTTGGGTGATTCTGACCAGCATGTAAGCTGCTCTTGTAAGAGCAACGAATAGAAGACAAAATAAGTCAAACCAGACAAAGGTGTCTGTCCCGTTCACCAAAGGCAAAAGGCAAGATTTGCATTAAGCTAACATTCCCAGGGGAAATGGGCAGAAAGGAAGCCATGTGCTGTGCTGGGGAGCTTCCTGGAGACTTCCGGGTCTAACCAGAGCTCACACAATTCAACAGTGAAGGGAAAACAGGTCAAGCCTGATCTAGCAGTGGATGGTCACACTTCCCAAATTTGCTTGCCTTCCTCCCCTGAAAGAAAGAATTCTAGAACCTTCGGGTAGAAACAGAAGAGTTAAGAACTCAAGCCTGCCAGGCAGTGGTGGCACATGCCTTTAATCCCAGCACTTCGGAGGCAGAGGCAGATGGATTTCTGAGTTCGAGGCCAGCCTGGTCTACAGAGTTCCAGGACAGCCTGAGCCACAAGAGAAACCCTGTCTCAAAACAAAACAAAACAAAACAAAACATTTTCTTTCTCTCTATTTTTGTTGTTTGTTTGTTCTGTTTTATTTTGTTTTGTTGAGAGAGAGAGAGAGAGAGAGAGAGAGAGAGAGAGAGAGAGAGAAAGATTTTGTAGCCCTGGCTGTCCTGGAACTCACTCTGTAGACCAGGCTGCCCCTACCTCTTGAGTGCTGGAATTAAAGGTGTGTACCACCTCTGCCTGGCTTTAAAATATATTCAATGTAGAATTCTATCTAGAGAAAAATAGTCTTCGAATGTGACAGCACTTGGTGGTGCAGGCCTGCAGTCTTGGCACTCATGAGCAGGGAGGACCATAGTCCAAGGCCTGTCTGGGCGGCAGAGCAAGACCCATCTCAAAAACAAAGAAAAGTAAACCACAAGAAAAAATGATGCTTTAAACATTTAGGGAGCAGGGAGATGGCTCAATGCACACTGCACATGCAGGAGACCCGACTTTAGTTCCCAGGACCTATATCAGGGAGGGCACATGCTCCTGTAAGTCTAGCTCAGAATGTCAATGTTTTCTCTTGTCTCAGAAGGCACCTGCACTCATGTGCACATGCCCACCCAAAGACACACATGCACATATTAAAAATAAAGTAAATTGGGCTGGGCATGATAGTGCACACCTTTAATCCCAGCACTCAGGAGACAGAGACAAGTGGACCTCTGAGTTCAAGGCCATCCTGGTCTACAGAGTGAGTTCCAGGACAGCCAGGGCTACACAGAGAAACCCTGTCTCGAAAAACCTAATAACAGCTGGGCAGTGGTGGCGCACGCCTTTAATCCCAGCACTTGGGAGGCAGAGGCAGGCGGATTTCTGAGTTCCAGGCCAGCCAGGACTACACAGAGAAACCCTGTCTCAAAAAACCAAAAAAACAAAAAACAAAAAACAAAAACAAAACAAAACAAAGCTAATACATTTTAATAATAAAAAGATATCCTATATCACTAATCATAAGGAAAATGGTGATGACGGACTCATTGAAATGTCATCCATATCTGTGACTGGTAATATGATTCATGGTAAGGGGTGTGGCTACATGAGCTCTCAGACAGTGCTGATGTGTCATTCACGATGAGAGGTCATCTGTGCAGTTAGTGAAAAGTAAATATCCACACACATGTGACCCAGCAATTCCACTCAGTTTATCTAAAAAAGAAAGGCACTGGGCATAGGGGTCACAACTTGCCATCCCAGCACTGGGGACAGTCAGCAGCTTTATTTGTAAAGCCAAACCTAGAAATGGCCAACAGTCCATCAGTGAACAGTGATTGGGCCGGATATCACCTGTTACGTACACAGTTAAAGCCAACTTGCTTTGCAACCATGATTGTCCTGAAACTCTCCCTGTAGACCAGGCTCTCCTGGAAAACTCACAGACCCACCTGCACCAGGACCTGCATCTGCCTCTGTGTGTCATGTGGGCTTAAAGGTATGTGTCATCACACCCTGCTATTATTATTTTGGGGGATCTGGGGGGATATCTGAGAGTCTCCGGTCATCTTCACTAACCTCAAACTCACTCTGTAGCCAAAGGTGACCTTGGGCTTCTGATTCTCCTGCCTCCACATCCTGAGTACTGGGATCATGGGTTTGTACCTCTATTTCTGACTTCCTGTATCATCTTTGGTGATGGGGTTCATTTAGATCATTTACTTGCATTTACGATACAGGGGATTGATTGGGTAGTGCATTCAGTACATCAGGAACCAAGGATCCGTAGCCTCAAAGACGGAGAAGCACAAAGAGACGAAACGTTCTGACTTGTAGGACATGGCTTTCTTAGTTACTTCATACCTCATATCTAATTTCCTTTTGCCCGTGCTCAAAGTCTAGGATTGGTCTCATGGCTAGGTTGGGTTGAGACATTCTATGGCCCTGGGGTGGGGCCCTGCTGTCATTTTTAAAACTGAAGCACTATCTGGAAGTAGGGACCAGGGATTTATACTGGCTTATCAGGGTTTACAGACATGAGCGGAGTTTAGATGGTCAGCTACAGGCCCTGCTCCCAGCTGCAGGTCCATGGTTCATGTCTATCCTCAACCTGACAGAGCAGAGCCTAAGGCATCTGTTAAAGGGAACAATGTTCAGGTTTGCAGTTGAACTCAGCATGATTCATTATCTGAGAGATTAGGACAGCAAGTCTTAAGCTATATGTGTTTTACTATAAAATTTTTCAAAACTTACCAATATTGAATGCTCCCAAGAACATGGGACAATGAGGGTTTTCATTCATTGGTGGTAAGGCTCTGAACCAGTCCATTCAGCTGTTTTGGAAAACAACTTGGCAATTTGTGACAAAGACAAAAAACATCTGGCCACACAACTCAGAAAACCCTCTTAGGTGCTTTACCCAAATTATTGGAAAACATGTCTACACAAAACCTCAGTGATGTTTATTCATAATGATCAGAAGCTGGAGGGGAGTTCTCCTCAGTCAGTAGGGGAACACACCCAGGTTTTTCCGGTCCAGGGACTGTGATAACCAGGAACTAATGTTGGCTCGGAGCCTGAGGAATCTTAGATGTATACTTCCCAGGGCAATAAGCCAGTTGCAAAGGCCACCCACCATGTAATTCCATTTATAGGGCATTCTAGAAACAGCAAAACTGTACAGCCACCAGCAGGAAGGACTGGAGACAGGGATGGGTTGAAAGGTGAACAGTGGTAGTGTCGCTAGGGTGTGGAAGTGCTCTAGGTACTGATGTAATGATGAATGTCTCACACTATAGCAAGCTCAGCCAAGGGACCTGGACATGTGACCTAATGGCAAAACACTTGTGAAGCACATGGCTAGGCTTTGGGTTGGTGTGGTGCCATCACTGTGCCAAACAAAAACTAAAACAAAGAAACACATGCAAGAAAAGAGAGTTGTAATGATGCCCACAACTCGGGTATAGTGGGACACACCTGTAATCCCAGCACTTGGGCAGAAACAGAGGATCGCATGGTTAAGACCAGCCTGGGCTACATAGTAAAACCATATCTCAAACACACACACACACACACACACACACACACACACACACACACACACGAGAGAGAGAGAGAGAGAGAGAGAGAGAGAGAGAGAGAGAGAGAGAACAGACAGAAAGCATACAGTTTTAGAAGAGACAGGATCCCAGGACAGAATTCAGACAGTAACAGGAGAATCCGGCTGCGTCAGGAAATGCACTCACCGCCTTGCTGAAAGGGAGGACTGACCTCACTGAAGGGGAAGTAACCTCAGAAGCTGAAAATTACTGGAATGTGTAACAGCAAAGGATGCTGCAGACACGTTGACTCTGGCAGTAAAATTATTCACAAGTTTGACCCATACTGCGTCCACTATACCTGCATTTAAAACTTCCTGTTAGAGCCTGGGGGGGGGTGAGGGGGGATCAATTAACAGGAGGGCAGGGAGGGAGGGCTTGCATAGCAGAGCTGCACACAGGGAACACTGGTATATGTGCAGATACACTGGGTAAACACACACAAAGATACTCTAAGCTAGATCTCCTGTTTCTGTCAGCTGGGAGGACACAGCATCCATCCAGGATACCCAAGGCCTTTGGGAGAGACTTGTCTGAACCATGGCATCCAAGTACCAGGGAATCCTGAACTGCCCTTCCACACCCTGGGAGCCCTAGAACCCTCCACGCTCTTCATCCAAACTCCATGGGACATAGATGGCCTTGACCTCTCTTTGGGTTGGTTCTGCTGCCTAAGTTCTGAGGTGCTCCCTGGGCTGGGTTTCTGGTTTCTATAGAGTAATGTCAGGTATTTCCTGGGAGGCCTGGGGAGAATCCATAAGTCAGGGTTTGCTGCAGACCTTCCAGGACAGACACTTCTGGAGTCACAGTACACAAGAGAAGTGAGCATGAGGCCTTGGCCCATTAGCATCAGCATGGAAGCTAGGAGGGAGCACCCAGGAGGGAGCACCCAGGAGGGAGCACCCAGGAGGGAGCACCAGTACCCATCTACTGAGCAATGGGCCCTAAACACAGTGGAAGATCTGTATGCTTTAGCAGGAATAAATAAATAGCAGCTCTAGGGCTAGAGAGTTGGCTCAGTTAAGAACGCTCGTTGATCTTATGAAGAACTTGGGTTGGATTCCACGCACCCACATGGTGGTTCACAAGCATTTATAATCCCAGTTCCGTGAGATCTAATGCTCTCTTCTGACCTCTGTAGGCACCAGGCACACAGCATGCACAGAAATACAAACAAGCAAAATACTAAAATATATAAATCTAAAATGATGATTTAAATAAAGCCTGAGTATCTGGGGCTAGAGAGATGATTCAGAGGTTAAGAGCACAGACTGCTCTTTCAGAGGTCCTGAGTTCAATTCCCAGCAACCACATGGAGGCTCACAGCTACATGTAATAGGATCTGATGCCTTTTTCTGGTGTGTCTGTGTATATGTATGTGTATGTATGTATATATGTATGTATGTATATACACACACACATGTATACACACACACATAAACAAAACAAGTATCTGGGTTTTATTTCTGGCACCTGCATGGTGATTTAAAAACTCCCATAAGTCCAGGGAATCTGATGTTCTCTTCTGGCCTCTGTAGATACCAGTACACATGTGCATACATAAAAGAAAACACACATATAATTTAAAAATATATTTACTTAATTATTTTATGTGTATGTACTTGAATGTATGTGTGCCATACAGGTGCGGGAGCCTCAGAAAGTCAGAAGAGGGTGTCAAGTCCCCTAGAACTGAGCTACAGCCAGTTGTGAGTGTCATGTGGGTGCTGGGAAATGAACTTAAGCCCTCTGTAAGATCAAATCCCCTTAAATTCTGAGCCATCTCTGCAGCCTACATAAATGTTCCATAAATTTAATAATAATAATAAAAAAAAAGTACAAGCAAGGCCCTGATGGAACTGCACAGCCCTTTGTTATTTGGATGTTTTAAGATTTATTTATCACGGGGCATGCTACTTGTGGTGGCTAATGCCTTTAATCACAACACCTGTAGGCAGAGGCAGGTGAATGTCTGACTCTGAGGCCACCCAGGGCTACATAGTGAATTCCAGGGTATCCAGGGCTATAGGGAGAGACCATGTCTAAAACAAAACATTAAACTTACTTATTTTCATCTTATATGTATGAGTGTTTGCCTGCATGTATGAGTATACATTGCACGTGCCCTCTGTTGATATCAGATCACCTCGAACTGAAGTTATAGAAAATTGTGAACAGCTACGTGGATTTTAAGAACCAAACCCAGGTCCTCTGCAAGAGCAGCCAATGCTCTTAACCACTGAGGCGTCTCTCCAGCCCTAGTAACTGTTTTGAGACAGAGTTTTGCTCTTTAGCCTTGAACTTGAAGCAATTCTCTGGTTTTAGCCTCTCCACAGCACTGGTGTGACAGGTGTGGCCACCACACCTACCTTAAAAATGGGAGAGAGAGAGAGAGAGAGAGAGAGAGAGAGAGAGAGAGAGCGCAAAAGTCTGAATCTGGGCTGATTCAGACCTACAATTCTAGCCACATGGGGGCTAAGGAAGAATTCTTCCAAGGCAAAGCCAGCCTTGGAACTGTGAAACTTAGGCTAAACTGTGAAACCCTACCTCAAAAATCAAAGAAATCAGAGATGGTAGCTCAGGGGTATAACACTTTCCTAGCATGATAGAGGTCATGGGTTCAAAACCAATACTGGTGGGGAAAAAAAAGATTAAAAGAGAGCTGGCAAGATAGCTAAGTGGTTAGGAGCCACAGACTGCTCTTCCGGAGGTCCTGAGTTCTAATTCCCAGCAACCACATGGTGGCTAACAACCACCTGTAATGGGGTCTGATGCCCTCTTCTGGTGTCTCTGAAGACAGTTACAGTATACTCAAATATATAAAATAAATAAATAAATCTCAAAAAAAAAATCCAATTTTGTTATGGTGATTTACCAGAATTTTAAAAGCACCCACGTAGAGGCTCACAACCATCTTGAACTCCAATTCTGGGGAACCCGCTGCCCTCTTCTGTCTTATACAGGCTCCAGCAGGCACACAGACACATGGACACGCATACACACATACTCATAATAATAAATCGTTTTACAGTTTTGGCTGAGGATGTGACTCAGTGGATAAAGTGCCCACTGCACAAACTTGAAGACCTGAGTTTGGATTTCCAGAACCCTCTACAGCCGTATGCAGCCCTGTGAGTCTATGTGGCTCCAAAGGCGGGACAGGAGAATCCCCAGAAGCAGATGCAAAGACCAGCAACAAAGGGACCCTGTCACACAAGGTAGAAGACACGTAACACACACTTGTACCTCTCTCTCTTTCTCTCTCTCTCGCATGCACTCTCTCTCCTCTCTCTCTTGTGGCTTGGTCGCTTTCTCTTCCTCTTGTTCTGTCTATCTCCCTCTCCTTCCCCTCTCCTCCCTCTCCCTCTCCCTCTCCCTCTCCCCTCCCCCTCCCCCTCTCACTCACATGAATATCTTAGCTGAGCATTGTAGTACACGCTTATGAACCTGCACTTGGAAAGCTGAGGCAGGAAGGTCAAGGTCATTCTTACTTCCACAGCAAGTTCAAGTCAGAAGCCAGCCTGAGTCCGGTTATTTGAACTGAGTCTGGTTATTTGAAACCCTGTAGACCCAAGAGTGTTTCAGCAGCAAACACCACAGTTCGGGAACAAAAGCACTCTGGACACCACCCACATGACTTTGGGGTTAACTGAGGTGATGAAGGACGATGAGAGAAAAGATAGATACATAAGCACACATACACGAGGACGCACGCACATGCGCGCATGCGCACATGTGTACAGGAAAGCTGGGATCGGGCAGACCCACCCTGGTGCAGCACAGCACCCTGGAATGTCAGCGGGATTACTCTACGCATCCAGGAGATGATACAGAACTGAAAGACGAGGAGGTGGGTTAGCCAATCTTGGTAGGACGTCTGCAGGGGACAGTCTAGTGTTTCAGTCACCTGGGAGGAGGAGGCTGGAATTGATCATTTCTGCACACACTGGGTGATCATTCACAACATCTGTATTTGGACAGGGTAGGCTTTGACATCCCTCTGAGCCCCAGCTGGGGAAGGCGGTGGCATTTCCATGAGTCTGAGGCCCTGGAATCCTGGACATGGCTGTGCTCATGTCATAAACATATTTACCCAAGACCTCATCCACTGCCCACTGTGGTGTCCTACCCTGCTCCCAGGGTTGCTGCTGGCACAGGCCTCACCCATGGGTCAGTCAGGAGGCTCTGCTGACCACTGTAGAATCAGTGGCTCCAAACTCTCATTCATTCACACAAACTGCAGCTTCTTTTTATATATATATAATTTATTTAATTGTATTTTATGTCCATTGGTGTGATGCCCGGAAACTGGAGTTGCAGACAGTTGTGAATTGCCACGTGGGTGCTGGGAACTGAACCCAGGTCCTCTAGAAGAGCAGCCAGTGCTCATAACCAGTGAGCCATCTCTCCAGCACCAAATTAGAACTTCTTAATTTCTTTTATTTTAATGATTTATTGCCAGTATATGTGTTTTATTTAACACAAAACAAACAACTGAGCCTGCTGTCACTGTCCCATAATCCCAGATACTCAGGAGGTCTGAGGCAGGAGGATTGCAAATTGAAGGCCAGTTTGGGCTACATGGAAAGAACCTATCTCTGTTATACTCTGGGAATCCTGAGTATTGACCTGGCCAGTTGTAATAAACCTTGTTTCAAATCTGGCTCAAGGAAGGAAGGAAGGAAGGAAGGAAGGAAGGAAAGAAGGAAGGAAGGAAGGAAGGAAGGAAGGAAGGACAGACAGGTAGACAGACCTACCTCAGAAATAAGCAGCTGGAAATTGAGAAGATGGCATGGTGAGTTAGGTGCTTACAGAGCAAAAATTGAACCCAGAACCCACATGGGAAGGTGCTGGAATTGGGGAGACTAGAATACCCAGGGCTTGCCTGGCCCAATCAGTTCATTTGAATTGGAATTAAGGAGCTGCAAACTCAGTAAGAATCCTGTCTCAGAGTTAATAAATAAAAATAAGGGCTGGAAAGGTGGCTCAGTGGTTAAAGCCTCTGACTACTCGTCCAGAGGTCCGGAGTTCAATTCCCAGTAACTACATGGTGGCTCACAACCATCTGTAATAGAATCTGATACCCTCTTCTGGTGTGTCTGAAGACAGTGACAGTGTATTCACACACATAAAATAAATAACTCTTTTTTTTTTTTTAAGGTATAGAGGGATGAAGAATCGAATCATCAGCCTCTGACTTCTGAATATTCTGAATGCATCCCTCGCACACCATGAAACAGCCTGGCCTGGTGTGGCAGCCTGTAGTCCCAGAGGAGCCAAAGCAAGAGAACCCAGTTCAAGCCCAGCTTGGGCTACACACTGAGGACAGTTAAGTTTGAGGTCACCTGGGCTGCAGTGAAATCCTGTCCCAAGAAACAAACAGCAAAACAATCACCCACAGCTCAAATTTCTCCCCTTGTCTCGAACATTTTTCCTTTCACTTTGTTCCAACCAATATGAGTCTAGTTTTTATGCTGGGCAGTAATGGCACACATCTTTACCCCCAGCACTAGGGAGGCACAGGCAGGCAGATCTCTGAGTCTGAGGCCAACCTTTACAAAGTTAGTTAGTTCCGGGACAGCCAGGGCTACACAGAGAAACCCTGACTCAAAAACAGGCAAATAGCAAAATGTTAAAACATACATACATACATACATACATACATACATACATACATACATACATAGAGAGAGAGAGAGAGAGAGAGAGAGAGAGAGAGGAGGAGGAGGAGGAAGGGAAGACAAGGAGGGGGAGGAGGGGAGGGGGAGGGGAAGAGGAGGAGGAAGAGGAGGAAGAGGAGGAGGAGGACATAACAGGCTTGAGCACAGGGTGTATTGAGCACAGGGTGTATTGAGCACGATATTGGTGAAGGATTAGAACGTGGATCTTTCAGGGTCACCGTATCCCAAGTCTATTGTCATCTTTTTAAGGAGCACTTAACAATCTCTGCTGAGCTAGTAGTCTGCTTTTGCAAAATAAAACTAAATAAAATTTAAAATGCCTTGATGTGACCATCATGTCCTGTCTTCCATCTTACAAATACACATTCAAGGCTGGCTTTATGCCAGATGTGATGTGACACCAGACCTGGGTCTCTATGAATCTCAGGACACAGACTGGATGATCAACACAGACTTTCAGCTAGTCTGGAGCTGCCAGAAAAGATCTACATTAGAAACCAGCAGGCAGTGGGGGTTGGCTGTGGCTGAGCAGGGACACTACCAAAGCCAGTGCTCCAGGCCTGAAAAGGATCAGATGAATTTCATTTTCTTGATTTTGGATATAGAGTCCACTTTAGAGGTTCCAGTTATCCAGTATTATCTTATCTGCCTGTCTGTCGGTCTGTCTGTCTGTCTGTACTATACTGTGCCCTGCCTTCCTCCTCGGGTGCCCTGAGGAATGTCCCAGACATTCCGGCAGCCCAAGCTGACCTAGCTGCTCAGTACACCACTATCAGGCAGATGGTCCAAGGTGCAGGCCAGGGACCTATAGCCAAACTGGGGTTCCAGAAGCAACAGAGTGTGAGCCAGGGTTGGTATCGAAGGTGTAAGTCTTAGGGTCTGGGGCCTCAGTACCTCTTCATGTCGCTGCTTAGCTATGTCTAGACCCTTTTGTCTGTAATGGTATATTATTAAATGTTTTAAAATGTATTTATTTATTTCAACAAACTCAGTTTGTTGACCAGGGGCTGACCTCCAACTCAGAAAGATCCACCTCTCTCTGCCTCCAGAGGGCTGGGATTAAAGGTGTGTGGCCACTGCCTGGAATTTTGTTTTTTTTAAGACAGTCTCACTATGTAGCCCTAGCTGGCCCGGAATTTACTCTGGCCTCAAATTCAGAGATCCACCTGCCCCTGCCTCCCAAGTACAACCACATCCAGGTCTTTAAATGTTTTTGTTGATGTGTGTTTGCCTAGGTGAATTTACATGCACTGGTTCTTGCAGGAGCCCAAAGTCCAGAAAAGGGCATGAGGTCCTCTGGAACTAGTTACAGGTACTGGGCACTAGGTCCTCTGCAAGAGCACTACCTGCTCTTAACCACTCTCCAGTCCCACCAACACCCCCCACCTTTTTTTTTTTTTAATACAGGGTCTCAGGAAGGCCTGAATTCATTGTATATATAAAAATGAACTTTGAACTCCTGATCCTGTCACTTCCACTTGAGTTGCTAACAGGAATGCCCGCGTGGTTCTGGGGAACTCAGCCTAGGGCCTGGCAAGCACCCCATCCATCAGTATTAAAATGTATCTCCAGCCCAGACTCTGAAGACTCCGCAGTTCACAGGAAGCAGTCACTACTATTGCCCTCGCCCTGTACCATGTGCTAACAGCGTCTCTTTGGATAACCAGTCTTTCCAGATGGAGTTTCGCTCCTTTTGGCTGAATGTTTCACTGCCATTTAAAGGCTCCACTCCTTTTCTAGGTTAGGGATACCATTGCTACATTCTTGAGTAATTTTCCTCATCTGGAGAGGAAGAGTTGATTCCTTGACTTGCTAACTGAGGAACAATGTGCACTAGCTGGTTCTGCTGGCCTTCCTCACCTTCTCCCATACAAAAGGCCTTTCATTGAGGGTTTGCATGTTGACATCTGACCTAATTCCTCACCATGAGAAACTTTCAGTGGAGAACGTGACAGGCAGCAGTGATGGATTCAAAGGCCAGCCTGCTCCAAGCATGGCTGGCTGTTAAGTTGGGAGTACACTCTGCTAAGTTAACACCTACAGTCCCCAGGCTTCCTTACCAATGGAAGGCCTTCCACTGCCAGGCAACCAGACAACTTTTAATTTCCCAACACCACCCTACTTTGCAGCCCTGCCCAAACAGGAAGACAGCAGTCAGTTACTGCAGCACTTTTATTTTTCTTTACACAATGACGTGTTGCTGGGGCCTAATGTTCTCACTGAACAGTAGAAAACCAAAATTTGTCATTTCTTAAAGAATTGAGTACAAAAAACCTTACATAAATTAAAAGGATGAATACATTTACAGGTGTCGATGCAAACGTTCCCAACTCAAGGCAAGTAACAACCCATGGCGGTCAGGAGGGAAAAAACCAGAACGGAAACTGGGTCCTAAGGCTCGGACTTTCCCACCCTGTTAGACTGGCAAGAAGGGGTGGTAACTGGTTCAGGAACCCTTGCCAGCCTCGGGAAATCCTGGAAGTCTGCTGTCGGTTAATACCCTGCACAGATCACTACCTGGTGCTCACAAGATCCACCAGGCTGGGGATTTCTCTCCACAGCGTGCTCTCCTCAGCCACCAAGTGACCGAGCCACATGAACTAAGGACTAAATCAAGATATGCACAGGGTATTAAACATATACCAAGGGAACAGTTAACTTGAATACAAGGTCAAAAATCAGCAACAAGTCCTACGATCCAGTGCTGATATCAGATACAAGCTTCAAGGACAAATTTCTTTTCAAAGGCTTATTCCAGTTTCGTGAGGCTAGCATGAGGTGTGTACATTTGCCAGGGCAAATCGATACTTCAGAATCAGCTCATGCAGCAGATGCCTGGCACCTGCTCAGTCCATCTAGAAGCATTTGCGGTGGACGATGGAGGGGCCTGACTCGTCATACTCCTGCTTGCTGATCCACATCTGCTGGAAGGTGGACAGTGAGGCCAGGATGGAGCCACCGATCCAGACTGAGTACTTGCGCTCAGGGGGAGCAATGATCTGCAGAGGAAAAACACTGAGTGAGCACTCATGTCCTTTCTGTGGGTCCCACTTCCCAACCACAGGTCCTAAGCCTGCTGCAGGCTGGGTGGCAGCCACTCACCTTAATCTTCATTGTGCTGGGTGCTAGGGCTGTGATCTCCTTCTGCATCCTGTCAGCAATGCCGGGATACATGGTGGTACCACCAGACAGCACTGTATTGGCATACAGATCTTTACGGATGTCCACGTCACACTTCATGATGGAGTTGAAGGTGGTCTCATGGATGCCACAGGACTCCATGCCTAGGGGACAGACCTCATTTAGCCACTATGTTCTGTGTCCCATCCCTTCTGAGGTAAGAGCCCCTGGGTTCCTCAATCTATCTGGACACCTACCCAGGAAGGACGGCTGGAAGAGAGCCTCTGGGCACCGGAACCGCTCGTTGCCGATGGTGATCACCTGCCCATCAGGCAGCTCATAACTCTTCTCCAAGGAGGAAGATGATGCAGCAGTAGCCATTTCTTGCTCGAAATCCAGGGCAACATAGCACAGCTTCTCCTTTATGTCACGAACAATTTCCCTCTCAGCAGTGGTGGTAAAGCTGTAGCCCCTTTCAGTCAGGATCTTCATGAGGTAGTCTGTCAGGTCCCGGCCAGCCAGGTCCAGACGCAAGATGGCGTGGGGAAGGGCGTAGCCCTCATAGATGGGCACTGTGTGTGTGACCCCGTCACCAGAGTCCATGACAATGCCAGTGGTGCGCCCAGATGCATACAAGGACAGCACCGCCTGAATGGCCACGTACATGGCTGGGGTATTGAAGGTTTCAAACATTATCTGCAGAAAGACAAAGAACACCTCAGTGAGTGTGTAGCAAGGATCCAGAGCCACCCACACCCACACCCTACATGCTGCATGCCACAAATGTGATGTGTGAAGGAAAAAAAAAGAACAGAACGCAAGCAGAAACGCAAACAGAAACCTGAAGGCTTCAGGGAGGAAATGCCAGGAGAGGAGGAACAGAACCCTGGAAACACCAAAGAAATGCTTGAATGTCAAGAAATGAGGCAGAACAGAAAATGACTCGTCACACTCGGGTAGGCGAGGCCCGGGCTCAAGCATACCTGCGTCATCTTCTCTCTGTTAGCTTTGGGGTTCAGGGGGGCCTCAGTCAGAAGCACCGGGTGCTCCTCAGGGGCCACACGCAGCTCATTGTAGAAGGTGTGGTGCCAGATCTTCTCCATGTCGTCCCAGTTGGTGACAATGCCGTGCTCGATAGGATACTTCAGGGTCAGGATACCCCTTTTGCTCTGGGCCTCGTCACCCACGTAGGAGTCCTTCTGGCCCATGCCCACCATGACACCCTGCGAGAGAAAAGGCCGGTCAGATTCGCCCCACCCACCGCGCACCCGGGACCCAAAGACAAGGAAGTCCACTTCCCTCCACTAACCTGGTGTCGGGGACGCCCGACGATGGAAGGGAACACGGCCCTGGGTGCATCGTCGCCAGCAAAGCCAGCTTTGCACATGCCGGAGCCATTGTCAATGACGAGGGCGGCGATTTCTTCTTCCATTGCGATCTGTGCAAGGAAGCCACGGAGTCAGCGCAGCCCTCAGAGCCCTCCGCGGCGCCCAGCCACCCGGGACAAGCGCAGCTCCCCACCCCCGTCCCCAGGGCGGCTCCAGGGGCCGCCTAACCGTCGGCAACCGGCAGCCCCCGTTCCGCCGCGGCGCGGAGGGGCTGCGCACTGCGCCGGGCCCCGCCCTGCCCCCAGCCGATCCCGAGCCGCGGCTGCAGACCCCGGCGCACCCGCCCGCCAGGCGCCCTGGGCTCCGCGGCGGGGCGAGCGAGAAGAACCAGCCACCCTGGGTCACTAGGCCAGGCCCGGGGAGCGAGGCCAGCGGGCCGCTTACCGGCGAAGGACGGGGCGACGGAGCAGCGAGAAGATGCGCAGTGAGAGCCGGCGGCGGAGTGTGAGACCGACCGCGGCCTCCCCCGCCGCTATTTAAGCGGGAGCGGGCCGCGCGCGCGGGCGGAGGCGCGCGCGGCCCCAGAACATGTCCATATATGGCGATCTTTCCAAAAGCCGGGCGCCCATTGGCCCGCCCGCCAGGGACACGTGGGGCCCGGGCCCGCCCGCCCCTAGCCCGCGCCGCCGCCAACGGCCCCGCCCGCGCCGCCCCCGCGCGCTCGCGACCCCGGGAGGCCTGGCTCTCGCTCGCGGGGGTCTCGGCGAGTGGCGTGGGTGCGATCGGCCCTGCCCTGCCCCGGGACTGTCGCGCAGCAGGGAGGGCCGGCGCTGCGCCCCGAAACTGCCAAGCCCGGGGCGGGCCGCGCCCCGACCTGGGGTGAGTCCCGTGGCCCCCGCCCCTCTGTGAATTCTGCGCCCCGCACGCCCGCAGGAGCTTCCCCTACAGGCTCCGTGTGAAACTGGGGCGTCGCAGCCCGTGCCAGGCTGGGGACGAAATGGCAGGGTCCCCGGGGGTCCGGGGAGCGGCCATCGCATCCCAGTCACGTGGTTGGGGTCACCAGTTCTTCCACTACAGCCAAGTCCACGTAGACTCCATCACTGGAGAAGGGGTCGTCACGGGGTTGGGTATCATCATTGGAGGTGGTGGTGCGAGTGGGTATTGTGTTATGCTTGCTGGTTTCCTGGGAGGGGGGGACACATTGTAGGGAAACTGAGGCAGGGAATGTCTCCTGACTTTCAGGATGGTCTAGCCCCGTGCCCCGTATGGGTCAACAGGCAAGACTCTCCATTGATTATGAAGTCTGGGTCAAACAGGTTTTGGGTACAGAATGCCTAGGCCTTAGTCCCCTCCGGACAGGCGTGGGGGGCGTGAGCCAGCTCTGGGAAACCTGTCACCCTTAGCAGGGTCGTGGCCCGCCCTTCCCGTGCTCGCCTCGATGGATGCCTGGAGGGGAAGCTGGCACGGTAGCTCACCGGGTACATTTGTAAGCGTCAGGAGTTAAGTGTGGACTTAAGCGGAGGGGTGGCAGTGAGGTGAGGGACTCCAAGGTCACAGGGCACAGAGCTTGATTCCAGCAGGTGGGGGTGTGTGCCACTCCCCGCCAGCCCCCACACGGGCGCCCTCTGTGCGCGCCCAGTCCTGCAAGGTCAGCTCCCCATCGGAGACGAGACTCCGGAGGACCAAGCAGCCCGCCCGGCTCACCTGCCGGCCACACACCCGTGCCGACACTCGGTCACCTTGGACGACATCGGGCCTAGAAGGAAGGGCGCTGGGCCTGCGGGTGCCCTGGTTGTACAGGGGTGGTTGTCAACGTGTGTACCACCCATGCGGGGGACGCAGGGCTGGACCTCAGGAGCTAACAGCGGGGGCCCCCACTTGTGGGTGGGGCGGGTGGGTCCCAGGAAGTGAGAGTCGTGGGGAAAGTGGACGGTTTCGGTAAGCACGCTCACCTAGTGACCATCTCACACGCCCATGGCTACCCAAGCAGCGCTGCGGGGGGCGCGGCCCTCAGACCCCGGCTTTCTCTAAGACGCCTTTGTCTGCGTGTGTGCAGAAGGCGCTGCGAGCAGGGAACGGCCATGTAAGGCCGGGTTCCCGCTGACGCCGGCGGGGGCGCCTCGTCCCGCGGCGGGACCAAGGTGCGGCTCAGGTGTGCGGGTGGGGGCAGGGGCGGCGGGCGGCGTGCGGCCATATTTGGCGATTTCGACCCGCGCTCCGCCCGTCGCCGGGAGGCCAGTGGCCGCCCTGAGTCACGGGGGCGGACGTAACGGACGGGGCGCCCGGCCGCGCTCCTCGCCTTATTTAGTCAAGCAGGCTACCCATTGGCCCGCGGGACAAAGGCGGTCCCGGCCGGTGCGCGCGGAGACCCCCGGCTGTGCGCTTGGGCTCCGAGACGCGGCCCTCCCTGGGGACGGCGGGGGAGGGGCAGCCCCGCCGGAGCGGAGCCGCAGCGCGACCTCCTAACGCGGTGCACGGGAGGGAGGCGCTGTGATTTGTCTGTTTTGCAATGGGCAGTGTGAGGCCTCGCCCAAGGTCAGGACCGGGCCGTTCTCGGCCGCCGTGCAAGTTGGCGGCCCCACCCCTCTTGCTGCAGGAATTAAGAATGCCCGGCTTCCGCGAGCCTGCAGGCCAGGGGCAGCGATTGCAGGGCTGCCAGAAGTGGGCGTGTCTCCCGTTGTAAAGAGAGACTCAGTCTAGAGAAATGATAAAAATTTTTTCTACTGTGCTGCCTTTGGTCAGTTTTTATTGTGACGCTGGTGCATCGTATTTCTTATTCCGGTCATTTAACGATAAGAAAACAGTAGTGAAGAGTTGAGAGATTTACTGCAGGCTGGCTCCACCCCTCACACCCTCCCAGGTGTTCACTGGAACCTGTTAGTTCCTTCTCCCTGCGGCCACTTTGGATATTCTCCGGACTCCTGGTCACCTCTGTGCCTGGTACCTGGATCCTCCAGCACATGCTCCACCCACTTAGGCACTTCATACTCAACTTTCTCCTTGTTAGGCAAGTGGGAGGAGAAGTTTGGTCCTGGGCCTCCACACTTGGTCTCTGTGCTTCTGCCATCAGGGGTGTCAACCTAACCTTGGAACAAAGCTGTGAGACTCAGGTCAGGTTTGGAATGTATACCAAGGTTAACCTCAGTAAGGGTGACCTAACGTTACTGTGTCATGGGCAAACTCCTCTGAAGTCTTTGAAACTTTCCTGTAAGCCTAAAAGCCCATAATAAAAAGGAAAATGTAGAAGTCTGAGGAAACCAAGATCTAAATTCCCCAAGTCCATCTTCCTGTCCAGGCCTTTGTGGACACATCACATGCCAATGGGAATGTCTTGTCTGTCCAGTGCCAAGAGGCACAGGACTGGCCTTTCCACTGGGAGGGAGACAGTAAACTGAGGGTGAGACTTAGCCAGCTTCTAGTGCCAGAACCCAGGACATATTGCAACCTTGAAGGTCAGGGTTCTGCTGGGCACACCACATAGCATATTGCCAACAGAGAGCCTCCCCGCCCTTGGGCAGGACATCTGCCCGCCCGGAAGAGGTTCCCAGCTGCTCCAAGGTGTTCCCACGACTTAGTACACCTGTGTCAGACCTGAGGCTCTTCCAAGCAGGACTGACTACCTGAGCCTTGGCCTGCTCTCAAGGATACACTCACCTCCAGCCAGCTGAGGCCCCAAAAAGAATAACTTAGCCTCAGCTGGGTGTGATGGCCCACACCTTTGATCCCATTACTGTAGCAGCAGAGGCAGGCAGGGCTCTGTGAGTTCAAAGCCAGCCTACACAGTGACTTCCAAAACAGCCCTGGTTACATAGAGAAGACTCTCAAAAAAGAGATGACTGTCTGTCCTCCCAGGGCCTTGCTCCCTGTTATCCCCACAAAGCATCTCCATAGCCCAGGGATCATCTGTTTATCACTATTGTTGTGAAATGTGTGGTAAGTTGTCCTGGAAAGTGTGTTGAGGACTGGCTGCCTCCTCCTAAAATTGATAGCCCCCTTGCAGCTTCTGCACAACAGAAGACAGACCCTGCAGCCGCCCCTCGTCCTCTGAGCAGCCATATCTGTCTGTACCTGCTTCTGGCTCAGCCACATGACCTCCCTGTTCATCTCAGCAGGCTGGTCCCCACAGTCAGATCTGTATATCCCATTCTCTGTTGACGCTGCCCACTGCCTCACCTCAACCTCTGGGCCACCTCATTCCTGCTTACTGCACCCTGGCTTCGATGACTGTCTTCCACCTGTGCCCCTAAGTTACCAAGTTACCTGACTGCGCCCACCCCCAGGCCCATCGACTTGAGGCTCTGGTTATATCCACTGAGTAGCCACAGAAACTCTGTCCTTGATGAAGCTGGATACCAGTGCACAGGGCAGGAAGCCAAATGGAGGGAGGGAGAGGGAGGGTTTCCCAGCTCTGGAGAAGGAAGCAGAAGTGAGCAAGGCCTGGGCAACCAAGAAAGTAGGGCAGATTCAGATTCAGTTCCCACTGCCATCCTGACCCCAAAACGCAGGGTTTGGAGCTACGGAGAGAGGATCCCTTTCTTGGATCCTCCTTTCCCTGTTCCAAGTCCATCGGCTCTAGCGATCCAAGATAGGCAAGGAGCAGCTACCGAGCTGAGGGCTCCCGGGACCGGACAGGGAAACACACGGGTTAGCCATACCTCCTGCTATAATGGCTGACTGCAGAGAGTAGCCTACAGAGCTAGTGTGGGTCAGGGCCAGTGTGCCACTCTCAGGAGGTGGTCGCAGCGTCTGACTGGGCGCCAGGTCAGGGCTGGACACGGGCAGAAGGCTGGTGCTATGGACGGTCTGTGCCCTGCCACTACCCTACCTGCTACAGCCGGTGTGCACTAACGGAGGTAAGAGGCCAGGCTGAAGTTCTGCCGGTTCCTCAGACCCTCCCCAGCGGGGTAGGGAGTAGGGGGTGAGAGGAAGAAAGTGTGGCCCCGGGAAGCCCAGTGGAAGTGTTCTCTGGGTTGTCCCAGCTTGCCCTCTCAGGCTAAATTCAGTGTGGGGCCCACTATTAGATAGTGAGCAGCCCTTTCATTCCCCTGCAAGCCTCTTGCTACCCGCATCCTCGGAGTCCACACTCCCCTTTGCTCCTTGGATCAGCAGCACATGAGGGTGAGAAGCCTGTTTTCAGAGGGCGCAGTGGGGTGGGTAGTCGGGAGTACGGAAAGGCCACCTCAGACTTTGGGCCAGGAGGAAAGAGCCACCTACTCCGGCCTTCCCTCTCCTTCCTGCGGTCTAAGCCTGGGGCGGAGCAGGAGAACGCAGGGCGGGTACTTTGAGCGCAGCTGTCCCGGGTGGTCCGGTGCTGGGGCCGTGACCTGGGGTTCGAGCCTGGGTACAGGGCCCAGCAGATGGCGCCCCTGGCATGGGCCCTGCGGAAGGCAGGTCAGTGGCGCCCAGTGTCATTCCCATGTGGACCGCCAGGTGGGTCCTGCTACTGCCACTTAGTGAGGAGGAGTGCAGCCACCTGAGGTTCCAAGTCCTCCTCACCTCAAAGGCCAAAAGGGACCAGGAAACTACTCAGCAGGCAGGGCTAGGGCGGGCCCACCCCTGAGTCATCTCTGATAGGGGAACCCAGGCAGGGCTGCGGCCAAGCAGCGGGTGACCTCAGCTGGTGCTGACGCACGGGCAGGAGGTGGGGCTGGGGCAGCCGGCACCCAGAACAACAGATGAGGAAAGAAGAGATTCACTGCCAGATAGGACCAGCCCATCGGATGTCCGGGAGCAGATAGGCAGAGAGACCCCAAAGTACAGACACCGTGACCTGGTGTGTCTGTTTACTACTGTGAGAGGTTCGCGCCCAGCTTTCCTGCCTTGTACTTCCTGGGTGTCACTGGGTCATACCATCACCGAGCTACCTAACGACTGTCATTTCTAAGAAAAGGAAAAGGGTGGATCTGAGTAGAGAAGGTAGGTGCAGGTCACAGAACAGGAAGTGGCTGAGATTCGGGGTTAGAACTCTGAGCCTCCCTCCTCCCCAATCAAAAGCTTTATTTTTTAATTCCATCTCTTTATCTTTGGGTTTGTTGTTGTTGTTGTTGTTGTTGTTTGAGACAAGGTTTTGCTATGCAGTTGCTCTGTAGCCCTGGCTGTCCTAGAACTTGCTTAGTAGACCAGGCTGGCATCAAACTCAGAGATCTGCCTGCCTCTGCCTCCACAGTGCTGTGATCACAGGTGTACTCCGCCACACCTGGCCTGACATTTTTCATTTTTAAACTTTATTTTGAAGTAATGTCAAATATAACTGTTTTTAAACACATTGTAACTGACAGCTTAGGCTCTCTGTTACTTGTCCTTTCTGAACCTTAGACAAGGTGGTCCAGCACCCTGCCTTACAGCAGCACAGCGATCAAGAAACCTCCATGACAGTAGCCTACAGACTGTACGTACATCAGGGATGACTTCCGTCCAGTAATATTCTCCAGCATTTTTTATAGATGTAACCCAGGATCGTTGCATTTTATTGCCATAAGCACTCATAGTTTTAATTCCCACGACCTCTCATTCTGTGACTATTCATATTAGCTACAGGTGATGAGGCTGCAGCCAGCCAGTGCCAGGACAGAGAGATGACTCAGCAGTCGGGAGTTTTCCCTGCTCTTCCGGAAAACCTGAGTTTAACTGGCATCACTCATCCTGAGAGACTCACAACTAACTCCCTGTCACAACAGCTCTAGGAGCTCTGATGCCCAATTCTGACTCAGGTACCTCCACACATGCAGTGTGCACACACACACGCACACACGCGCACACACACACACACACACACACACACACGCACACACACGCACACACGCGCACACATCTTTTAAATCAGAGAATAAGCCAGTAAGCAACACTCCATGACTTCCGCTTTATTTTCTGCCTCCTTCGGGTTCCTTCCTTGATTCCTGTCCTGACTTCTCTGGATGATGGCCTCCAGGCTGTGAGATGAAAAACTCCCTCCCTCCCCAAGTTGCTTTTGGTCAGTTGTACTGACTGGTTTTGTGTGTCAACTTGATACAAGCTGGAGTTATCACAGAGAAAAGAGCCTCCCTTGAGGGAATGCCTCCATGAGGTCCAGCTGCAAGGCATTTTCTCAACTAGTATTCAAAGCTGGGAGAGCCTAACCCATTGTAGGTGGTGTCATCCCTGGGCTGGTAGTCCTGGGTTCTATAAGAAAGCAAGCTGAGGCGGTGGTGGTGCACGCCTTTAATCCCAGCACCTGGGAGGCAGAGGCAGGTGGATTTCTGAGTTCGAGGCCAGCCTGGTCTACAGAGTGAGTTCCAGGACAGCCAGGGCTACACAGAGAAACCCTGTCTCAAAAAACAAAACAAAAAAACAAACAAAGAAAGCAAGCTGAGCAAGCCAGGGGAAGCAAGCCAGTAAGTACCATCCCTCCATGGTCTCTGCATCAGCTCCTGCTTCCTGACCTGCTTGAGTTCAGGTCCTGACTTCCTTTGGTCTTGAACTGAAGTGTAAGCTGAATAAACCCTTTCCTCCCCAACTTGCTTCTTGTTTGTGCAGGACTAGAAACTCTGACTACAACAGTCATGTTGTAGTAAAAACCCAACTAAGACAAATGGACTGCAGCATAGACAAGTGTCTATGATCCCAGAACTTGAGAGATGGAAATAAGGAGAGATCCCTGAGGCCGGCTGACCAACCCGTCTGACTGAATCAGTGAGCTCCAGGTGAAAGGCCCAGTCAAAAAAACAATATGGGGGCTAATGAGATGCCTCCGAGGGAAGGTGTCTTCTGTGAAAATGTGAGTCTATGGACCTGAGTTGCAGAACCCACGCAGACGTGGAAGGAGAGAACTGAGCCCACTAAGTTGTCTTCTGATCTGTATGCACACAGGCATGATAAGTTAATAAGTAAATAAATAATTCAGAGGGAAAATGAAGAGCGATCGAAAGTCACCCAGCACAAAAGACACAAGTACACACACTAAAAGTGCCTGTGACCAACATGAGGAGGGCGGGCTGAGTTCTGCGGCTGCTGTCGCTGTGTCTGGGCATGCCTGGGCCTGTGTGTGAATAGGAATGGTAAGCTCTCAGAGATGAAAGCCCAGGCGGAGGCTGCCTTGGCCCCCCCAGTGTTGAAGGCTCACTGTTGTCCACACAGGTATGTGTGTATCGGTCTTGTCCTTAGTCCTACACATTCTGGGATTCAGGCTCAGATGTCTCAGGTTCCCTCCTTCACTGAGGTTTGAGTGTTGAGAGATCGGAGGGATGGCCTAGTGGTCACAGACTTCCTGTGACATCCTCTGTTCCTCTTGGGGACTCTTGGCCTTACAGGTGTTAGTATTCTGTCTAAACTCCACCTCTACAGTTACCTGGCAACAGCCAGGTAGGCCTGGCTCACTATAAAAGGGCCTGCTTGCCCCCTCCTCCTCTAATCTCTTGCCTCTCTGTCCCCTCCCCCTTCCTCTCTCTCCACGTGGTCATGGCCGGCCTCTACCTCTACTTCTCTTCTCTCTTCTTCTTCCACCTTCTTTCCCCCACCTTCATCCTATCTCCTGAAGAAACCTCCTCCCCCTTGGAACTGTGTGGTCTGGAGTGGTCTGTTCTGAACTGCGGTCAGTCGGACTTCTTAGAACAACTAACAACAGGAGCCTTGGATTTTCTGACATGACAGAGCCCTCTGTTCTTCCTTGTCTTTGTTTTTGGGGTTTTTTTTTTTTGGTTTTTTGAGACAGGGTTTCTCTGTGTAGCCCTGGCTGTCCTGGAACTCACTCTGTAGACCAGGCTGGCCTCGAACTCAGAAATCCGCCTGCCTCTGCCTCCCAGGTGCTGGGGCTAAAGGCGTGCACCACCATCGCCCGGCTGCTCTTCCTTGTCTTAACTTGTGGGGCATTACCACGATGCCTTGTGGTCTTACAAGCATTAAGAGCCAGGAGATAGCATGGCTTCTGTTTGTGAAGCCAACTGGGGTGGCCAAGGAAGGGGATGCTTCCATCACTCTCTGTACTCTGAAGGCCCCGGGGATCAATCGGAGGGCCTCATGCCTGACAGAGAAAGGCTCTGTCCCAGAGGGACAGCAACAACAGAAACAAGTATTTTGGTATTTTAGCCAGGTGTGTCTTGACATGCCTGTCATTGCAACCCTGGGAGGCAGAGGCAGGAGGATCCTGAGTTGGAGGCTAGCCAATAAAACACAGAGAAATCATGTCTTCAAACAACAACAAAAAAGAAAGGCCATGAATTTGAGAGAGAGCAAGGTGTGGGGGAGGGGCTACATGGGAGGGTTTGGAGGGAGGAAAGGGGTGGAAGAGATGATGTCATTATATTACAATCTGAAAAATAAAGGAAACAGCAACAAAGAGATTGCAAGTGCTTTGGTAAGCCCCGCGCCTAGGCTGTGAGTCTTCAGTGATTCCACACCTAGGCTGGGGTCAGGTAGGTTGTGGGGGAGGGGCAAGGGAGGGATGGGTGAGATGAGTGGCCACAGTGCAGCGAAGAAACTCCCTCCCCAAGTTCTTTCTAACATAACCCGTTGAGTGGAGTCTGTTACCCTAAACCAGGTCTGCAGGCCTCAGTAAGTGAACCCAGGCAGAGTAAGTGAAGCGAGGCCCCTCCTCTGCTGTGTGTAAGTGGAACTGCAAACAGCCTAACATGAAAAATTGATTCAAGGGCCCAGGGAGGGAGAGTACAGCAGGAGGCGGGGCCGTGGGCCTCTGCCAAACTAGACTCTGGGCCGGAGCAGGAGCCCTGCACAGGATGAGGGAATTGAGGTGTGGTCTGTGCTGGATAGCCTGCCCTCTTTGCAGGGCCAAGGAGCCTGGGAGGCCAGGAAGGGTCTGGCTACAGAGATCTGAACCTTAGCAGCAGCTGAGGGGTGGGGTTGAGGAGCATCTCTGGGAGGGGAGTAGTGGGGTTTCCCAGTTTCCCTGAAGGGCTCTGAAAGGTCAGCCTTTGGCCACAGGCCTGCCCATCTGCTTCCCAGTTTCCGAGACTCTGGGATAGCAAGGAGGGAATACCCATCCCTGCACTCACAAACCTGTGCCAGCTCACACCACCAGCATCAGTGTTGCTGGGCACTGGATGTGGCCCACGTGCTGGTTGCCATGGCAGTAGGCTACATGCTGGCAGAAGCCCCAGGTTGGGCTAATCTAGATGGAGGTGGGGGAAATCCTCTGTGTTCTGGGGCACTATTAGCACTGTTGGGGCCAGCTTAGGGGACAGGGTGAAAGGGCCTTTTCATGGTGAAGAAGAGCCATCCTCAGCAATCTGAGAGTTTTCCAAGAGATAGGTGTGTAGTGAACACCTTGAGACAGGGGCCTTTAGGCACTCTTGCTCCTGCTCCCAGCTGGACTCACCGAGAACATCAACTCAGACCCAAGCCTTGCTACAGCCCGTCTAACCCTGAGTGGTTAGAATGGCCCACTGCTGTGTCTACTCAGAGTGGGCTGTTCTGTGAAACAGGGGGTGGGGCATTGCTTGCCCAAATGTCCTCTCAGAGCCCATCAGAGGTGCTCCTCTCCCAAGACATACATGCGTTGAAGTTGGTGCACCAGCACCCTGACGTCTGTACTCAGACGCTGCAGTACCATCAGACAGCCGTGCTTCGGGCAGACCATCTTCCCCTCTGGTTCATGAGGATAAAGGACCCGAAAGTGGAACTGAACTGACTTTAGATGTCCCAGGGTGCGGCCTGGACAGGCCACAGTGGTGCACATTTGTGCACCCAAAATAAGAGAGGTGCTTTCTGTCATCTAAGGACCCTGTAGATGGACTGAGGGCCCAGCCTGCTATAGACTTATGTGTAGCTGGGATATGACCTGCATCCGGATAGGGGATCCTTTAGGTAGTACACACCTGGCTGTTATGGCAGCATCCAGAAGTGGGCACTGAGGCGTGTGTCTAGAGCAACGTCTTCAGAGGCTGGGCTGGGTCACCAGGTGACTACAACAGCTCATCCTAGCCTCTCTCGCTGTAACCCTTCACACACACCAACACACAGACAAGCCATGTGCAGATCTGTCACGACTTTCCACGGAGCTGCAGCTCGTGGTTGTACAGAAACCAGACCCAACACCAGTTCAGACACAGAGGAGGCATCTATTCTGCGGTAGAACTCCTGACGGGATCTGGGAGGGAAAGACCCTTAGTGGGCAGTGCACCACAGCTTGGAGACTGCAGTGGAGGGCTGTATGGAGGGACCCAGGAAAGCTGCCTCCTGCCAAGGCATACCCTGGAGCCCAGCAGGCCTTCTTGTCACAAATGTCAATGCCAATAGCCCTGCTCCACCTGCGGCTGTTGTGGGGAAGTGTCCCAAAACTGAGTAGCCATTGACACTTCTGGCTCTATTTCCAACAGTCTGTCCAGAGCCAGGACACTTAGCGCCTGGCGGCCAGGCCTCCTCCCACTAGGCACCTGATGCCGGTGAACCCTGCCAGCACCAGTCAGGCTAATGAAGCCATTATGCCAATCAGAAGGACTAGACTCCCAGGGCTCTTAAGCAGTCTGCCTAGGTGGGGTTAGGGCACCGTGGGCATAGCTGACCCTCAGGTCTCTCTCCTCACAGGCTAACCTACTCAGACTCTTGCAACCTGATGGGCGCAAGCTTGAAACACTTCTCAGTATGGCAACTGGGGCTTTTGCACGGACATCATGTCCTGCCTACTGTAACTCTAAGGCAGCACTTGACACACAGCCTGGCTACCCTTTCTGACAGTGCTTCATATATGTGCATGGGTCACAGGGGTAAATAAAGCCGACCTGCAGGGAAAGCTGACAGCAATAGGACATGACAATCTGTCATGGATCCTACCCTGAGCCTTCTATTGGGGACAGTTCCTCTACTTCCTCAGGGTCTTCAGACACTTGGATGGACCTACCTCACCCTCTGCATTGTCCCTAAATGTAAACCTCTATGCCAGTTTGGCCATGTACCAGTCCCCTACTAAGGCCACTTGAGGAATGATGGGCGCGGGGCGAGGGAAGGAAGACTGGGGCCATGGCTGGAAGCATTCTACATACTCTTATTGCTGCCCCTCAGGAAGGCCTTCCCACACTGTCAGTTGCACATTGCTGTGAGAAAGAAGACTCTAATTCTGGCTCAGTCCCAGGATGGACAGCTCCAGTCTCCTGCTTGGCTCTGGTCCCCTGAGGCAGGTTCAGGGTAAAACTGAGCAAGGCCACTGAAGCCCCCTAAGATGCCTGTCAGACTCAGGATGGAGGGGGTACAGCCAGGTGATCCCAAGGGTAAGAGGGCAGGTGTGATCGGCTTCCAGCATCGCCTAAGCTGTACCACCAAGCCTTTGGATTCCTTTGGAGTACTTTTAGAAGCATGGGGTAGATTGTACCCTGCACAGTCCCCCATACTCAAGTCTGTAAAAGCCATGGGGCAAACCCATAACCCTGTGATCTGAGCCACAGTAATCGGGTCTCTGAGTCTGCCAAAGGTGGCTGAAGCTAGATCATCCTGAGCTCCCTGCACAGAAGGGAACACAGGATCCCTGGCATAGCCTGATTCTCTGCCTGCTCCATGGTTTGTTCCTGCACAAGCAGTCTTGGACGTGAGCATTATGTGGTTGCCCTAGCATGCCATACGAGGCTCCTCTTTCCAAACCAAGTGGACCGGGAACACCAGGGCATCCGTCTCCACACTGCCATCCCTGCTCAGGGTCAAGGTGTCCCAACTTTACCACCGGCCCTTACACCCTTACTGCTGCCTTCCCAGGCCCACAGCCTAGGGGCAGATATAGAACAATGTCAAGCTAAGGACCACACACAAGGGTAGGAGCTGTGTGGCCAGGGGGATAGGCCAGGCTGCTGCTGCATGCTACAGGGGGGCCATATTGCTCCTGGCGGCAGGAATCAGAGATGCGGTAACTGGATCCGGTAGAGGATCTGGCGGGCCACTGAGGGTGGAGGGCTGCGATCAGGTTGCCACCCTGCTGTGAGTTTTCCACTGGGCTGCTTTTTCTACCTTGGGAAAGAGCTGGGCTGGACTCGGGTCTGAGCTGTGGACTGGGAGGCTTGAAGCAAAAGGCAGTAAGAAGAAAGACTGAGAACTGTGGAATCTACAGTTTATAGGGCATGGGACCCAGGTAGCTGTGGGTGAGGGGACAAGGAGGTGGTCAGCCTTGCTCTTGTCCTGCTGGGCATTGACTCTGGACTTGGTGCTATCCAGGAGCCACTGAAATCCAAGCTGGGGGTAAGGCAAGGTGGCTTCTGCTCCTAAGCCGGTGCATTTCTGATCCGCCCCCCTCACCCGCCCTTGGCTGCCCGCTGGCCATGTAAGATCTGCCTGGGTGGCCAAGGCCACAAGACAGAGGGAGGCAGTACTGGAGCAGGTAGTGTCCATGTTGCTGGCTAGGCTTGGGAGCCAAGGGCCAAATAAACAGATCTGGGCCTTGGGGAGGGGCTACAGGCCCCCTCAACACTCAGAGCTTCCCGGGCCCCTGAAGCAACGTGGCTAGCCTCAAAGATGCCAACCAACGGCTTGCACCAGGTGCTGAAAATCCAGTTTGGCCTTGTTAACGATGCCGATCGCTACCTGACAGCAGAGAGCTTCGGCTTCAAGGTCAATGCTTCGGCAGCCAGCCTCAAGAGGAAACAGATGTGGGTCCTGGAGCCTGACCCGGGGCAGGGCACCGCTGTCTTGTTCCGCAGCAGTCACCTGGGCCGCTACCTGTCAGCAGAAGAAGATGGCCGTGTGGCCTGTGAAATGGATCAGCCAGGCCGTGACTGCCGCTTCCTGGTCTTGCCACAGTCCGATGGGCGCTGGGTGTTGCAGTCAGAGCCACACGGCCGCTTCTTTGGTGGCACTGAGGACCGACTGTCCTGCTTTGCCACAGCCATCTCCACGGCAGAGCTGTGGACTGTGCACCTGGCCATCCACCCACAGGCTCATTTGCTGAGTGTGAGCCGTCGGCGCTACGTGCACCTGTGCCTTCAGGAGGATGAGATGGCAGCAGATGGTGACATGCCGTGGGGTGTGGATGCACTAGTCACCCTCATTTTCCAGAGCAGGCGGTACTGCCTTAAGTCTTGTGACAGCCGCTACCTTCGCAGTGATGGCCGCCTTGTCTGGGAGCCCGAAGCCCATGCCTGCTACACACTGGAGTTCAAGGCAGGCAAGCTGGCCTTCAAGGACTGTGATGGCCGATACCTGGCACCTGTGGGGCCTGCCGGCACGCTCAGGGCTGGACGCAACACGAGGCCCGGCAAGGATGAACTCTTCGACCTGGAGCAGAGTCACCCACAGGTGGTGCTGGTAGCTGCCAACCGCCGCTACGTCTCTGTGAGGCAAGGTAGGGCAGGGCAGCAGCCATTGTGTGGTGTGTGCATACACCTGACACATGCTGGGTTTGGGGGTGCTGTACATTGGAGATGGGAATTTCTGTACACAGTGTAAGTGGGGCTGATGGCTTCAGGAGTTCTTGTCACTCTCTAGACATCTGGAGAGTATCAGCTGGATGTGCTGTCTGCTAGACTGTCTGCCTCTAAGACTGGAGAGATGTAGCGAGGCAAAGGCAGAATATGGGGGCGGTGGGAAGCAGGCTCGGAGGCTGACAGATTTGCTCTTGGGCCACCCCACTTTCTCATCTTTGGGGGAGATGAGGGACGAGGGCAGGGCAAACAGAAACCACTTTGACATGTTTGGCCAATGGGGACCCTGTGGTACCCCAAGAATGAGACTTCACTGTTATCCTCAGTGTTAGACACGGCTAAGGCAGCCTTGCCTAGAACCTGTGCTTCTAAGGGGAAGATGCCATTTCCACCCGTGGGGTGTGGCTTGGTTTTTGTCATTTCCTGGCCACTGGTCACTTGTGTGACACCTGAGCGGTCTGAGGTAAACACAGTGTTCCTACTGCCCTATGAAGAAGCCAAGAGTCTCTCTCAGACTAGAAGGAACAGTTGCTTCCATTTTGGGCTCTGGGCTCATGTGCCCAGATAGACCTTGTCCTGAGTGCTCTGAGCTCAGTCAAATGGAGAGGTGAGACAAAAACGTTCCTCCTTCCTCACTCAGACCCTTTTACACCAGCACGTGCCTGAGAAAGCGCAGCTCCCATGTGCCTGTCATGCTCCTGTCCACTGCTGTAGTAGCACATACATGTCCAATCTCCCTGGGCATCTTACGTCCTTTCCAGATGGTCAGAACACCCACGTGGGAGGCCAGACTGCCCAGAAGAACCTGCATCTGCAGCCACAGCCTTTAGGTCAGTCTGAGGTAGTAATAGGCATTGGAGTTACCAGCCCTGTGGTCCAGCCATACTGCCTGGCCTGGGGAAGGCCAAAATGTTTGCAGGCCTTAGTCAAGCAAGCTAGCCGGGACAGCATAATGGAGTGCTTCCTGGAGGAGGTGGGGTGCTAGACACTGATTGTAACAAACAGCCTATAACAGACTCAAGGAAGGTGGTAACAGTGTCTATACTACTGGCCATGCTGTGGGGGCTTGGTGGGGGTGTTAGTGATGTTGGGGTGAAAGTGGTCGAGGTGGTGAGGTGGTGATGGAGAGGGGGTAAAGCTGTGACAGTGGTGGTGACAGTGGTGGTAGTGAGAAGCTCTGGCGGTGGCGGTGGTGGTGGGATGTGGACTGAGGAGGTAACTCAGTGGCTAGCACTTGTCTAGTGCATACAACACTGAGTTCCATTCTCAACACAGAAGGAAAAAAAGATGGTGGATCTGACAGTCATGGAGCTGGGTAGGACAGTGGCTGCGTGGACTGCTCTTCCTAGGCCTTTAAAAACACGATGTACGTGTGTGCGTGTGTGTGTAGGGTACTGTAGGGTACTTGCATGTGAATACAGGTGCCCGCAGAAGCCAGAAGAAGGTGTTGGCTCCTCTGGAGCCCGCCTGGTAAGGGTGCTGGGAACAAAACTCAGGTCCTCTGCAAGGATAGTAGCCTGAGCCATCTCTCCAGCCCATTTTTCAGTCTCTTAAATAATAGTAATAAACAATAACTAGCTGGAAACAGTGGTGCATACCTTTAGTCCCAGCACTTGCAAGGCAGGGACAGGCGGATCACTGAGGCCAGCCATAATGAATTGCAGGAAAGCTGCCTAGTAAGGCCCTGTCTTGAAAAAATAATAAAATTTATTAGTGTGTATGTGACATGTAGGCACACACATGCCTCAGCACAGCACACTTGTAGAGGTCAAAGGACAACTCTGTGGTGTCCATTTTTCCTTCTACCTTTACATCCAGGGATCAATCTCTGATCACTAGGCGTTCAGGGCAAGCACTTTACCTTGCTGAGCCACCCAACTGGCCTCTTTCAGCTTTTTTTTTTTTTTTTTTTTTTTTTTTTTTTTTTTTT